>JAJMCU010000002.1:0-363563 GCA_030573135.1 Clavispora asparagi
GACGTGACCGATAACAACGACGTTGACGTGGTTCTTCTCCTTACCCATTGTGATTAATTGTTAAACTAAGAAAAAAAGTTTTCAAAAGGGGGGTTCTTTCCGATCAGCGGGTGCGACTTTTATATAATGGCAGCTGGAAAAAAAATCTTTTTTTAGGTCGGGTAACCCCATCAAGTTGATGTTTGTGCTCACATTTACGCCGTTCATGCTGCAGGATACTACCACCAGCCTCTCTACAGTAGCTGACCTCACCTCATCTTCCAAGGCCATATCACCCGGGGAAAAGAAATGACTGTTCCTGCAGTATCAAAATCGGCCTGGATTCAATTTCTCCAGACCACACCGGAAGGGCCGGTTTTGTAAGGGGCGTTTTGTTTTCTGAAATTGTACCGCTCGTACTGGGGCTACTTTCTGTAATATATATTTGGCCTAGGCTGACGGACATTGATTGTTTACCTCAACGTTGGCAGTTGCCGGGCAACATACGTGCCTGCATAATATATGGCCATACGTATCGCTTACCCTCTCCTACTCGAGTGACACAGCTTCTGTTTGCTGCTCTCGCTTTGACATACGTTTAACGAGAAAGCTTATCATCGGAGAAGCGTGGACTCTAGTTGATTGGAGCCGGCGTGGTTTCGGCCACGTCGGTCGGTATCTTCGTTATTATGCAGGATGTATGCACCGTCGTTCAGGGCAACTGGCAGAACAGACTAGGGCTTGCGATCAGTGGTGGTACTGCACAATCCCCAACTACTGGCAGTTGGTTTATGGCTGAGAAAAGGGCCTATAAGAAATCTATACGTTCACCGGATGCCGGTAGACACCTAGCTCAATCGGCAAACCCAGGTTTTCCTTTCCAATTTCTCAAGTATCATCTCTCTCTCTCTCTCTCTCTCTCTCTCTCTCTCTCTCTCTCCTACAGTGGAACAGTGGAATGTGGTCTCTTCATAGAGGTGTATATACTATTCGTTGCTGAACACGTTGTCCTTGCCTGTCTGGTAAGACTTGCGGAACATATCCTGATTTGCTTGCGCTTGTGGTTGCTTGGGGGTAGTAGGAGTAGGGATGACGGCCTCAAATGAAGATCGGGTCGTCAGCGTAGACGATCTGCGTCTCTGGTTTCTAGAAAAGTGCGGGTCTATCTTGACCCCGGATTTCCCCTGGGCGAACAATCCGAGAATGTCGGTGAGAGTAACCACGCCTATAAGCTTTCCTGGACGACCACTCTCATGTTGGATGGCAGTTGGGGCAGCAGTCACGGTAGGGGCTTCACTTGCAAGGGCAGTTTCCACTGTGGCACTCGAAACACCAAGGTGGGAATTTCTTGCCTCAACAATCCACAAACGGTGGGATTGGGTGGCCACTAACTTAGCCACCACGCGGCCCAAAGATGTTTGAGGGTTCACGTGGAAAATAGGGAACTGGTCCTGGCCCTTTTCTATACCTTTTTGCGACAAGTTGTACGAGATGAAGTTGGTCACAGGTTTGAACAACAAGTGGGAGTTCTTGGTGGACGACACGTTTTTCACGTCCACAATGGAAATGTTTCCCACCAAAGACTTGTTGCGGTCAATCACCGCGAGCGACGACATGCGTTCGTTGAACATCTTCTCCAACGCCTCAATGAGCGGACAGTCGCCCTGGATCGTGATGGGGTTGGGCGAGATGATCTTCAAGTCCTGCAACGATGAGTTTAAGAGCAGCTCAAGCGATGAGAACCGGCGAGCGTTCTCCCAGAAAAACTTGATCGTCCGTCTTTGCGAGAGAATTCCAACGATGTTGCTGGTGGTGTTGAGGATGGCTACTCTATGGGCACCACTGCCAAACGTCTCCACTGCTTTGAGCAACGTCTCGGAATCCTTGAACCGGATGAACGGGGACTTGGGCTGCAACCTCACAAGCACATCCACTGGCACCTCCTCGCCCTTTTTTGCCTTGGCGACAAACGTGGCTAACCGATCCTTTTTCTCGGTCAACGACAATGGCTCGCTGCTGTCTCCGCCTATCTCGTCAATGAACAAGTCGTTGACATCAATGCGGCCCATGATCAACAAGAGATACGTGTTCAAGTCCGAATAGTCGAAAGACAAGAAGTTGGTCTTTCCCTCTGTGCCCAGCACCACTACCGGCACCGACGTCAAGTCGTGGGTGATCAATGTCTCGAAAGCCTGTTGTACCGAATAGGTGCTGTCAATGGCGATGAGCTTGTTCGCCTCAGTCAAATCCGCCAAGGTGATTTCACTCCAGTCGGAGGCGGAGTTTTGTAAAATCGACAGCGATTTCGACGAGATGGAGGTGTTTCTCGACAAACTGAACTCGTCGATACCGCCTTGGACATGTTCCGCAGGCAAGGGTGGCGGCGACGACAACAACTCCACAATGGATGGTTTTCTAGAATTGGACTGGCCATGGTGAGGGTGGAGTTGCTGGTGGCCCTGAAGCGGCGACTGCGGCGACCGCAGAAAAGATGGGTTATGTGACATTGGAGTAGACGCCGACTGGGGCAAGTTTATGTTTATTTCAGTTAAGCCTGGGGCGGGTGGGGTGTAGTGGGGCCAAAGGTTGACGTTTGCGCTCTAAACGACCGGTGCTGGTGTATGGGTGGGAAATACGATAGGAGCAATCCACAGTTATGAGTAAGAATGACGATGATTCACACAAAACACGGATCTGGGACGCAGGCAGGACCAGGATGGGCAATGGGCGGGAAAATCCTGTCGTTTGTGGAAAAGAATGTTTAGAACTTGGTTGAACAATGCGATCATGTCCATCCGCCTCCTGTTGGTGACCCTTTCTGCCTGCAGTACGTATGGCCAACAATAACGGGGGAGCTACATTGTCTGGGGTACGGGTGCAACCCGCGGTAAGCCTGGGGAAAGGAACCCTGTGCGGGTGGAAAAAGAAACAGGGAAGAAAGATAGGAGGCGGGAATGAAAAAAGAAACCAAAGAAATCCAGCTAATCAGAGGCCCCCAAACCCACCAGCACGGCGGAGAAGCGGTGCAGCAGGGCCCCATCGGCAATTACGCCGTGCGTGATCACCAGTGTGGGGGAAAAAGGGCCCGTGCACCCGTACCTCTGCGATTTCCCCGATAGGCAATTAACCGGAACAGCACCTGCGGCCACCGGGCCGCCTCCCCCCTGTGGGCTAATCGCATGGGCCTGCAGCCTAGCACAGCGTACGTGTGGTTTGCTAACATAGGGTCATTTGGTAGCAATCGCTAGGGGAGGAGGGCACAGAGGCGTACCTGCGTATCACGTGTAGTGTCACGTGTGGATTACGCCTGTCGGGATTGCTATTGTCCAGCTCCGCCAGAGGTCGCCCCATTCTGATATTTGTTCTGGGTTAGGAAAACGGCCAATTGAGCACCCAACGATTGACAAAGCCGTACGATTTTATGCAATAAGCAAACGGTGCGTCAGCCAATAGGTGGGCTGACGATTGAGGCCCTGCTACTAGTGCATTCGTTTCGCCTGACGGACCCCCGGTGTGCACACAGACACAGCCCAACAATTTATGCGACGCTTTTCTTTTTCGCTCCTAATCTAAGCTATACAGGACACCATCTATCAGGCCCACGACACCGATAGTGGGAGCAACAGGGCCATATTCGGCGGAGGCCAGGAAAGAAAAAAATAAATCGCCCCACCGCAGAAACAAAAGGAATAAACTCCAGCCGCAATCTCCCCCCGTAGCTCCGTCCTCTCAGTGGCCCCAACCAATTGCATCCAATAGGTGGTGGTGCGATAGGTGGCCACGACTGATTGTTCGACCCAATTTTTTTCGCATTTTTTCGCCTCGCCCGCCGCCTGTATGGGCCGCCTCATATATATATCACACAATTCCCGCTCTCTCCTTACATCTGCAGTCATCCAATATGTCCACTGACGATTTGGAAGCGGTCGACTTGACCTCGCTCAATGCGCTTGCCGCTGGCTTCAACAAGAAAACCCCCAGAATTGTGGCCGCCGGGTTGGGCGGCAAGTTGATGGGTACGAAATCCTTGGTCGATGTCACCGCAGAGCAGATGGTGAAAGATCTGACTAGCATTCTTGAGAAGGACGAAAAGGAAAGAATCAAGTATACCAAAACCACCCATATCTCGGAACAGCCTTGGACCATGAGCAACTGGCACGAGCATGTGAACTGGTTGAACTTCATTCTTGTCGTGGCCATTCCCTCTTTGGGTCTCTTTTTTGCCTACCACTACCCACCACAGTGGAAGACGATTGTGTTGGCGATCGTGATGTACGTGTTCTCCGGTGTGTCCATCACCGCCGGCTACCACAGACTTTGGTCCCACAAGTCCTACGACGCCCACATTATCCCTAAGCTCTTCTTTGCCTTTTTTGGCGCAGGAGCGGTCCAGGGTTCGATCAAGTGGTGGGGCCACTCGCACAGAGTGCACCACAGATTCACTGACACCAAGAGAGACCCTTACGACGCTAGACAAGGTTTCTGGTTCTCCCACATGGGCTGGATGTTGACCATTCCTAACCCCAAGAACAGAGCCAGAGCTGACATTTCCGACTTGACCGCTGACCCAATCGTGGTGTTCCAGCACCGTCACTACTTGCTTGTCATGATTGCTGCGGCTGTGGTTTTCCCTTGTCTTGTTGCTGGTATCTTCTGGGGCGATTACTGGGGTGGTTTTGTCTACGCGGGCATCTTGAAGTTTTTCTTCATCCAGCAGGCGACTTTCTGTGTCAACTCGTTGGCGCACTGGATCGGTGTGCAGCCATTTGATGACAGAAGAACCCCAAGAGACCACGTTCTCACTGCTCTTGTCACCTTCGGCGAAGGTTACCACAACTTCCACCACGAGTTCCCATCGGACTACAGAAACGCATTGAAGTGGTACCAATACGACCCCACCAAGATTTCTATCTGGGGTTTGTCCAAGATTGGCTTGGCCTGGAACTTGAAGACCTTCTCCCAGAACGCCATCGAGCAAGGCTTGTACCAACAACAACAAAAGAAGTTGAACAGAGTCAAGAACAACTTGAACTGGGGCCCTGCGGTTTCGGAGTTGCCTGTTTGGGAAAAGAATCACTTCAACGAGATCGCCAAGGAGGAGGGTCTTATCATTATCTCCGGTATTGTCCACAACTGCAAAAAGTTCATCAAGGAGCATCCTGGTGGACAGGCTTTGGTGAAAGCATCGTTGGGCAAGGATGCCACCAAGGCGTTCAACGGGCTTGTTTACGCTCACTCTAACGCTGCCCATAACATGTTAGCTACGATGAGAGTTGCTGTGATCAAGGACAGCGAGGTGCAATGTGATACCTTCCGTTTGCAAGAGGAAATGATGATGAACAAGAAGGATGTCTAAATGTCCGGATACTTGTTTCAATACTTAGGGAAATGGCGTACTTTGTTGGAATAGTACGCCGCATTATGTGCGATGTTTATACGTCTATCTACATAGGATAACAGAATTACGGATTTTGTGCATGATTGATGTAGCTCGTAGTGATTTGGTTCGATATTTAGTGAATAATTTGATGATCATTAGGCTCCTTATATAAGATCGTGCTAGATTATTTTCGTTGTGGGGTATTCTCTAATTAGATCTCCGTGTTAGATATTCGTATTGAATCCCAAAGCAACATCCCTATTATACCTTTGATACTGTATAATGGCCCATCTACAAATAAGCTATCAGTCAGGTCTCATTCTTCTTGGGGTAGGATTACCGAGTTCGTAACGAGGGCTTGACGAAAACTTACGAAGCTCTTACGAGATACACCGCATGCGATTAGCTGGTTAACGATCTAAGAACAACATCAATACACTATAATACAACTGAAGGTTACATTGAATTTTGTCCGAAATTTCCTATATGCCCACAGTTTACCCGAATGCCCAAGGTGTGTATAACCAGTATTATTTGGTTCCGGAACTATCACCTTTTTTCCGGCAAGTAAGCGCAGAATCGTGAGATCTAAAGCGCGAACATGCCACCGAAAACTTTTCCCGCTGTACCCGATCACTGCTACTGCATATAGATGCGGTGTGCAGCTAGTGGCATGGGGGTATAACCCTTGCCATTGCATTAGATCGATAATTAAAGAACAAAACAAGATATAAAAATGATGAAATTGATTTGAAATATACGTGAAACAGTTGAGCCGAATTTTTGCGCCCAATTCCATAAAATAAAATACGAAATATCGCTCTCGCTCGCCTCAGTACACTCGTAATTGGAAATGGGGCCACTTAACCTGCGCGGTGGGCCCACCTTCTGCAACTTCGATACCGCCAGCTAACAGCATAGTATAAAAGCGGGGATACCCGCGAGGATTTTCTTTCGTCATTGATTCATCAGATTCAACCTATTTACATATTCACTACGATGCCTCTCCCCAGAACTTCCTTTGCTACGCTTTACGCTAGAAGAATCCCTTATTTGGCTCAATGGGCTACTGGAATTGCCGTTGTGTTTGGCTGGCCCCACGTTGTCATCAGTTATAGCAACAAGGCCAATAACGTTCCTCCTATCAACGATGCCTACTTTTAACACTCCTTTATAATGACCCTTGACGGATATATTTAATACACTTAATTTGAATTTCTACTGTATCATTGAGAGTTGGTTTTCTAATTTTATTTAGATTCTCGTGAAGGTGAGAGTATACTTATTATTTTCCAATTTCATTTGGAATTGGAGTTCAATAACGTGTATTGGTTCCTTGCTCTTACGTCGTGTGGTATTGGGCTTGTTTGAAATTACTGTAATTTAGCCACTTCGTACTAGTTGAGCGGTTGACGTGGTGGGTTGAATCTACTAAACCTTTTTTTTTCCTGGCATGTCTTTTCCTGGTCATATCAAATGTTTCCGTTTACCTTTATAATATGGTGCCTCTGAGTATTTCTAATCCCCAAGGAGAAGCATGTAGCTCTGCAACTTTTCATCCTGTCATTTCATTAACGTTGCTGGAAAAGGCGCGTTGCATGAATCTTAGTTGACAGGGGTTTTTAGGCTCTAATTGCCCATAGAACAGGTTGTTTTTAGCAGCTAAATAGATTTTTTTATTGTTCCTGTGGCTGAATTTTGTTCAGCATCATCTATTCCTTGAATGGTAGTATCTAGGCTCTAGGTTGACTTATCTACGCATCACCTCCTTTGAAGCGGGCCTGCTTCTTCTACATGTAGTATTGCATCAAGTTTCGCTCATAGTGTCTAATTACTAACAGGGTCCCTATTGGGCATGTGGCACTCCTACGCAAATTCAAAAGCAAATCTATTCGAATCTAAATCAAAAATCTATCGTGAACAATCAAAAACAAACAGGTTAGATGTCGAAGGAAATGTTCTTGGTGGCCTCAACCACAGCATTACCATGAGTGTCAACAGTGTGCTTACCGCTAACCTTGGCAACACCAAGAACTCTCACCTTGAACTGGCCCACGGTGGTAGATGCCACCTCTATAGTGTTGGCCTTGCGCGACACAGTAACCTCGCCGGCGTATTCGCCTAACTTTTGGCTGTCTGGAATCTTAGCAACAACAGTCTCACCATCCGCAATTTCGTAGATGTTGACAGTGAAGTCCTTGGCATAGTCATAGTCTGGAACGTCAATACCCTCTGGACCGGAGATGATCGCAGAACCGGCCTTGACGAGCAATGGTAACGACAAGAAGTTGTGGTTCTCTTGCAACCAGTCACCATGGCCGGTGGTCTCTCTGACCTTACCATCGAGCCAGCCGTACCATTTGCCAGCAGGAACGTAGTAAGTCACGTCACCCTCGCCGTTGAAGACAGGAGCCACCAACAAAGACTCACCGATCATGTACTGGGTGTCAGCGTTCTCGGCCGAGACATCGTTAGGGAACTCAAGCAACATTGCTCTCAAGAGAGGCAAACCACGCTTGTGAGCCACCACAGAGTAGTGGTACAAGTAAGGCATCAAGCTCAACTTCAAGTTGGTGAAGAGGCGCAACACATCACTGGCCTCGTCGTCGAAGTTCCATGGCACTCTGTAAGAAGACGAGCCGTGGAGTCTGGAGTGAGAACTCAAGAGACCGAAACCACACCAACGCTTGTACACCGCTGGGTCAGGCGACTCACCTTCAAATCCACCAATGTCGTGGGACCAGAATCCAAAGCCTCCCAAACTGAAACTGAGACCACCTCTGACGGTCTCGGCCATCGCCTCGAAGGTGGACATACAGTCACCACCCCAGTGCACAGGGAATTGCTGGCCACCCACAGTGGCAGAACGAGCGAAAAGACACGCCTCGTTCTTGCCAAGCTTGTCCTCAAGAACACCAAACACCGCCTCGTTGTACAAGAAGGTGTAGTAGTTGTGCATGGCCACGGGGTCCAGACCGTCGTGGTACTTGACATCGACGCATGGGATTCTCTCACCAAAGTCTGTCTTGAACGAGTCCACGCCCAAGTCAACCAAGCCCTTCAAGAGATCGGCGTACCACTTAGTGGCCTCAGGGTTGGTGAAGTCAACAATACCCATTCCCGCTTGCCACAAGTCGGTTTGGTACAGGCTGCCGTCGGTGTTCTTGATGAGGTAACCCTTCTTGTCGGCCACATCAAACAACGCGGACTCCTGGGCAATGTAGGAGTTGATCCACACACAAATTTTGATGCCGAACTTCTCCTTGAGCTCGGCCAACATAGCCTTGGCATCAGGGAAGAACTCCTTGTCAAACTCGAAGTCACACCACTGGAAACCCTTCATCCAGAAGCAGTCAAAGTGGAAGGTGCGGAGTGGGATCTTGCGGTCATTCATGCCTTGCAAGAACAGCGACACCGTCTTAATGTCATAGTCGGTGGTGAAGGAAGTGGTCAACCAAAGGCCATAGGTCCATGGCGGAGGTAAGGCCGGCTTACCGGTCAAGCTGGTGTATCTTTCCAACACTTGCTTGAGGTCGTCGCCACCAATGACGTACAAACGAATGCCCTCACCCTGCACCGCAATGTTGACTCTGGTCGTGCGCTCACTTTGCACCTCGAAAACAACATTCAGGGCACTGTCGACAAGCACCGCGTAGCCACGGTTGGACACGTACATTGGGAGTGACTTGTAGCCCCACTCGGACGAAGTGCCACCATCTTCGTTCCAGGTTTCGACTCTCTGTCCGTTCTTGACAAAAGGGCCAAAGCGCTCACCGAAACCGTAGAACTTCTCGCCCACCGAGACCTGAAACTGAGCGGTCAAGTAGTTGGAGCCATATCTCGAGTCATCGACCCATCCCACCGAGCGAAAGCCCAATTCAGTCAAGTACTTGTTGCCCAGCATGAACTTAATGCCAAACTTGGTTGAGTCAGATTCCGCCGACACATTGCCGGACGTCACGTTGTAGCCACTGCCCGAAGATTCAATCGACGCGGAAAACCCTTCCTCCTCTGCAATAGCAAAGTGGGGCTCGGTCGAGTTAACGTACTTCGATTTGTGGTGGAACGCTTCGAATCCCACCACACCCTCGCGGGGCGAGAACAACCGTGATGTGATCAGCGGGTTGTTCAAGGTGTCGCCTCTGCCTCTAACTGGCAAAGTGGCTGAGACCTGGTGAACGCCGTCCGCACGCTGTTCGGCTTTCACCACGTCGTTGGCCCATCTAATGGTTACGCCGTTCTTCAATTCCCACATACCGCGGGAGAAGCGAGTGTCTGATTCGACATGTCTGTCGATAGAAGAGTGTTGCATGGTATTTGCTTGTTGAAAAGTGGTTGAAAAAAGCCAAAGTCACGAAATCAGCGAAATTTATGTGAAGCCCGTGTGGGGGGAGCAACGTCTGCGATGATTTTCGGGGTTCAACGGCTCCGCATTCACGCCACCTGAATCCGGGGCTCGGACTGAATGACGCCGGTATAACCGGCGCAGCATTACCTGTTTGGGATGAATTGTGGGGAAGCCTTGGGGGACTGGGGTGGCGGGGAATGGGTGTTCACCCACTGCCCTCATCTGAATGCAGATCCGTTCCCGATGCAGGGTCGTGCATTAGAGCCCCGCGTATTTCTGGGGTAAATGTGGAGTGCTTGTGCGTTTATATGCCGGTTGAATCCCGATTAGGCACCAGTGCCGTGGTTGCGGGCTCCGCCGGTCCCTCCCAACAAAACATGCACAGCCACCTTAGCCCCTAATGCATATCTCAGGTCATATGCCATCACCACTCACACACCTACCTTCTCTTACGTGTGTTTTAGCCGCTCCTGTGTCGCGTTTCACCCCGCGTTCCCGCTTTCGGACCCCGCCATGACATTTCTCGCTCCGCGTCGTCGCGTTGGCCGGTTTCGACCTGAGTATATAATACTCGCAGTTTTCCTAGGGTTAAATTACATAACCAGTGAAAACAATGGATCACGAGAAGAAACAAGAAATTGAACATATCGAGAACTCTTCGATCGACATCAACGACACCAAGAACGCCGGTGTTCTTGATGAAGATGCTGATGAGGCTGCTCGCTTGGAGCATGAGCTCACCATCGGCCAAGCGTTGAAGACGCACACCTGGGGTATTATTTGGTCCTTGGTCATGAGTGCCACCATTATCATGGAGGGTTACGATAACATTTTGATCGGCTCGTTCTATGCCTATCCTCGTTTTGCTGAGAAATACGGTAATCTTACGGATGATGGTTCGTACCAGCTTCCTGGTAGATGGCAGGTGGCGCTTTCCACAGCCTCTACTGTGGGTATTATTCTTTCTTTGTTTGCCAACGGTTTCCTTATTGAACGTTTCGGTCACCGTAATGTTATCATGGTCAGTTTGGTGTTGATGGCAGCATTTGTGTTCATCACTTTCTTCGCCGAGACTCTTCCACAACTTCTCGCCGGTCAGATTATGTGTGGTATTCCTTGGGGTATTTTCGCCACCATGGGTCCTACCTACTCGTCTGAAGTTGCTCCTCTTTCCTTGCGTGGTCACCTTACTGCTTACGTGAACATGTGTTGGGCTATTGGTCAATTTATTGCTGCTGGAGTCTTGCAAGGTTTGGTCAGCAACACAACTGAATGGGCTTACAGAATTCCATTTGCTGTGCAATGGGCTTGGGTTCCACCTTTGTTACTCTTGACTTACTTTGCTCCAGACTCTCCTTGGTGGTTGGTACGTAAGGGAAGAATTGCTGACGCTGAAAAGGCTTACAAGAGATTTACCAACAAGAAGATCCACAACAGGGCTAAGCAAGCCGTAGCCATGATGATCAGAACTACCGAGCTCGAAAAGAAGCAAGCTGCTCTTCTCCTGGGTAGCGTTGAAAACACCGGTTGGAGAGTCTACTTGCAATTGTTCCAAGGTTCCAACAGAAGACGTACTGAGGCTGCTTGTATTGGCTTGGCTGCTCAAGTTCTCTCCGGTTCCACTTTTGCTTACTCTCCTTCATACTTCTTCTCTCAGGCTGGCTTGAACCCGGCAGAAGTTTACAAATTGAACTTGGGTACCACTGCTATTGCTTTTACTGGTACTCTTTCTTCGTGGTTCTTGCTTCCACATTTTGGCAGAAGAACTATTTACATCACTGGTTACACCATCTTGACCCTTCTCTTGTTGTTGATTGGTATCTTAGCTTTCCCTGCTGAACACTCCAGTTCGGTTAAATGGGCTCAAGCTGGTATTACCATGATCTGGGTGGCTACTTACTCTACCACCATTGGTCCATTGGCATTTACCATCGCTTCTGAGATGTCCTCCACTCGTTTGAGAGCCCAATCTATTGCCATGGCTAGAAACACCTACAACTTGGCAAGTTTGATTTCTAACATTGTGGAACCTTACCTCATCAACCCAGGCAATGCTAACTTGAAGGGTAAGACTGCTTTTATCTGGTTCGGTACTGCCTTGCCTACGTTGATCTGGGCTTACTTCCGCTTGCCAGAGACTAAGGGCAGAACTTACGAAGAATTGGACATCATGTTCGAAAATAATGTCCCTGCTCGAAAATTCTCATCCTACGTGATCACTGAGCCAATCTCGATCAAGGATGACACAATTGAACAGGAGCTCTAGAAGTGAATTGTTACAGGTGAATGATTCACTCTATAATTGATAATGTTTACGCAATAAAATTCCTTAAATTTCCACCAAACGTAGAGCTAGATTTTCGGGCGAAATTTAGCTGTCACGCATGTATTAACAAATGCAAGAGCAACTAATTCCACATGCGGTGCATGCTATTATTTTCGCCCTGCACCTTTAAACAAGCTTCGCACCGGTCCGATGTAAATAAGCGTGGATTGGTTAACCAGATGGTGTCAAAGCCATATGAGTAATATGTGCGGGGTAGAGTAAAATAATACGGTAACATAAAAGACTGTGAGGTAAGATAACATAAGATAGTTACCAGAGATTTGACGGTTCTCGCGTAACCATGACTTCTGCAATATACAAAAAAATATCTGGTGCGACATTTATAAATTACCTGAAATTTGCCAAAAGACAAAATAATAATACCGTTGTTTGCTAACCAAAAAATCAACCGTCACAGTTTCAGAGCCACAAACAAATAGTGAGCCAATTTGGGCACATTTTAACCAACGCTAACTGCCAAGAATGACATAAGTAGTTGTGTTTCACCGCCAAGCTTGGTTTTCTCCGCTGGAGACACACAATACTGCATACAGCAGGCTCAACACCAAAGGAGCGGTGGGAACAGTAATGTCATACCCCAACCATGTCTAAACCATTTCAGCCCGTGAGCGAATTGTTGACGAGCAAACACAAAAAACAGACATTTGATGAGATCTACGGCGAGCCCGAGAATTTTCTAGAAATAGAAGTATGTTGACTCATGGACCCGTCTTTGGATCACCCCCACTAACAACAGGTGACGAACCCTCGAACCTACTACGGCAAGGAGCAGTACACCGACTACGAGATCGTGTGTCGCACGAACATACCAGCATTCAAGAAGAGACAAAGCAATGTGCGCCGTCGCTACAGTGACTTTGTCAGTTTCCGCAAAACGCTCGAGCAAGAATCTACGCGGGTTATCATTCCACCACTTCCCGGCAAGATTCTCCTCAGTCTGAACAAGTTCAACGACTTGAACATCGAGAGTCGTCGGCAGGGCCTCGAGAAATTTTTGACTGTTGTCAGCGGGCACCCGTTGCTCCAGACAGGATCTTCCACCTTGGTGGACTTTATCCAGAACGATCAGTGGACGCCAAAAAACCTGTTTTACTGAGGCTGGCCCTTAACCACCATGGTGCGTAACCACTGCGGTGGCATCTAATTAGCATAAATGAATAGCACTTGTCCACCTTGTAAATGTAACTTATAACGGGGAGGCTACAGGCCAACTGAGGGGACAGATTGGTTGGGTATGGGTGGGATACCTTGGCGGAGAAAACTGATGATAAGAATGGTTACATTTACGGTGCTACACCTGGGGTGATACCGTTTTGGGGTTAGAACAATTTGGTTCCAGGAGGGGTCAGCATGTTGCGGCCCAATCGGGATAAACGCGTCAGGGTCCAACAGTCTGGGAAGGTCCCGCACTGACGGTAACGACACGACCAGTACTGCCCGGATAAAAGACGCCCACGACGAATGCGGCAGGGCACGACCATGATATCCAGGCTGGATACGAGCTGAGCGACAGGGTCCAGTTGGGTCTCGCACGACAACAAGCTGGTGCGCACGTGGTAATCCATCTGGGCGCATTCCGGTACGACCGGTTCCATGTCAGTTTTGAATGTAGAACGACCCAACTATTGTCGCTCAGTTTTGAGCTCTGCCCGACTGATTTCGACCATTGTACCGATACGACTCCCGAAGGTGGCACCTTATTTTTCGCCGGCGTTTCCGAGACCTGGGGTCGGTTGGGAGAGCCCAAGCTTCCTAACCGGGTTTGGGTAAAGGAGTTTAAAGTTTGGGTGATGCATTCACCAGCACTGAAAGCGGCGTGCCATTGGTCCGCCATTTAACCGCAGCTCTACATTTTTCCGGTTCAAGGAATGGGCTATAATAGGTGCCGCAACGGTGATTGCCTCACGCCTGCACATAGAAGATCTTTGTGGGGTTATTGTCGGGGACCTCAACCCTGGCCCTAACGCCAGTGGTCCAACTCGGGTTTTGGACCGTTTTTTTTTTTTTTGGCCAGGTTTGACTGATCTGTAAGTTTCCCCACAAACGCGGCTCGGGGATTAAACGAGCCCAATGTATTCTCGTCCGTGAAAATGCTCCGGCCCGCAAGACGCATATTGTGTCGGGGTCGGAGTTACTCCAGACTGCAGGCAAGAGTGTATGCTCTTCCGGCTCGGGTGGAGCCATTTCACCCCATCATTCATAATGAGCACTTGGTAGACGGAACAGCCACACAGAACACCACAAAACCGTAAAGTAAAACTTTAGTGAACCATACACCCTGACTATACTCCGGACTTAGCCAGGGAGAAGCGAAAAAAAAAAAAAAAAGGAATAACCCCAGCATCCGGAGCGCTGTCACCGCTAAACTCCAGAATGCAATATCTTTCCCCTCCCCTTGCGCTCACCTTATTTCCGTGCTTCCCCACAGAACAATGGAGCTTCACACAGGGGTACCACTTATAAATACTGACCCGATTGTCCCCTGATCGTCTCCTTCAGTATTCTCTGCACCAACAGACAAACACTTTATTCATCATGTCCATCCCAACCACTCAAAAAGCTGTCATCTTCGAGACCAACGGCGGTCCTTTGGAGTACAGAGACATTCCTGTGCCAACGCCAAAGCCTAACGAGTTGTTGATCAACGTTAAGTACTCCGGTGTGTGCCACACCGACTTACACGCCTGGAAGGGCGACTGGCCATTGGACACCAAGTTGCCATTGGTTGGCGGCCATGAAGGTGCCGGTGTTGTTGTTGCCTTGGGTTCCAACGTCAAGGGCTGGAAGATTGGCGACTATGCCGGTATCAAGTGGTTGAACTCCTCGTGCAACTCGTGTGAGTTCTGCCAGAACACCAACGAGTCCAACTGCCCTGACGCCGTCTTGTCTGGTTACACCCACGACGGTTCTTTCCAGCAATACGCCACTGCTGACGCCATCCACGCCGCCAGGATTCCCCAAGGAACGGACTTGGCTCTCGTGTCGCCTATTTTGTGTGCGGGTATCACCGTTTACAAGGCGTTGAAGACCGCCAACTTGAAGGCCGGCGAATGGGTTGCCATCTCCGGTGCCGCTGGTGGCTTGGGCTCCTTGGCTATCCAATACGCCAAGGCCATGGGCTACAGAGTCATTGCCATTGACGGTGGTGAGGACAAGGGTGAGTTCGTCAAGTCCTTGGGTGCCGAGGCCTATGTCGACTTCACCAAGTCTAAGGACGTTGTCGCCGATGTGCAAAAGGTGACTGACGGCGGTCCAAAGGGTGTTATCAACGTGTCTGTGTCGGAACATGCCATTGGCCAATCCGTTGCCTACGTGAGATCCACCGGTACCGTTGTGTTGGTTGGTTTGCCCGCGGGTGCCAAGGTCACTGCCCCAGTGTTTGACGCTGTTGTCAAGTCCATTTCCATCAGAGGCTCTTACGTCGGCAACAGAGCTGACTCTGCCGAGGCGATCGAGTTCTTCACCAGAGGCTTGATCACCTGTCCAATCAAGATTGTCGGCTTGTCTGAATTGCCAAGCGTGTACAAGTTGATGGAGGAGGGTAAGATCTTGGGTAGATACGTTGTTGACACCTCCAAATAAGCCAGATCCTCTTAGTGCCGGGCAGGTCTCCACAAAAATTCTTATGAACTACTGAATGAATACTTGTTATCAACGCAACTGTAGTGCTATAGCGTGAGTTCGTGTTTTTATGCACCACCGGAAAATAACTGTCCTCGCCGAGACCGTGCATATACCGCTCATTTTTTGGGGCTGACCCCGTAGCTTACCCGGTACAGAATACAAATAGAAGCGCTACAATGCAAATAATAAAGCAGGTATTCATTTGGTCCTCCTGGACACCTAGAAAGGTCTGTTCAATGGAGAAGTGACAGACTTGCCCTTGTAGAAGGCAACGGTCTTGGCAGCTCTCTCAGCAACACCCTCTGGAGTGAACTCAAAGTACTTGAAAAGGTCTTCAGCCTTACCAGAGGCACCGAATCTGTTCAAACCAAACTGTTCGTGCGAGTACTTAGACCAGCCGAAGGTGGTCATCACCTCGACGGACAAGATTGGCACGCCATCTGGCAACACAGACAATCTGTAGTCTTGAGGTTGTTGGTCAAAGGTCAAGAAGTCTGGAACAGAAACAACACCGGCGGTGATGCCCTCCTCGCCCAACTTCTTCGCAGCGTCAACAGAGAGAGAAACCTCGGAACCGGAAGCAACAATGATGATGTCTGGCTTATCGGCCTTGATCAAGGTGTAGGCACCCTTGGAAGCGAGCTCGATAGAAGAACCCTCCAATTGTGGCAAGTTTTGTCTGGTCAAAGCAATGATGTGAGGAGTACCGGTGGACTCGAAAGCACTCTTGTAAGAGGCGGAAACCTCGTTACCATCAGCTGGTCTCCACACAGAAAGGTTAGGGGTGGCTCTGAAGTGGGCCAAGGTCTCAATAGGTTGATGGGTTGGTCCATCCTCACCCAAACCAATGGAGTCGTGGGTAGCGACCCAAGTGACTGGAATGTGGGACAAAGCCGACAATCTGACGGCACCAGCGGCGTACGACACAAAGTTCAAGAAAGTACCACCGTAAGCCTTGTAGTTGGCACCGAAAGCAGCAATACCGTTCATGATGGCACCCATACCGTGCTCTCTGACACCGTATCTGATGTAGCGACCAGAGTAGTCACCAAAGCCGGTAGAGGCGGGTTGAAAGTCGGTACACTCCTTGGCTCTGGTCAAGTTGGAACCAGTCAAGTCAGCGGAACCACCAATGAGCTCAGGCACGGCATCAAACACACTGTCCAAGAGCATCTCAGACAACTTTCTCGTGGCCAATGGCTTGTCGGCAGGAGTGTAGGTTGGCAAGAGGGAGGTCCAGTCAGCTGGCAACTCACCCGCCAATCTTCTGGCAACAGCAGCACCCTCAGTTGGGTACTTGGCTTGGTAAGCAGCAAAGGTCTTCTCCCACTCGGCCTCAGCCGCTTGGCCAACCTTCACGTGGGCAGCGTACGAGTCGTACACGGCTTGTGGCACGGAGAAGGTCTCCTCTGGGTTGAAGCCGAACTTGGTCTTCAATTGCTTGATGTCGTCGGCCTTCAATGGGGCACCGTGGACACCGTGGGTACCTTCGGCAAGAGAACCGAAACCGATGGTGGTGGTCAATCTGATCAAGGTGGGCTTGTCGCTGGCCTTGGCGGCAGCAATGGCGGCGGCAATGGCGTCCAAGTCCTCGTTACCGTTGGCAATCTCGAGGGTGTTCCAGCCGTAGGCCTTGTATCTGGCAATAACGTCCTCAGTGAAGGAAACCTCGGTGGAGCCGTCAATGGAGATCTTGTTGTCATCCCAGAAAGCAATCAAGTTGTTCAACTGCAAGTGGCCGGCGAGGGAAGAGGCCTCGGAGGAGACACCCTCCTGCAAGCAACCGTCACCCAAGAACACGTAGGTGTAGTTGTCGGAAAGAGTCAAGTCCTCCTTGTTGTAGGTGGCGGCAAACTGCTTTTGCGCGAGGGCCAAGCCAACGGCGTTACAGATACCTTGACCCAAAGGACCGGTGGTGACCTCAACACCCTCAGTGTCGTGCATCTCCGGGTGACCTGGGGTCTTGGAGTTCAATTGTCTAAACTGCTTCAAGTCGTCGAGGGACAAGTTGTAGCCGTACAAGTGCAACATGGCGTACAACAACGCGCAGGCGTGACCGTTGGACAAGACAAATCTGTCTCTGTTGATCCAGCCAGGGTTCTTTGGGTTGAACTTCATCTGCTTGAACACAGCGTGGGCAGCAGGGGCCAAGCCCAAAGGAGCACCGGGGTGGCCGGAGTTGGCCTTGCCGACCATGTCGACGGCCAACAAACGGATGGTGGAGATAGCCAATTGGTCAATGTCAGCCATAATGAAGAGAAATAGAGTGGTTCGCGGTGAAAAAGTTGGAGGGCGCGGCGTATTAATATTGGGCCGGGCCCAAAATTGGGGGAGGGGGCCACAGGTCCGAAAGAGGCGTGCTTAAGCAAGTCCGTCGACGGGGTGCAGGATTCCGAGGGCACCGGGCGAGCGCGTGGTGCCAATCACGGCAACATCCGAGGGAGAAAATGCTGCCGATCGCGGCGGAGATCCGGGGCGCCACCGGTGTCGGGGGGAATCGCGGGCCTTAGTCAAGTTTAGTAAGCCTGTAGTCATCCAATCGTTAGCCACACCCCCCCACACTTTACGGGGGTTGCGCATGTGGGCCGTGGGTGGTGGGCCGTTTTTCCATCCACCGGAATTAGTAGTTGCTGGTCTGCCGGTTAGGGGCAACGGTTGATCTACGGCAGATGACCATGGGTATTGATTATATACATGCTTTGTAATCACGGTGGAGCCTGGGCCGCACACCAATGAAAAAGAAACGACTGGAGGGCGCAACTGCGACGCACGCCGCCGCCAGATGATCGCCTAGACGTGGTTCGTGGACGGCAGACACGTAGGTTGCGGTTGCGACGACGTTCGGTGCATCGGCTCGGTGGCAATGTGTCAATCAGCGAGGAGTGCATGTGCGACGGACTTCGGAGAAGCATGCCCCAAGGGAGACACCCTCGAGCACTACCCCAGAATCAAACGTCCAAGTATACCAAAGGCGACTAACGGATACAGTTCAGACGTATCCGTGACGCGGACAATCGCAGTAGAGTAGACGACACACACACAGCAGCCAGCCGCACATTCGGGCCACACGCCCCACGCCCCACTGGATCTACCTGCGGGTAGAAGTGGCACGGTGGATCTCACCAATGTCGGAGTCCACGTCCGAATCAGCGTCGGAGTCGGAATGCGCAGACACCTCCTCCACCTCGTCATCCTCGTTGATCGCCACCACGTTCACCAACCGCGGCTGGGCCCGGATCGCCGTCATGGTGCCCTTCGCCGCCGCACCGTTGCGGTCTGCCACAATCAGCGCATTGTCGATGGTATTGAAGTCGGAGAAAATCAGGTCGCTCTCGTAGGAGTAGATCAGTCGCGTGTTGTTCTTCGACGGCCGGATCGTCACGCCTGGAATGTACGCCACCGGCAAGATGTTCAGCGCATTGGTGGTGGAGATGGTGGTGGCGA
The DNA here is from genome assembly GCA_030573135.1 of Clavispora asparagi. Classification (NCBI taxonomy): domain Eukaryota; kingdom Fungi; phylum Ascomycota; class Pichiomycetes; order Serinales; family Metschnikowiaceae; genus Clavispora; species Clavispora asparagi. Next base: position 19,123 of record JAJMCU010000002.1, read on the forward strand.
TGGACGCGCGCTTGTCCGCCATGGAGTAGTTGGCTTCGGGTGCGACACCGGTAGCAGATGCGTCAGACACCCCACCCGCCGCACTGGAGGCGCCCGATGGGCCCGCGGGCGCGGTGCGCCGCGGCACCGACCCGCTGGACGAAGTGCGGGCGTACCGTGCCTGGGGCCGCATGAACGAGTCGTACGCCAGGAGCCGGTGGTTCTTGGTCGCCGGCGACGACAGTCCGGTCGACACCAACTTGGGCCGTTCCGCCTTTTCGTCGCGCAGCAGATCGTCAAACGGCGCGGCCGCGGTGTCGAGCTCGCCCAACGCCAAGTCTTGCGCCGCGCGCTTGCGCTTCTTGCGCACAAACTGGTGGTACAACAAAAAGCCCACTGCGGCCAACACCGCCACACCGCCAATCACGCCACCCACCACGCCGCCGACAGACACCTTGCTGCCGGAGGTGGTTCCCACACACACATACTCCTGGCACTGGGTGGCGGTCCGGGCGCGCTGGTAGCACTCCTGGCCCGGGGGGCACAGAGGGCACGATGCAGCAGTCGAACACACAAGGCTGCCCAGGGAGTCGGTGGCGGCGGCGGAGGCGGAGGTGGTGTCAGCGCGGGGCCGTAGTTCTTCCCATGTAGGGGTGGGCGCAAGTTGGCGGCGGGGCGGATGGAGTAGAAACGCCACGTCCGTCAGTATTGTCAGGGTAGTTGACAGGGACATTATCGAGACGGTAGAGAGTAGAGGGGGTGGAGATGGCAGGGGTAGCGAGAGTCAGCTGAACAGGATGAATCCAGCGAATCGGTTAGCGAATCGGCTAGCGAATCGGGGGATGGATTTTGGATTCGAAAGAACCTTGACTCTGAATTTGCCCGGAAAGCGTGGTCGATGGACAGAGGCCAAGTCTCGAACAGCCGTAACACAGGTCAACTAGGGCGGTTTCAGTCACCGGCTAAAGCTCCGAGTCGATGGAGTCAAATGGGGGATGGATCACACGTCAGCGTTAGCGGCAGATGTGCAAGAGACGGATCACAGCAGATGGGAGCAAAATATCCCAATCAGTAAGCAGTCGACCGAGGAGCGAGAGCAGGAAGAGGAGGCAGTAGGCGCACAGGGGGGCAGTGGGCGCAGAGGAGGCTGTTGGCGCAGAGGAGGACGTAGTCGTTGACCAGACAATAGCCGATTCCACAATACAGGACCGGGTCCAAAGGCAGGTGCACCCGTAAACTGAAAGGCTTCCCGGCAGATAGGCCCGTACCGCCACCATGCGGTGCGCGCCCCCCTTGCCCAGTGCAGGGTTGCTCCGGTGGGACCAGAAGCCAGACTGGTTTCTCTACCACGACCCGACTGGTTTCCCGACCGGTTTCCCGACTGGTTTCCCGACCGGTTTCCCCGACGGTTTCCCCGATTTCCCCCGGTACCGTGTTCCCAGCGCCACCGCACACTGGGCACCGGTGCGGCCGCCGATGGGGCCGCCTGCACTTTGCCCTGCCTGCACCGCCTGAAGCGCGCTCTGCAGTTTGATTCTGCACTGAAACCACGCCTCGGCCAGCCGCACCCACGCCCATATGGACTGGTGGTGGAACATGTGACGACACCCGCGCCGCCCGCCGCCACTGCGAGGGCGCCAACGGTGGGACAACCACAGCTGGAGGAGGGAGCGGGGCGCCGGGGGACCATCGCCCACATACAGGCGTGCTATGTGCCCTGGAACTCATTTGCAGGACTATAACATCGCCTGCCGTGGGCTGCGCCAGGTGGGCGCGGGTCTCGGGGCGTGTTTGATGGAGACACCACCAGTTCGTGGATGGGCTGTGGGCAATGGCGCGAATTCAGGCGAACCATTCCATGCTCGGTCTCTTGTGGGGGATTGACGGGGCGTGGCCCGGCCCCGTTTCCTGCGTGCTCCTGCGAGCTATTTATAGGTACCGTAGTCTGTTGATCAAAACACTATGTAGCGTGGTATATGCAACGGACGTGATCCTCTACCATCTCCGTATCCTACACAAATGCGCCGGCCCGTGGGGTGCTACCGTGCTAAAACGTTTGCCTCACGTCCGCACCAAAGTCAAACTTGTCCTTTCTCCGGATCAACCAGCTGCTCTGGTAGTCAAAGTACTTGTAGCTGCCGTTGTCGCCGTCGTCGCCCACGGCTGCGCGCGCCCGCGGCTTGTCCTTGGAGAACCACTGCTTGGTGTCCTTGTGGAACACCCACCCGCGCGCACTCAACTCCCGCGCCGCGTTCCACTTGGCCAAGTTGTCCTGGCCCTCGCTGTAGTAGAAGCAGAAGAAGAGCGTGTCGGTGTCGAACTTGCGCATCACCCCGGCGCCATTCAACTCGTACATGGGCTCCTGGGGGTAGTCCACCAGCAGCGGGTGCACGTTCACCGGGTTGTAGTGCCGGGGCTTCTCCAGGTCGAACGAGTCGGGGCAGTTGAGGAGCGACGTCTCCAACATCTGGCTGATGGCGGCAAACGGCAACGGGTTCTGCAACCGCGTGTGCGCGAGCTGCGCGAGCCGCGGCACCGTGTCCCAGAACGTCTTGTTGTCGTTGTTCACCACCGGCAGCGGCGTGCGCAGTGGCACCGCACTGTTGTCGGCACTGGCGGCGCTGGGGACGCGCACCGGCGTGGTGGGCGCGGTGGGCGTGACGGCAGCCGGGGCCGCAGCCGGGGCTGCGGTCACGGCTGCGGCTGCCGCGGTCAAGGCCCGTTTTTTGAGTTCCTCGCCCGCTGAGCGCACCACCGGCGCCGGCGCAGGACTGCCAGGCTTCAGATGGAGCCCTGGCGGCGGCGCACGGCTCGCGGGGGCGGCTTGAAGCGCCACTGGGATCGGCAGCGGCGTGGCGGACGCGGACTTGTCGGACTTGTCCGTCTTGTCGGCCTTCTTGGGCGAGGTGGGCTCCTCCGGCGCGGCCGGGAAGGGCGTAACCACCTCCAACGACTCGTCGAGGTCCAACACGTCGTAGAACTCGTTGTACTCGACAAAGTCGTCCAGCTGGTTGTTCTCCACGTAGTAATCGAGATCGTCGCGGATCTCCTCGATGCGCTCGGGCTCCAACTGGTCGTTGTCCAAGTTGCGGAGCACGAGCTCCAACTTGCCGATGTGGAAGTTGTTGCGCTCCATTTTCTCCGCCACTTCGTCAATCGCCGTCTGCACACTGCCCAGCCGCTTCTTGTGGTTCAATTGACTCAACTCGCCGGACAACAACTCGTTCTGCCGATTTAGCTCCTCAAGCACCTCAGTGATGTACCGCGTCGCCTCGATCTTCTTCGCCTCGTCCAAGCCCCGCGCCCCGAGCTTCGCCTGCAACTCCAACCCCTCGTTGGAGAACTGCTTCATCTTCGACACCTTCTCCAACTCCTTGAAGCGCTCCATGGCGTTTTCGATGCGCCCGCGGATGTCCTGGAGCAACGCCTTATCGAGCTTGTTGCTGCCGTCGCCCAGCCACTGCTTCACCTGGTCCCGGGACCGCTGCAACTTTTTGATTTCCTTGCGCAAGTCGCCCTCCAACTTCTCTTTCTGGTTGGCGTTTTCGGTCAGCGCGACCTTGTCGTAGATGTCATCGAACTGCTGTAAGCCCTCGCTCACTTTCTTCTGGAGTTTGTCGAACTCCTGCTGTAGCTTTCTCGAACTCATGTGGTGTATGCTCCTTCGTCGTTGGGGCTGAAGACTGCGACCACCATACACTACCACCCCACGACCGCCACGGCCACCCGTACCACCGTTCATGGGCAACCCCTAATACTATCACCACGGCCGTGGGATCCATTAGTTGTTACTGGCTCCAGTGCCATTAATTGCCATTCGCTTCAAGCACCATAACCCCAATCGAAAAATACGCTACGTCCAGTCGCACTCGCAGTCTTCACTATGTACGTTTACATGCCAGCCCGCCCGCCTCTCATGTCCACGTGGTAGTAAACCACCAGTCACACCAGCCAGCGGCCACGATGAAAGCCAGCAACCTCCATCCTTCCCTTTCCTGTAGTCTATAGTTCCTGCCGCAAGAACTCCTCACTAAAGTGGCTGATCTGGTTGAAGTTCACCTCAAACCCACTCCGCCCACCGTAGTACGGGTCCAGCACAATCGTACTATACTGCTCGTCGGTTTTCCACTCGCCAAACATGGCCACCCGTGTCTTGCTTCCACGTGGCCGCATGTGCAACAAGTCCTCCTTGTTCGACTGGTCCATGCCAATCACATAGTCAAACCGGGCAAAATCCTTCAGCGTGATTTGTTGCGCGCCATGACTCACCGGAACACCATGCTTGCGGCACGTACTGGCAGACCGGGAGTCGGGGCTCTCACCAATGTGCCACCCACTGGTCCCAAAAGAGTCAATCACATCAAACCGGTCGCTGTAACCTAGTTGTTCCACCTTGTGTTTGAACACTGCCTCTGCCATGGGAGAACGGCATCTGACGTTAGTAGCTTGGATTCCACCACAGTCAACGCGGTACATACATATTGCCGAGACATACAAACGCCACGGAGATTTTGTCGCTCATGGTATACTTCTCTCACCTACATTGTCCCCCGTTTGCCTAGCGCGGCAGACCTCAGAGTGCATATTACAAGTGTATTGATTCCATACATGCATCCCACCGGCGCCCGCAACTGCCACCCCACGGTGTCCTAGTGTAAAATAACCCCGTGAGGACTCACACCTGCGTCTCCTGAAGACCGGTAAACCAGCTGGCCCACTCGTCGTTCTCGAGGGACTCGTACATCTGCTTATCAAAAGCACTTTCGTCCACTTTCACCTTCTTCTCATCAAATAGTAGATCGAGGTCGTCATCATCCTCGTCACCGTCCCGCTCACGCTTGGACGTCCTCATCTTGGGTGCAAGCGCCTCGAGCTCCACAAGCCGAGCACAATCCTCCAAGATGCTGGGTCCGGAACAGTCCTTGATCAGCGTCACCTGACAGAAGGCCGATGAGATGGCCCCCGCCTTTATTTCCGACGTCCAGCCCTCGCCGCTGCTGGGCGAGAGCGGCGACAGAATCGCTCCCTTGCCGTCGCCGGCAGTGGTGCCCACCGCACTCTTTTGGTCTCCCTCACTAAGGCCAAGCAAGTTCGTCAACGCGGCAAGGAAGAATGCCTTGGGGTCGGTCTTCGAGAGGTCGCGTCTCTTGACGAGCTTGGCATCCGTGCCGCTGGCACCAAACACTTCCCCAAGCAACGGCATCTTGTCTGTCTGCGTCGCAATCTTGACTTCTACGTGGGGCGACGCATCCATCGGCGTGCCCTTGTTGCTCTGGGTCTGTGGCATCAGCGGTGTTGGAATGCTATGAGGTGTCTTGATGGCATTAGCCAACGATCCAGGGGTAGGGGCACCCGCAGGCGTAGACCCTCCCTTCGCTGATCTCCGACGGTTGGCCGCCGCAGTGGTGGCCTTCTTCGCTCCACCCTTAGCCCCAACTTTTCCTACCGGGTGCCCCGGAGTTGGCAAGGGCGACCCACTGGGAGGTATGCTAGGGCTGGAAACAAGAGGATTGCCATACTGCGGCATGTTGACGCTACCTGCTTGCCACTCCGGCTGGGGGATCGGAGCACTCACAGAGTTGCGCGCAAAGTGCTGCTGTGGTTGCTGTGGGGTGACGGTAGGTGGCATATGAGGAGCCTGCGCATTGAAGTTAGGCTGCAGTTGTGACATAACACTAGGCTGTTGTGGGATTGGCGGGCCGCTGAACTGCGCTTGCGGCGCCATCTGGTTGACACGCGCCTGCGGCTGCAGATTCTGGCGGGTTTGCTGCTGTTGCTTAGAGATATTGATTTGGTCCTTCACGTAGTCGAAGTAGCGCTGGTATTGCGACCTCAATTTTTCGAGAAGCTCAGGTCCGGCAAGAAACACTCCCCGCTGGAGGCTTTCCATGATTCCCTTGGTCATGTGTTTCATCTGAATCAAACGTTTCGTCCCTTCTAAATTACGTGTGAGCACATAGAAGTATCCGAGAACACTGTCCACATTAGCATACTGCTGCGAGATGCGGCCCATAGCTTCCCTCACCTGGATCTTATCCTTCTCCGACAACAACATCGTAACATCCTTCAATTGCACATTGTTGCGAGACACTTCTTCAAACAAAGATCTCAACTTCATCTTCATCTCGTCGGTGAGCGGAGGAATTCCTGTCACCACCGAGTTTGGAGTTTGTCTTGCCTGGGCCATGGGAGCCGCGGTCTGAGGCAATCCGCCCTTTTGGGGCATGCTCTGTCCAAATCTTTGCTGGTTTAATCCATTATTGAGCAGCTGGGGCATTTGGACTGGCAGCAGCTGTGGCCGTGTTTGCACTTGAGACTGGGGCTGCGGCGGTTGCAACTGCTGCTGCGGGAACCCATTAATTGGCATTGAAGGTGGTACCACCTGGCTTGGCTGTTGGGGAACCACCTGGGGCTGAGGTATAGTCGCCACATTGGGAGCTTGTGCCTTCTGCTGCGCCTTCCACAAGTTCAATTTCTGGTGATATATGTACTTCCTCACAAAATTCAGCTTCTGTGCCTGGTCCAAATTGGGCAGGATCGATCCGTTTTGCTGCAACCGTGCCAACAATGCCATGGCATCACCATTGTATTTCATGAGGTCCTGGGTTGTGATTTGAATATTTGGGGTCTTAGCAGCCTGCTGCTGTTGGCCAACTGCAACAACAGGGTTTTGGACCGAAGGCGGAATTTGCTGTTGCTGTTTCACTTGCGACATTGACATCCGTGTTGGTTGCTGCTGTGGCTGGGAAAGAGGAGGCTTATTATTTGAACCAAAACCATTTTGCTGCTGTAACTGAGAATTCTGAGCATTTACAGGATTCCGTTGCACTTGGCGGTCCACGTTCCCCATGTTGGGTATGTTGTTCATATTACCCATTGAGTTCATGTTATTCATATTGCCCATATTATTCACATGGTTAACATTGCCCATGTTGTTCAAGTTGCCCATAGTTCCCATGTTGCCCATGTTTCCCATGTTGTTTATGTTGCCCATATTGTTCATCATGTTACCCAAATTGCCATTGTTACCCATGTTGTTCATGTTAGTATTGTTACCCATGTTTCCCATGTTGGTCATCTTCATGTTGCCTATGTTGTTGGCTCCATTCATATTTTTCACGTTGCCCACGGTATTGGCGTTGATATTATTCGCATTCATGTTGCCCAAATTCATGTTGCCCATGGCACCATTGAAGTTGTTACCGGCAATTGCTTGAGGCGGCTCATCCGCGGTCTCAGTTGAGTTGTTCATCCGCTGGAGCTGCACAAGCTTTTGCTGTTGATGCTGGCGCAACGCGTGCTGGAAATGCGCATTGTGGATCTCTTTGATGATGGGCATCGCTGAGGCGGGAATGATTTTTTTCTGGAAGCAGTCGTAGATCTGCGTCCAGGTGTTGACGTTGGGTGGCAAGTTTGGAACCTTGGCCAACAATGCAGGCGGAATAGGCACAGTGCGGATCATGAAACTGATTTTTTGAATCTGCTGCTGCGTCGGTTGCAACGATTGTGGCATCAGCAGCAGAGATTGCAGCTGCGAAATTCGATGTTGTTGTTGCTGTTGTTGCTGCTGCTGTTGTTGTTGTTGTTGTTGTTGTTGTTGTTGGTGTTGTTGTTGTTGTTGTTGTTGTTGTTGTTGTTGTTGGTGTTGTTGCTGCTGCTGCTGCTGCTGCTGCTGCTGTTGCTGCTGTTGCTGTTGCTGCTGCTGCTGATGATGCTGCTGCAGTTGTGGTTGTTGTTGTTGCTGGGCCATGATGTTGTTCCGCATCGTCACGGATTGTCGGCCCTGGTTGTAGAAGTTCCTGTTCTGAGCATTGTTGACCACAGGAGCATTATTTAACTGGTTATTGCGCAACCCTGCCCGCAACTGAGTCACTTTTTGCTTGATCAAACGCAAGTACTCTTCACGCGTGGCAGATTTCATGAAGGTGTACTTCTCGAACTCCTGAGCCATTGTGCTGGCCTTTTGCTCATCATAATTGTTGCTCTGGATTTCCTTCAATGTATTGGACAAGATTTGGATCACTTTCTGGCGGTCGCCCACGCCGTAAGCGGAATGCCAGGTACTGCCCATGGGTCCGTTAGCGAGGTTGTTCATGGTAGGAGTAGAGGAGATGGGAAAAATCGGTAATTTGCAATCAGCGCCGACTGGGATAATTCAGCACTTGGACTCTGTCGTTTGTACTCGGCGGACGATAGTGGTCGGCGGGTCGGATGAGGCAACTGCTCCACCTAAGTAATTGGGATGATTGGGGCAAAATGCCGTTGGATTTGAGCACGGGAGTTGGCGATAGGCGTAGAGCTAAATAGCCGTGGTGGGGTTTCCTCCTTTGCACTGCTTATCAGAAGATCTCCCTTTCGAATCAACAAGGCCCCTCTTGATTAAGGAAAAATAATGGCGTATAAAAATTGCTCGGTGCGGATACTGCGCACATTCAAAATGTTGTCCAGAGACGAGGAACCCCTCCATCCACACAACATTGTCCTCCATTTTTTCCTCTGGTCCTGAGGGATTGCATCTACTATTTACACACATATATATATACGAGGAGGTGCTCGGGCTGCTTCCTTTTGCTGACCGATAGCATATCCATACGACGTTTTTTTTTTTCTTTTTCGATCTCGGTTTTAGCCGTGCACCAAGATCACCCGAGACAAAACCGCCGGTGGCCCCGTCTGCAGATAGCTGACACAGGCACACCGTTATCCAGAGCCACACATTCATACATACCCCTGGAACACACCTGTGACGAGGTATATACCGAAAGCATTTTTTCTCTCCTTTGGCGGCGCCTGAGAATGTGCCTGGCTTTCCAGGATTGGCCATCGCATCAGCCGACGTTTGATCATTTCCCCGTACGTGCCGATTGATGGGTGACCCGTCTTTCTCGCGCTACATCTCACTTGGCTCTCCGTCATATTAACCTTGTTCCTAAGGAACACTAATCTATACCGTAGCAAAAGTACGCTTGCTTGCTTTTTTGTCTTCGTATTCCTTCTGTTCCGCCTCGTCAATAAACTCCGTCTCGTGGTTCAACTTCCATTGGTTTTTCTGGAATCTCAACCCTTGGGTGTTGTATCCCAATTGTTTCGCCGCATCCTGCAACTGTCCTCGGAGCTGAGTCTTGACTTGCACCAAGTAGTTTCTCAACTTCTCGTCCCTCTGGCTCACCAATTCCTTGGCATTGACTCTGATGACAAAGAACAACACTTTGCAGATAAGCGAAAGGTTGACGAGGTTGTTGGTGATATTGTGCTTGTTGGTCCAGATGTTAATGAATCTCATTAACTTAACAGTGTAGGAGAAGGGAAGCACCAACAACGCATCTTCAAGCTGTGCGAATCTGATCTTAAGCATGGTGTTCAACACATACTGTTGACCGGTGACACCAAACGCAACCAAAATCGAGTTAGGAGTAGGCTTTGCAGGCATCAACGCGCCTGGCATCTTGGACTGGAATTGCTGCAACTGCAATTCGTACTGCTCAATACCGTCAAGGTCTTCAACTCCAATGTCAAGAGCCTCCATCAATTTCTCTCCCGCCTTCAATGTCTCCATCGTTTGCTTTCTTACTCCGGTAACACCATCCTCGCCTTCTTCACCATCGTCGTCCTTGCGGGCAGTGATGTCGTCATTGTCTAACGAGTCCAACAACTCATTTTCGTAGAGTTCGTCCATCTCCTTTTCTCTTTCTTCCTCCAAGAATACCTGGTCGTTGGTCGCAGACCACACTCTAATGGAGTGATCGTGAGACGTGGATACGACAAAGGAGCCATCTCTGCTGACAGAGAGAGCCCACACCTCACTCTGGTGAGCGGGCAACTTTTGAATGCACTGGAACTTGTCACCGTCCCAATACTTGATCATACCGTCCTTACCGGAAGAGAAGAAGTTGTGGCTCTCGGGAATAAACCGCACATTCATAATCGAGTCCTGGTGGCCGAATATCGACTTGTGGCAATCACCAAAGTCCAAGCCCCAAATCTTGATGTTCTTATCCGCAGATGAAGTGATGATGAGCTTATTATCGAACGATATGTCGATCGACAACACAGGCAACTTGTGTCCGTACAATGTTAAGAACAACTTCAACGAGTCGTAGAACACCACCTGGACGTTGTTGTTCAACAACGAAATGGCCAAAAACTTGGCGTCTGGCGACACCTTCACACTCAACACTTCTTCACTCAACTCCAACGTCTGGGTATGAGCCAACTTTAACGAGGAAATAACAGTAGAGGTACCAGGAACAATTTCCTGGCTAACGTTAAAGTTCCAAAACTTCACCTTCTTGTCGTTACCGCCTGTTACCAACGTCTTTCCATCGGGAGTGAGGTCCATCGACCAAATGGCAGACCCATTGTCTTCCTTGGCACCATTAGAAACAAAAGTGGCATTTTCATGCGCTTTCTCCACACGGTCAATCAAAGAAGAGGATGCAAGATCGTAAAGCTCCAAGTCACCGTTCTTGAATCCGACAACAACCAAAGTGCCACCGGGTAAAAACTTACAACACAAGGCATAGCCCGCTTCCAAGCTAAAGGTACGCAAAACATTGCGGCTCCGGATGTTCCACACCTTCAACTCGCCGTTGGAGGCGGTAGCCAAAAGCTTGTTGTCATCGGAGATGTCCATCGCTCTAATGTCGGTTCTGTGGCCCAAACTGTCAATCACATGGGCTTTGACGGAATGAACCTCACCCACTTGCGCTTTTCTGATTTGTTCGGGGAGAGGGATGTTGTGATACTCAATGGAGTTGTTGGTCAATGCTATGAGGAGGTCGAGCTTCTTTCTGCTCGAAGGAACCCACACACTCGACTTGATCTTGGAGGTGGTTCTCACAGTGGTCAAGGGTGTAATGAGCATACTGATCTCTGACTCCTGGAGGGACTGCAAGATCTCATCTTGCTCGAAGCCCTTGTCCTTCAATCTCTTGGTTCTCTTGGCGATACCCTTTTTGATCTCATCCGCAGAACGCACCCGGAAAATCTCGGCAGTTCTGTCAGCATTCTGCAATGCAAACACCTCATAGCGTCCGGCGGCATCCTTGACCGAGGTGAAGCTGATGTCGGTACAACGAGCCTTGCTTTGTTTCTCAAACTCGCCCTTGCCCGTGATCTTCGATCCGTCGTCTTGGTCAAGGTTGATTTCCCACACCTTAACCTGGTCCTTGCTGCCGCAAGTTATGAGCATGTCCTTCACTGTGTTGACGCCCAACGACCAGCATTCACCGGAGTGGGCTAAATGCGTCTCCACACATTGCTTCGACTTCAATTCCCACAACTTGACCAAGCCGTCCTTCGACACCGTCACAAGGTAGTCTTCCATTTCGTCATCGACCTTTTCCTGCTGACTGAGGAGATGCATGCCGGTGATCTGACTCTTGTGGCCCTTCAACTTGAAAAGACCTTCCTCTCCCACCAAGTCCCACATGATCACAGTGGCATCGGCCGATCCAGACACAATTCGGGTTCCGTTACGGTCAAATCGTAACGCACTGACCGCAGACTTGTGGCCCAGGAACGTCACCACCACCGACCCCGAGGTCAAATCCCACACCTTGATGGATCCATCGCTGTGGCCCGCAGCCAAAATATTGGTTTCTTCATGATACGCCAAAATGATCACAGTGGCAGGTGCCAGGGATGTCTTAGCGTTGGAGGCACCGGGCGTCAATTCGTCATTAAGGCGGGTCATGAGCTCGCCGGTCTTGATGTCCCAAATCAAAATGTCTTCCAATCCGCCCAGAGCAGCTCTTCCGAGAGATTTGGACGACTGAGTTGGAGCCGGAGGAAGCCAAATGATATTGGACTGGCCGCCAATAACACCAAAGGAACTTTCCTGTTCGTAACGGTCGTAGGACTTAACCATGGTGCTTTATGGTGAGAGAGAAGAGAATCATTTTTGAAAAAGTGCGATGAGGGTGGGTGCGCACGTGACCGGCCATCGATGGCCCCGATGAACCACAACTGGCACGTAACGAAACAGGACGCAGCCAAAAGTGACATAACTAATAGGATTACAAGAAAAACCTGGTGGGATGGCGGCGAAAGTTGCCTTGAGGATGAAATTGGCCGGATGGTGGGGGCGGTGATTGGAGCGCACCTGTTCACGCATAGTGGGTAAGATACTGGATGCAAGACCATCTGGGGACAACAGAATGGTTGTCGTAGACGGAGGAAATGTGGACAGAAAATAGTAGTAAAGTAGTAGGGTGGCTAACCTTTTACGGGGAGATTGTTAAAATTATGCATATTAATTTGGATCAACAACAATGAGATCATATGTGGACGAGGAACGCCAAGAGCGGACGAAGTCCAGGCGTTGGCTTACTCGCGCGATTAGCCTTCGAATTCAGCGAACCCGAAGCAGACAGTCGAGAAGAGTTAGAGCTTCCGCTTGAAGTTTTTGTGCTCGTCAGCGATTGGCTCAGAGACGGTACTTGAGACGACATCGCCGAGTCATCCATTCCGCCTTTCCAGCAATAGCTATCGAAGCAACTTCTGCACTCGTCTGATTGCTCTAGTCCCAAACGCTCTTGTTGTCTTCTGATAATTGCACAACCCACACAAGTGGGCCACGACCTGTCCAGAGAGTAGTTTCCCCGAGAAGAAACCTCAAACCCGTTTTTTATGAGGCTGGCGATTTCCTTGTTAGAGTAGCTCATCTTGTAGGTGGACGTGTTTGATTTGTACAGATATTCCAGGTTAGGAATGTAGACCACCAAGGGAATGTCCGTCTCGTTTGCGCCGGAGCCATGGTAGTCTACCAACGCAGATAAGTTTGCCGCATAACACCCAAAGAATACCGGCTCATCATACAAATGATCACTTACAAACTCATCCTCCGACGGCACATATGGGAATGGGGAGCCCTCACCTTGGGGTGTAAACTGTCTTTCATACGTGTGAACCAAAGAGGTGCCATTGGGCCATTGGTTGGAATCGGCAGAGTTGTCATAGGCAAATATGATATCAACCTCTCTCGAACTTTGAATGAAAGGGTATAACGGTACATTCTGGGAGTCCTCACCTCCATCAACCAAGTCCAAGGTCGAATCCGAGACAATCAGTTTCGACCCCGCATATTCCACGTTGTAGAATGGGTTGGGATTGTAGGTGGCAATATCAACGTTATTCTTAGAAAACGGGCTGAGAATCAAAGTAAGCAACTTCTTAACTGCCCAATTTAACGAAGAGCTAGACGTGACCCTAATCAATATCTGGTTGAAGAGCGATGACAGGGTACCAAGAATGAAACCTGCATTGTCGTAGTTGGTGTAGCAGGTATCATTCGCGGGCTCACCATTGTCAAGTGCTGTGCCCAAGTAGGTCAAGTCCACAAAACTATTGAGACTGGGATCCCACGACCCGAGCTCATACGGCGTGATCTCAAAGATCGTCGCATTGTCGCTGATTATAGTTGTACCAGGACTTCTCCCGTTGGCTAATACAATCGGATATGGCATCAGGTAGTTTTTAAAACTTTCCAACTCAGAGATGCTGCTCCACGTAATGTTTTCGCCACCATTGTAGGAGATATCGGGGTTGAAAAACTGGTAGGAGAGGGCCCGACCCCACACATCGGTAATCGACGTCTCAAATCCTTCATCACCTTTACTATCAACAGCCGTACGCAACGACAGATAATACTCCAACGTTTTGATCACATTGATTCCGTTCGGGTTAAATATCAGCTGATCAAGTTCCCAGATGCCACTATCGGGCAGGATAGCTTCTTCCACAGTTATCCAGTCGTTGAGCACAAGAGTCCCCACCATCCAACTTCCGCCCGAAAGACCGCTAATGTACGAGGAACTTTGGAGCAATCCACCCAAACCTCTATGTTTCAGTGTCTCATAACGGTCATCTAAGGCCAAAAGCTCCCCCGCACCACAAAGCATGGCTCTGTAGCCACCTCCACTATATGCCAAAGCAATTGAAATATTGTGTTGGTCTTTATTGCCATCGATGAAGTCTTCAGCATCAAAGTTGCTAAGCAGGGCGACATCGGAAAGAAAGGAGATTAAGTTTTCATTTGTTTGTTCGTGCCGTTTCGCCAAGTAGTCCTTCTCTTTGTTATTGATAGATGTGGCCTCTCTCACTACCAGCCCGGAGGGGCACGCCGTTTCCACTGGGGCATATGACGCTCTCCCGGTCGTTTTCGTCCCTATAACAGACTCGTAAATTGAAGCACTTTCATCCGATGAAGTCTTGCTATCAGTAGAATTGGAACTGGACTCCAGATCCTCCCATGGCCATTCAAATGCAGAACAGCAAACAGCGAGACACAAAATTGAGAGTTTCATGGGTTAGAAAGTGTAGAAAATGAACCGGATACTGCTAGTAGCACCGACATTTCTCGTGTGATTGCATTCCTACAACGTATGAGGACTATCAATTGCCTAATAAGGTTAAGACAATTTGCGCAGGATTGCGGATCGAAACACATTCCAACCAGAAAATTACCCGATTGTGACTTGCGACCCTCCCATCTTCAACATTCTTACAGTATCTTCATTCATGATTGCAGTCTTGGGCTCTGGCCTGCAAGACCAGATCCTTTGTTTTTAGACTCACGTCTGGATTCGTTTCTTTTGTGGGCTAGACAAACAAAGTCACTACAGGAAAAATTCGCAATTATATCTTCTTTACTATAAACTCACATTTTTATAAATCTTTTTTTTTGTTCTGCAACGGAGTCGATGCTTTTCTGTGTTTCACTGTTGCTGTAGAAATAGTATCCATGAGAATGATGTGTGCCTGAGAGCGATTTGACCGAAACGGTACTATGCGATATTAATTTTGCGTTCATACTGGTGTCCCGCAAAGTGAACAGAAGAGCTGAATGGTCATCAAGACTAAAAAAGTCTCTCTATTATTTTATATCAGAAAATTATAAGCTGATTAACTCTAATGTACAAAGGAACCATGTGTCCCTTGATATGCATGAAATGAATGTCGTAAACCGTGAGATGTGCAGAAAGCTTGAGGTTCTCGAGAACCTTAGGCCATCTCAACATCCTCAGTGACAGCTTCGGCAACAGCCTCAGCGACAGGAGCCTCAGAAGCCTCAATAGCCTTTTGTTCGCCTGCCTCTTCACCAACCTCTTCACCAACCTCTTGTTCCTCAATGGCAATGGCGATAGAGTTTTCTTCCTGGTTAACTTCAACCCCTTCGTTTGGAATGATCAATTCCAATTCACCGTTAGACAAGAAGGTGGCCTTGATTAGGTCACCCTTGATGAGCTTGTCAAATTGAAAGTGCTTCTCAAATTGAATTTCTTGCTTCTTGAATTCCTTTATCAATTCTTGAGCATCTTCAACAACTTCCTCTTCTTCATCAGACTCAGATTCAGACTCAGATTCAGACTCAGATTCCGAACCGGAGTCAGACGATTCAGACTCAGAGTCGGAGTCGGAGTCAGACTCAGAGCTGGATTCAGATTCCTCAGAATCAGAAGACGCAGAGTCAGATCCAGATTCGGATTCAGAGCCACATTCGCAGCCCGCAGCGCATTCTTGCTCAGCCTCAGCTTCGGCGGACTCCTCGGCACTTTGGTATTCCTCGTCTTCGCTGTCAGATTCTTCACCAGTGAAGTTAAACTTGCCGCTAATGACAAGCTCGTTCTTGTGCTTCAAGAAGTCAACCTTTAAGTCTTCCTTGATCATAGATGGCAATCTAAGGTTCAACTTGTAAGTGCTGTCATCGAGCTCAACCAACTCACAATCCTTAGAGTCTTTCAAGTCTTTGGTCAAGTCAACAATGTCGAACTCCTCGTCAGAGTCTTCGGCCATCAAAACGTCTTCGTCATCAGAGAATTCCAACTCGGCATCAGTGGAGTCGTTGTCACTGTCGTAACGGTCTGGCAAGTCAAACTTGTGCTCGTAAATAGTGATTCCCTCATCATCAGAAGACTCGGACTCGCTGAGGTAGAAGTCATATTGGGCAGCATCGCCAGCATCGACGATTTCCTCATCAGAAGAATCTTCAGAGTCATCAGAGTCAACCTCGAAGAAAACTTCGTTGTCAGACTCGATGTCAGAAGAGCTAGAAATTTCTTCATCGCTAGAAGCGAGATCTTCAGCAAAGACTTGTCTAAGAAGTTCCAATTCTTCTTCAGAGTCCGAAGCCAACTCCAAGTCAGTGACAGACTCGCTGTCGGAATCGGAAGAGTCAGAATCTTGGTTCAAGTAGACAACTTGACCCTCAGAGTCAGAGTCGCATTCACAGCCGGATTCAGATTGAGAATCGGATGAGTCGGATTCAGACTCAGAGTCAGATTCAGAGTCAGATTCAGAGTCAGATTCAGAGTCAGATTCAGAGCCAGAATCGGACCCAGAGTCGTAGAATCTAACCAAATCGTTGTTGACATCGTAGACCATACCGTTAGCCTCCAAAGCGTCAACAGCATCGGTTTCCAAAGCATCGTTCATGTCAATAACGTCCTCGGAGTTCTCTGGGATGATGAAAACTTCCTCATACTCTCCATCAAGCTCGGAGTCATCGTAGAATTCCGCCTCCGAGTCCACACCGTATTCCATCTGAGAGTCGTACTCAGAGTCAGAGTCAGAGTCAGAGTTGTCCGCCAATTCAAAGTCGTAAACTTCCTCATCAGAATCAGACTGAGCATAGCCGTCGTATTCGCTTTCGCTAGTTTCAGAGTCAGTTTGAGGCTCTTCGATGTACACTCTACCGGATGGTTGAGGGTAGTCGTACTTGTGATATCTTTGTCTTCCGCCAAAGTTAGCACGATGATGGTTGTGGTTGTGGCGGCCAGAGTGGCGACCATAAGCTTGTGGGCGAGAAGAGTGGCGATCGAATCTGCCTTGGTGACCTCTTCTGAAGTGACCACCGTCTTGCCTAAGCGATTTTCTGTTGTATCTGGATCTGGAGTAAGACATGGTGGTTGTTGTGTTAGAAAATAGAAGTGAATCTAATAATGAAAAGAATTTGTAGGAGTGCGATGGTGGCCACACTTTATAAGCGAAAATTCCTGAATAGGTGGAGGAAAGGCGATGAGCGGTGCGGCTGCGGCACTTTCCTATTTGGGTGCGATTGCCATCCATCCCGCGCTACAGACGCGCCTCCGTGCACCACGCGTTGGACGCGCGTCAAGTGCGGTTTCGATCGAATTCCATGGAAATCGATCGAATTTCCTCTACGTTCCACACTATGCACCTCAAATGCCTATAACCAATGAAAAAAAACATTCGGGAAAAACAGCGGTTTTATACCTGTAGCAAGGGGCGGCAAGCATTCCATAGAATACTATTTTGTTCCCTGGTGTCGGAATAATTTTTTTTTTTCATTTCGGCCAACCAACACCTCAGGTGGGGAGCCACCTCCTGTAGGGTGAAAATTTTTTCTTCCTCTAATAGAAATTTCTTTTTCTCTAGCTGGTTATTGTTGCAAAGGCAAATTTTTTTGGCCCACTTTTTTTTAATTTTTCGCTGGCCACGACTTTTTTTCAACTCTCATTTCGCCATTAGCACATATCCTGTATGTTGTGATTCGGGTCTTGGTCCCATGCAAGTTGCCGAAGTTACCCGCCCCAACGTCTCACAGTATATAAGCAAACGTTTCCCTGCAACCCATTTTCGCGCACCAAATCTCTTTGCCATTTGGCTTAGATCAAGTGTAGTATCTGTTCTTTTCAGTGTAACAGCTGAAACGTCATCATTGATGACATTTACATTGTTACCCTATTTTTGGACTTATCGTGGTAGAGCCTGATGGGCTTGCTCACACTCTACCACACAGTGTCGTTACCATTGCACCTTCGGTTTCTGACGCAACCCCCCATATACTTTTAAGTGCTTGTTGTGTGATCATAACACATATTTAAAAGTTCAATCGTGGGGTTGTTGCGAAAACTTGTCCACGGTTCATTTACGATCGAGCGCTCGTATCGGCCGTGTTGTATGTCTCATCGGGGGAGCCTCTGTATGTTCGGTGTGCATTTGAGGGCGCACTTTACGCAGTGCATGTCATACTCAATCCAAAGTTCATGCGGGATCTAAACTTCCCTTTAATTACGAACCCGATCAATATACACTATGGGCGACACGCCCCCTTCATTCCAAATATTCCGAGATCCACATGATACCTCCTTATTCCCCAAAATGGGAGAGCTGGACGGTGGCTCCGATCATAATAGCGTTAATACCATTTCCGAAGCTGACCTGCGTCATAACTCAGACCAGTCTCTAGAAAACCTACAAGCCATATTTCCTAGTATCAAGGCGGAAACTAATGCGAGGAGATCTGCCGGAGAATCTAAAATGCGTGCATTCGATACCATATTCGATACTTTCAGCGATTTACGTTCTGTTGAATCGTGTGCGATAGATGAACATGACTCCGGAGAATTAACCGATACCATAGATGCCCCTGACTTGGACTCCGATAGAGATATACATGGAAACACTCTGAGGGCCGATGTGGACCTCCAACGTCAAACCGAGTCCTTAGATTCTAGTATCCTTCATTCGTTGGGCAGAAAGATCGAAATCCCTAAAGAGGCCCACGTTCGAGCAGAGGAACGGAAGTTTCCTTTTTTAGCTCAATATATCCAGTCATACAAACAAAGACATCCGACAGATGACTCCTCGGTGTTTGGAATGTCTGGATTGGATGATTTTCAAAAGTTTTCCAAGAAGTCAGAAATTAATGATGCCATCGAGCAGAAGATCACACAGAGCCGTTTTGATAACACCCTTCCAGTGATGGAAAACCAAGATTTGGAAGAAAATTTTTATTCTGTTCAAAGCCCGGAAAAGAAAACCAGCTATTTCAGAGAACCGTGGCAACCCCGTCTCCGATGGTTCGGCGATCGAGATAACCAATATGCCAATAGTGAAGAGCTCAACGAGCTTAGAGTTGCGAGCGGCTCTATGTCCAGCTCAACAGATTTTCCTCCACTGAGAGCCAAGTTTCTTCAACGGAAGTTAAAGGTCCGGCACTTGCAAATGATTTCTTTTGGAGGTACGCTTGGCGTTGGGCTCTTCTTGAATAGTGGGAAAGCATTTACAATTGCCGGGGGATTGGGTACGGTACTAGCATTTGCATTTGTCGGGTTGATAGTGTTAGCGACCATCACGTCCTTCAGTGAGATGGTGACATTTGTATCAGTGGTAGATGGTGTATCCGGATTGAGTTCTCGATTTGTTGAAGAGTCATTCGGATTCGCCACAGGATGGCTTTATTTTTTAAGCTTTTCCTTGGGTCTCGCAGGCGAGATTGTGGCTTCTGTGATAATCTTGAGTTATTTTCCTGACTCCAAAGTGTTAGAAAACTCAGGGGCGACCGCAGGCTTCGTGACGCTTTTCCTATCCTTTTGTATCATTAGCAACTTGCTAGACGTTCGGGTATTCGGCGAAATCGAATACATTTCCAGTATCATCAAAGTTATTATTACGTTGATTATGATCATTGCGATGATCGTGATTAATCGCGGAGGCATCGGAAACCAAGGGGTTATCGGGTTCAAGTTTTGGCGCCACCTGGAATCTATCTTTGATCATGATTTGATATTTGGCCCATTCCGGCCAACATTCAACCCCAACAATACTGGAATGGACCCAACTTCTGTTGGAATCGGCGGGAATTGGGGTAGACTTCTTTCTCTTGTCACGGCAATGACTGTGGTCATTTACTCGTACAGCGGTACGGAAATCGTTTGCATTGCGGCATGCGAGGCCCAAAATCCTCGTAAAGCGCTTCCCTCCGCGACCAGGAGGGTTTTTTGGAGAATTTTGATCTTTTACTGCCTTGCCTCGTTTGTCGTTTCTCTTAACATATATGCGGCGGACCCCCGTTTACTTAGATACTACACCGGCACAACTGGGGTGTCCTCGCAGGATTTTGATTCAAATTATGCGATTCACTTTCTTGGGGGAATCAACTGCAAAGCAAACTACGAAGTTCATGCTGGCTTTTCCAATGGCTCACAGAGCCCCTGGACGGTCGCATTCCAAAGTGCGGGATTATGTACCTGGAGCTCCTTTGCCACGGCTTGTTTGGTTTTCTTTGCCTTCTCTTGTGGGAATTCTCAGCTCTATGTTTCTTCGCGGACTATTTACTCGCTCGCTTTGCAAAACAAGGCACCGGGATTTTTGAAGAATTGCAATCGTTTTGGAATCCCCTACAACGCTGTATTAGCGTCTTCGATGATTGGGTTTTCATCGTACATGTGCGTTTCGCAGCTGGCAACCAAAGTATTTCAAACCTTGACTAGTTTGACATCTTCAACGGGGTCATTGGTGTGGTTTTCCATGTGTGTGTCCTATGTTCGGTTTTACTTTGGCTTGAAGAAAAGACCTGATATCGTGAGTAGAGAAGACAAGTCGTATCCATACCGGTCACCATTTCAGCCATACACCGCCATTTTTGGATTGTTCGGATCGGGAACGATGATTCTCTTGATGGGTTTCGTGGTGTTCATAAAAGGGTACTGGGATACCCTTTTATTCTTCTCCAGTTACGGATCTCTCATCTTGTTCTTGATTTTATACTTGGGCTACAAGTCCGTTAAGGGCACGCGGGTATTGAGTCTCGAAGCACTAGATTTTGATTCGGGTCGAAGAGAAGCAGACATTTATGTATGGGACGGAGGAAAGGAGTTCAACAAGCGCAGCGCAAAAGCGTGGATGCAAAAGATTGGTCATTTCATTGCATGAAGGTTGGGGAGGTATATATGTGCATGTGTGTGAAATCTAACTAAAAGGTAAGGTATATAATTCATGTAGCTGATTTAACTAGTGGACGAATATGCATGGACGCTAGCCGAAATGCAGGTTTAAGGCGTCTTCAAGCGGAGAAGCCAGTGCGATCCGCCAAAAAAAAAGCCCGTAAGACATACGTAAACCTCCGTCCAATTTAAGCACATCGTTATTTCCTGCTGACACTTACTGTTCAATAACCTCAATTCTAATGTCTTGGATCCCTACTGAAACCTTCCTTCACGGAAGAATCACCAAGCCATTCTTGCCCTTTGACAAGCACCCCACCTTGAAGAATGAGAACTTCAAGAACTTGTACCCTGGTGACGAAGTTTATGTTTTCGAGACCAAGGAAGACAAGTGGGCTCGTGGTTACACTCTCACTCGTCCATTCCCCAACGATTTCACCATCACCTCGGTGAACTTGGATGATTTGCCTGGTCTCAACATCAAGATTGCCGTATTTCCATTGAAGTACGTGGAGGTGATTGAAACCCTTCCTCTTAACTTGTTAAAGGTGGTTGACAAGTACAACAACGTGAACATCGATCACGTTGTAGCTCCAACTTTGAAAGAGCTGGAGAATTCGTTCAACCAAGCGAGAAACGGCCAGTTGACCAATGCGGAGCTGGCCTTGTCCAAGGCAGTGGTTCCGCCATTGCCTTTCGACACTTTTACCTTCGCAGAGGATTTGGTAAGTGAAATTACTTATGCGATGAACTTGTTGACTTCGCATATCTTTGCGTTGTACTCCATTGGTGAGTTTCGTCTTTTTGATGAACTCTCGTCCATCTATCACCAATTGGATGAAGTGAGAGTTAAATTGACTCATAGTTTCTTGACCTCTAATGAGGTTCATGTTGCGAAGGAGAACGCAACATTCTTGTTGAGTAAGATCCCCAAGAAGTTGGCTTCGAGAACCGCCAGACTCAACGAAAAGTGTTACGATTTGGACAACAAGAACACTGATATTTCGGGATACAAGGCTATTCTTGCCCGTGACGCTTTTGATGGCTCGTTGTTGACCTTCAAAAATGCCGAGGCTTCTCAGTTGGCGTTTAACCAGGTATTGGGTGCGTTGTCACCTAATTACCCAATCAACGCTTACGATGATCCAAACAGCTACTCGTTGAAGGCAGAACCGAACCCGAGACTTTTCCACGATTCACCATCCCATATTTTGGTGGATTTCAAGTCGGTTAGCGGTTCTTCAAGTTACCAACCTCCGGGATTTGCCGGTATGATTGCATACTTGTATATCCGCAACCAAAAGAAAAGATTAACAGAGGCGTTTGCGGTGCATACTGATACTGTGGATGAACTTGTTTCAGTGGAGAAGATCAGTGCAGCTTTATTCAGAAACATCCCTGCCAGTGAGGTGGAGAACAACAGAGTGTACTTGGTCGCAGTTTTAACCGAGGAGGTTAATTTGCCCAACAAGGACACAACACTTCCTCAGGTCCAAAGAGTAAAGAAAGGAGTGGCTGCGGGTGTAACTGATATCACCAGGGTTTTTTCCAGAAACCATGGCTCGTTGGCTCAAGGTGAACCACACCAGTTTTCTATCAAGTTATTTGGTTCGTACGTACTGAAGAAAAAGACTGTCGAGCCTCAAAGAATTGAAAACAATGGTTGGGGTGAAGTTGTCGACAGAATTATTGGCGGTTCTAACGTCGGTGTTGCCATCAATCCCAGGGCGGAGAAGTTGGTAGTCAATGTCAAGGAATTCAAGCACCAACTTACTGAAGGCGAATATTCCACGACTGCCGAAACTGTTCACGACGCGACCACTAATGGACCTACCCGATCTGCTCCAATTGCCGAGATCAAGCCAATTTTCTTCGATCCGTTGGCAGAGAATTACGAACGTATTTACTTGAAGTTGGGGAAGGTTGACCTTCTTGGTAGTCTTGGTAAAGATGATTTGGTAACTTTTGAGGTTAGCGCACCAAACAACCCTTCGATCACTTTTGCCAAAGCCTCTAACCAAATCGAGGACACTAATTGGCAATTTGTTTCGGTCTACTCCAGTGAAGTTGTTGGCGAAATTGTGAAGGTCAACGGTGTTTCTAGGAAAAACCCAAACCGCAAGTCTCTTAAGCAGGATGCACTTTTGTTGTCTTTGTACGTGAACGGTGTCTTGCAAGGCCAAGGTGAAGTGATGTACAAATCGGGAAACAGATTGGTGGAATTTAACCAGAAGGACTTTTATCCGTTGAGCATAATTTCTCCTTCCCAAAAGAATCCCGTTGCACAGGTCGAAATCAATACTGAGTATATCGGGAAGAGTTCTAACACTGAGGGTTGCATGGAAAATATTTTCCAGTACGACAGACTCTTCAAGAGTGGCCAAGCAGGTATGGATGAGCTCAGCAAATCGCTTATTGATTTCTGCAAGTTGGATATTTCCACATTGGTAAGATTTTTCCCAGAGTGTTTGTCGGCAATCTTCAATATTTGTGATGTTTGCTTAGCAAATTCAAGCGCTCCAAGTTTTGAGATTATTTTAGACAACGCTTTTAAAGCAATTGTTCACTTGCTTGATGTTCTTTTCGGAAAGCAAGAACAATACTTATACATGTTCGACAGATTCCTCAATGAGTTTAACAAGTCCCCCGCAGTCGGCATTTTCTTGTTGAACAAGGTTTCGGAGATTTTTGTGAGAGCTGAATCGACATGGAACGCTACCTCTAGATCTGTCTGTCGCATCATTGTTCTTATAGTCAAACTTGCTCTAGACCTGGCCAAAAACGCTACTGATATGAAGCCTTACCTTGCATCTTTGGCTTCTTTGTTCAGAGCGTCGTCTTTGTTGGTTTCTATTGAATCGCCAAACCTCATTGAAGACCAAATTCTGGTGGTTGAAATAGTTGATTTCGTTCTCTTCTATGAGAAGTACTTTAAGGATGAAGATATCTTGAAGCTTGTACTCAAATTTATTGATACCATTGGAACCAGAGGTATCGGGATTGATGAAGAGAACAGCGACATCAAGAACACATCTTTTGTTTCCAAAGACCACAGACTTATCATCAGAAAATTATTGGTCATCCACAGATTGTTCAGCACCGAGTTAGGAAAGAGACCAGAAAATTTCCAGACCTTGATCTCCCACAGTGTCAATTGGGCGTTTGATGTACTTTTGGGACCTTTAGATGTGGAAGCTACGAGATTGGCATGTTCTATATTAAACTCCGTTTGCAGCTCCTTATGGAACAATATGGCGAATGAAATTGTGAAACCGATTTGTTTTTCTCTTACCAAATTCTTGATGGCAGTTTCGAGGTCGTTCATCAAATACAACAAATTTACCAGAGGAGCGGACTATTTTAGACCAAAGAAGTCCTTTACTTCTTTGTTCCAAAAGTCTTATCCTTTCAAAGAGATTATTGTTGACAGTATTGTCGGCCAGGAGGTTATTGTTGAAGTATTGGTTGAATTGGCTACTGTATTTGTTTACATTTCTAAGATCGGTGCCACAGCTGCCGGTCTGGAAGGATATTACTTGATCAACAACACAGTCATTGAAAATGACTTTTTTGACCCAATTAAGTGTACCTCCAACAATGGTCTCAATGAGGACATTCTCACAGTTTTGTCCGGAGTCCAACTTATCAGACAAGGTAAGTTCTTCCCCGAAGATAAGTGGCTATCCCTTTATGCGATGATCGCAGAGGGCTGCTTGCTGTCTTTGGAACTTATTAGACCATTAATGGTGGCTCACTTTATTCCTGTCATTGACGAACCTGAAATGTTTGATAGATCTCTTTGGGGCAACTTTTTGAAGGCTATCCTTAAGTTGAGTGCTCTTGCTCCTGTGTCTATCGAGCATTTGTCCACTGTTCCTAGAAAGGCGTGCTACCAAATTACTGGTACAATGAGAGACAGAATTGCGTCGATGCTTAACGAAGCTTGGGACAGTCTTGCGTGGAATTCTACGGAAGAAGACATTGTCAGATTCCACCTCACGAAATTTGGTGGATATCAAGTAGAGTTTATCAGCAGTGATTTCGCTATTGTTCAGGACTTGATGCTTTTCGCATTACAAAGAAATGCCAACTGTCAAGAAGTTGCCGTTAAAATTCTTTGGTCCATTCTTGTGTCGGAGTTTATTTTGAGTGATTCGATTGTGGATGCTGAAAGAGAGTGCTTAGTTGGATTGCATGAAATTTATTACAGAACTGCTTATAAGCCAAGCTCCAATGAACAGAACAGTTTCATGGAAAGAATCAAATCGACCATTAGATTGGATACAGAGGATGTTGTCTACAGCACAATAATGCAATTCGTCTCTAACTTGACCAACTTTATGGAGATTTTGAACGATTTGAACCATGTTCCAGTGGGACCCGAGTTTGAAGATGAAAGAACTTTCCACAAGTTGAACATTAAGGCTTATTTGAAGAACGCCAATAAGCCTGAGCTCTTGTACTCCTTCATCAACGGCATGTACGAAGATAACTTGAAAAAAGCGAATTATGTCCAAGCTGCGTTGTCTTTGGAGTTGTTAGCTTCCACGATCGAGTGGGATCACTACAATGATTTACCCCAATCATACAGACCGAAATTCCCAAGACAGTCTGCATTTGAGCGTAAAGAAAGTTTATTGAAAACAATCGCCCAAAACTACATTAAGGGCAATAGTTTGGAGAGGGCCACCGACACGTATAATGAATTGTTGGAAGCGTACAGTCAGTACACGTACGACTTGAAATCTTTTGCGTACGTGCACCAAAAGTTAGCTAAGCTTTACCTTGATATGGAATCGTCGGACAAATTGAGTCCATCTTATTTCCGGGTGGCTTATATTGGTGCTGGATTCCCTGCAAACATCAGAGGAAAGGAGCAGATCTTCGAAGGTCTTCCCTTTGAGCATGTCACGTCCATTCATGAACGCTTGCTTAAGTTGTACCCAGGTGCTAGAATTGTTACCGATGATGAACAAGCGCGGGAACTCCGTGACAGAATCCACACTGGTAGATACTTGCACGTCAATGTTGTTGAGCCAGTCAATGAAGTTTCGGATAAGTTATTGAACACGTCTATTGGTGTCCGTCAATATGCTCGGAACAAGAACTTAAGACACTTCTCCACGGTGAAGAAGATCCAAGGGTCTTCGTCTGTGTTTGATTTGTGGACCGAGGAAGTCACGTACGAAACGCAACTTTCCTTCCCTACGTTGATGAACCGGAGTGACATCAAGAAGATAAGTGTGGTTCGCTTGTCACCTTTGGACAATGCGGTGCGGACCATTCTCAACAAGAACAATGACTTGGTTCAGCTCGAGAGCATGATTAACATCGCATTCCGTGAAAAGTCGGATTACACGTCGTTGCTCAATGATTTGAGTAGACATTTGGCAGGAACGGTCGATTCGCCCGTGAATGGAGGAGTTGGACAATACCGTACGTTCTTCTTGGATCCTAGATACGATGGCAAGCCAGACTACGCTTACAACATCCGGTTGTTGAGAAACTCATTCTACGACTTGACCCAGATTTTGAGTCGTTGTTTGCACTTGCACGGCAAGTTAATTCCTCTCAGCATGAGAACTTCGCAAGACGCTTTGGTGGACTTGTTCAAGCGCAACTTCAAGGACGAGATCGAGACGTTGAATATCGATACGGACTACAACCACACCATTTACAACCACAATGTTAACTACGCTAACCAGACAAGAGAAAAGAAGCCGGGCTCGAGTATGCTTCTCGGGGCAGAGAGCGCGATCTCCTCCGCTGGTTTGCTGAGAACGCTCAGTAGAGGTTCCAAGACATCCTCCGCTTCCGGATCGACCAATGTATCGGAACCAAGTGCAACCACATTTACCTCTAAGCAAAAGAGAACTGCCTTGAACTGGAGACGCTAGTGTATCTGAAAATGTAACCGATATAAATCACCTAATTTCATCGTTATACGCACCGTAGCTGCTAGCTGGGGTAAACCGCACCAACCGGGTGCGGTGAGAGGTCCCTGGTGTACGGGTGCGGCAACTGAGGGGAGAAAAAAAGGAAAAAAACCTCCAACCGTATAATCTCTAACACCAGATCCAAATCAATCGACCATGTTCAAGTTTGCTTCCCGTGCCCTCCGTGCTCCTGTTGTGAGAACTCCAGTTGCTAAGTTTGTTCAACCAATCCGTTTCTACGCCGCCGCTCCTATCTCCAGGGAGGAGGTCACCACAAGAGCTTTCGAGGCTTTGAAGACCGTTGCCGCTTTGCAAGAATCCAAGATCACCTTGGAAGCCGACTTCCAAAAGGACTTGGGTTTGGACTCCTTGGACACCGTCGAGGCCTTGGTTGCCTTGGAGGAAGAGTTTGACTTGGAGATCCCAGACAAGATCTCTGACGAGATCAAGACCGTGGGCCAAGCTGTGGACTACATTTACGAGGAAGAACAAAAGTTGTAAGCGTTCGTTAGCTTGCTTCTGGTGCAGCATTGCCGTCCCTACTCATAAATATTCTGTACATAAAAGAAATAGGTCATTTATGACGTAGAATGGAGGTTTATTTAAGGCATACGATGTTCCGTATCGACACTGTGGATCACTGGAGTGATGCATCGACACTGAGCGGTTGTAGATCTGGTAGTAGCTTGAGTAAGTGCTGTGGTGTGTAATCAGCATCTACCGACCAAACGATTGGCCAGCAACGTACATACAGGAAGACCATACAAGCACTACTGAAACCTGACCATGATCTTCGTTCCTGGTCCAAGGCTCCATAGCTGTACGAATTATTAATACAATTAAGATAAGGAATATACCATATACTTTGACGCTCATTGAATCTATGGACAAGAATCCGTCTTCGGGCTGGCGTGATTTCGCATCCCACCTGTGAGTTACCTACGCACAGGCTCAGAACAACAACCATGACGGATGTTTAATCCTTACAAGAGACAAATCGTTAAGTGACCGGAAAACGATTGCCTGCGTAATATTTGTTTGCCGTCGTTTCGACTATCAGTCTGATTCCGAACCGGCCGAACGACATCGCTGTGTCACGTGATTCCACAGAGTGGCCCGAAGGCAAACATAGCTCTTATAACTGCTAACTCCACAGCAATGTCTAAAGGACTTGAGGAAAAAGTGGACGCGGCACTGAAGTTGCTTGAAGAAACATCTCTCTCGCATACAGAAGATGAGGAAATTGACGAAGAAGATAACGAAGAAGACAATGGTGCAGTTGAATACCCTGGAACGGTTATTCCCGATCTCAACCCAGACCAAATTGAAGCCGACATTGACTTAACAAGGGACTACGATGACGACGTAGAATACATCGACTTGATCCATTTAAAGATTGGAAGCTTGGAAGATCTTCACTTGGAGCGTTTCCAGAAGTTGGAGTCCCTTTGTCTCAGACAGAACTTGATTACCTCCATGTCTGCGATTGGCGAATTGCCGGTTGATACATTGGAAGAGATTGATTTCTATGACAACAGAATCAATCACATCAGCAGCCAGCTCAATAAGTACGTCAAGTTGAAGAACCTCGACTTGTCATTTAACAAGATCAAAAACATCAAGAATATTGAAAACCTAGTGGAGTTGGAGAACTTGTACTTTGTTCAGAACAAGATCAAGGAGATAAAGAATTTGGAGACTTTAACCAAATTGAAAAACTTAGAGTTGGGTGGTAACAAGATCGAGGAGATCAGCGAAACAATGAACTCGCTCGGTTCTGTCGAGCAGTTGTGGCTCGGAAAGAATCGTATTCCACGTTTCCAAAACTTGGGCAACCTAGTCAATTTGAGAGTTCTCTCCATTCAGTCTAACAGAATTACCAAGATTGAAGGCTTGGAGAACTTGGTTAATCTTGAGGAACTCTACTTGTCCCACAATGGTATATCCAAAATCGAGAACTTGGAAAACAACACTAAACTCTCCGTTCTTGACATCACATCCAACAGAATTTCGAAGCTTGAAAATCTTTCACATCTTGTGGCTTTAACTGACTTCTGGTGCTCCTACAACCAAGTATCGTCGTTTGACGAAATTAACCAACAATTGGGTAAATTGCCGGAGCTAGATACAGTTTACTTTGAAGGTAATCCCGTGCAGACATCTAACCCTACCGCTTACCGAAGGAAACTTCGTCTCAATTTGGGACCAAGCTTGGCTAAGATAGATGCCACATACGTGAGAGGTTAAGTATATGTTTAATGGATATATGACATTTGTACGGTTATTTTAGATAGGGTAACAGTCCAGATCCACGATCCCTTCTCCTTGTAGATGACCCCATTATGATACCATCGAACAATAAATTTGGTGGGATCAGAATGGAAAACACTCGAACATTTGCGGGCTGTTCTCACGCCACTTATGCAACATGGTTTTCGTGAACTTTCTAGATTTTTCGCACCCAATCCTTCTGGTGAGATAGGTTCACATCAGGCGAGGAATATTTAAACAGAGCCAATATCCATGATTAGCATTTCTTATCAACACATTCAACAAAACAAAATGTCAAGATATCCATTCTACGGACCATTCTCATTCCATGCAAACGAGTTTGCGGACCCATTCTATGACCCATTCTTCCACGGGAGACATCCAAGGAAAACCATTGAAGGAAAAGACAATTCCGAAGGAAAAGTCGTACCGAGAAATTTCTTTGAAGACTCATTGGATACCTGGAGAAAATTTGAAGACTTTGGTCAATGGGACGATAAGCTTGAAGTGAAAGAAGAGGCCGACAAATACCGGGTGATAGTGAAGGACGGTACGGCACAGAAGAAGGACTTGGATGTGAATTACCACAAACAACAGAACGAGTTGCAAGTAAACATTTCACATAAATACGAGTCCAATGATGGAGAAAGCCGGAAGGTTTCTTCATCTTCTTCATCGACCTTCTCTGTTTCCTTCGAAAAGGCAGTCAAACCCAACGAAATATCAGCCGAGGTTGGACCCGAAGGAGTGCAAATTACTGTTCCTAAAATGGAAGCAGACCAAGAAAATGTCGTTTCGATCGAAGTTACTAAGAAAGACAGCTCATAACGGAATGATTTTATCTTACCATTTTTAGGAGATTGCTGGTCGTCACGGAAGGCCAAAGTCACTCCATTTTTAGTCAAATAAATGTTGCTTCTTCATCTAGCGTAGGTAGAAATACTTCTCCTAAAAGAGGAAATTATAATGTGTGCAGTATACAAGATTGCGCATCCGTGGTCACAGTTGGCCATCTCCAGGGTAATAGCGGAGAACGTGAATGAATACCAACCTGGAACAGCCAATAACTGCATTTTTTTTCTTTTTTTGTACCTCAGTATTACCCAAATTATTGACATTCTCACACCATAATCTCACTTTGAATGTCGGCAGATTCTTTTCTGCACGAGCCAGATAGTTGGAGTCCCCACTCACGCACAATAGACGTCAATATGCGCACCATACCGCGGAGTACGCTTTATCACATGTACATTCATGTGCACATCCGACCATGTGAAGACAATGCCATTTTATACTTAAACCACCCATTTCACCAACTACACCATATTTAATTATACACTAGTGTTTAACAATGAGTTCGGTTCCAACAGTTAAGGGCACCGTTTCCTTCAACCCGGGTCCAGACCCACAAAACTTAATTCAGACCGAAAGGAATGCTGCTCAGTTCGATTTGAACGAAATGAATTACTTCTTGGAAGGGTCTAAGGAAAGAGCCATCGAGACCAGAGAGTTCATTTCCCAGTTTGAAAGGGATCTGGTGATGGCTGCTGGGCCAAAGGATTACGATGCGACTAAAGCAGAACACCGTGCCATCACCATACAAAAGATCGATCGTCTCTCCAGATATATCGAGGTGGAGAATTTTGATCAGCTAGAGAGACGGTTGTCGGTTGTTTCCGTGTTTGACCCCTCGTTCCACACTCGGTTGGGGGTTCATTTAGGATTGTTCCTTGGGTGCATCAGAGGAAATGGTACAACCGATCAAATGCAATACTGGCTCTTGAAGAAGGAGGCTGCGTACGTGAAGAACCTCTATGGGTGCTTTGGAATGACAGAGTTGGCCCATGGGTCTAATGTTGCCGGGTTGGAAACTACCGCCACATTCAACCGGGAGGAAGATGAGTTTGTTATCAACACCCCCCATATTGGAGCAACCAAGTGGTGGATCGGTGGTGCAGCACACTCAGCTACTCACTGTACTGTTTATGCAAGACTCATAGTCGAAGGAAAAGACTACGGTGTCAAGACCTTCATTGTGCCATTGAGAGATTCCGATCATAACTTGATGCCTGGAATTTCCATCGGTGATATTGGGTCGAAGATGGGCAGAGAGGGAATTGATAATGGCTGGATACAGTTTTCCAATGTAAGAATTCCTCGTTTCTTTATGTTGCAGAAGTACTGTAAAGTCTCTGCGGAAGGACATGTTACTGAGCCTCCCCTTAACCAATTATCGTACTCTGCTTTGTTACTCGGCAGAGTGGTGATGGTCAAGGATGCATTCAGATGGTCGGCCAGAGTTGTCACAATTGCACTTAGGTACGCAGTGGGCAGAACTCAGTTCAAAGCTGCTCTAGCCAAAGATGATGACACCGAATCTCAATTATTGGATTATCCATTGCACCAGCGCCGGTTGCTCCCATTATTGGCATTGACATATGCTTTTTCTAATGGTGCAAATGTATTACAGGAAACTTCTTCGAGAACTATGGATGAATTGGATACTGCTGTCTCATCCAATAATAAGAAAGCCTTGGATGCCTCTGTGGAAAAGATGAAGTCGCTCTTTATTGCTTCAGGCTCTTTGAAATCCACTTGCACTTGGTTAACATTAAACACCATTGACGCTTGTAGACAAGCTTGTGGTGGCCATGGGTATTCCGCATATGCTGGCTTTGGTAAGGCGTTCAACGATTTTGCCGTTCAATGTACTTGGGAAGGTGATAATAACATCTTGGGTATGTCTGTTGGCAAGCAATTGATGAAAACATTTGCTTCGATTAAAAAAGGCGAACAGGCTACTGGAATTTTGGCATTTTTGGGAGACTTTAAGACGTTGTCGGGTACTACACCTGTGTTGGATACCAAGGACTTGAAAGATCCTAAGAAAATTTTGTTTGCGGTCAAGGTGGCACTTGTTAGGGCATGTGCTCGTACCGATGAAATTTTGCAAGCGAAGAATGGTGACACTGACTTTGTTGGAGCTGAACTTGTAACGTTGTCTAAATTATTGGCTCATTTCTTCTTGTTGAATGCTTTCCTCGACAAGATTGAGGAGAGTAAAGATCAAAAGGATTTGGTGCCAGTGTTGGATTTGTTGGCACAGTTATATGGTGCTACTATCATTTTGGAGTCCTTCTCTGGAACTTTCCTTACTTATTCTGTCATTACGACTGATGCAATTGCCCACAATTCTACTGAGCACATCGCTGAATTGTGTTCCAAGGTGAGACCTCACACTATACCTTTGACCGACTCGTTCATGATGTCCGACATGATGATTAACTCTCCTCTCGGTTACTATGATGGAAACATATACGAAAATTATATGCGCGTTGTGAAGCAAAACAATCCACCAAAGGACCACAAGGCTCCTTATAGCGCAGCTTTGGAAGCAATGTTGAACAGAAAAGATTTGGCTGAGAGACAGCGGTTCGAGCGTGAAGAAGAGGCAGAAGAAACATTATCAAATTAGTACATAACTAAACGCTTTTCATGTCACCTTTTGTGATTGCTAGCTGTTTGGTCATGCCTTTTACTTAGGGTCAGTACTTTCCATCATTAGCTTGTTTGATAAAATTTTATACCCATCTCGAATACAAATATAAATCATCTGAATATCTAGACTTGTCGTTTATTAATGCTCATGAATTATTCCAAACTGTTGTCCTCCACCTTGTAGTTGTCCAACACAATTCTGTAAATAAACGAAGGTGCAAAACCTCCGATGTTGGTGATGAAGATGTCAATATGCTCCGGTGGAATGTAGTCGCCCAATGGGTTGGTGACCACGTCGACGTTGTCCACAAAATCGAAATTGTCATAGTTCAACACCTTTCCTGAGTTGCCCACCTCAATCAAGTTATCTCTGTTGAATGGATACAAGGGCGACAATTTGTACAATCCAGTCACGCCGAAAACGGGTGTCTTGTGTTCCTTTGCACATTCGACAACATTGGCCACACCTGCGTTCGATAAACATCCACCATTAGCGAAAACAGCGTTTGCCCCAAGAATGACTTTTCCCACTCTGGACATGACTGCAAAAACAGTGCTGTCTGGGATGAGTACCGACTCAATGTTATGCTGGGCCAAGGCTTTGACTAATTTGTGTGCCTCCTCCACGTCGTTTGGGTAGCTTTCGGTTACCAAAACAGTGAACTTTCTCTTGAGCCCTGCTTTAATCAAAAATTGTAAAACCGTATCGGATGTAGGGGTGGCGGTTAACAACACCTCGTTCTCGTGAATAAGGTCTGTAGCCATATTTTCGATCTCTTCCTTCACATTAGAGATTTCATCGATCAAATCTCTGATTCCTTGGATAATAATAGATCTCATATCACTGCTCTGCTTTTTGGAATGAGTTTGAAGCGTTTTCTTGGTGTTGCTTTGGGTAGAGAGCAAACTGAACATCGAGCTGATCATCGGAGTGTTGTCCGTCGCGTTTTCTGTTTCAATTTCATCTCGAATCAACGCCAACACTCTTCTGACAATATTTCCTGGAATAAGCTCGCGAGGTTTCGCCTTGTGTAAAATGGTACCCACTTTTCTTATAAGATCAATCAAGTCATAAGGGTTAGTCCATCTCGCAGCGGAAATGACTCTCATTAACACATGGGCAACTTCCAACGCCATATCTTTATCACCTTCTAGTTGTCTGCGTTTGATCTTTGACACTAGAGGATCCACTAACCCCAAGATATCATTTCCGAGTAACGGTGACATTTTTTTTTCGAGTCGCTATGGTAGAGAGGTGTTAGCAGCTCAGTTTTTTTTTTCCGCGGCGCACCAGAGCGAGTAACTGTACTAACAACTCATTATCTACAGTCGTTACAACAAACGCCATCATACTTCCCTGGATCAATTGATTCGCTCAATTTTTACCTTTGTCCTATAATAGAATCTTAGTTACCAACGAGATGCCTACATATAACGATTCCATCAACCAGTCCCTTCGCCTTCTATATGGATGTTCCCCAACCTTCAAAATATCAATAGAGTTGATACAGAAACTTGCCCAATTCCTTAAACTAGAGACTTTCGTTGATACAGAAATTTTGGCCACGCCGAAGGGCTCTGAAAAATTACCAGCAGGCTCGAAACGGTTGTCTATAGCCGGCTCTTTGCTTCTAGTGGACATTGACTTTGCAGAGAATGACAAAGTCTCTAATGTGTCTCTTTCCTCAGGAAACCACTCACCTGGAACCATCGATGTCGATATTAACCTCATACAAGCTGCATCCAGCTATAGCGTTAAAGAGACTGAAAGCGCTATAAAAATTATATTTCAACAAGCTAATGATTTGTCATTTCTCAAAACCAGACTGGGAGGATCGACTGTGGCCGAGGCGATTCTCCTCAAGGATCTTTCTGCAGATATAATGGGCAACTTTCCATTAAATTTGAAGTACCTAACGAACCTTGATAGCATCTCACCTCTCGATGGAGACTTGATTGTTTATTTGGACAATATCGCGCTATATTTGAATGCCATTCAGGCAACGGAAACGGGATTGAGACCTGGTGATGAATGGGTTCGCAATGGATTCTTGAGTCTGTTTGGGAAAGTTCATCTCAATGACATCGAAACTCTGCGTTTGGGGGTGTTTCTACACTTTTGGAAAGACTCTCGGCACATGGAACAACTCTTGATGAAGGAGGGCAAGCCTTTCAAGGGAAAAGTACACAAAGCTCTTTTAAAAATCGAAGAAAGCGAAGAGCAATCAGTGGATATCCTCAAGGAAGCATGTGGCACGGAATGGAATCTTCGAACGGAACAGAATACAATTCAGCCTTTCACATTTGTGTTTGATGATGACACTCACTTGCATAATCGCCAAAGCGTCGCTGAGTTTTCGAGCCAGGGTTGGAAATTGACCATATCGCTTGATCATCCTGTTTTTATTCCGTCGTCGGTGCTTCAGTTTTTTGGAATTAACAATTATGACGTGGCGAGTAATCCACAAGATGAAGCAATCTTCAATATGCTTGAGCAAGAAGGATATGCCTCAATTTCGGTTGGAGATTACAAAAATGGCTATTCAGTGAAATTTGTGGTGGATGATGCGAATGGAATGGTTCCGGTGGAGTCGTTTGAAATTTCTAAATTGGGCCAGCTTCAAAAAATCATTCCCAGTATCCGAAACTTTCTTTTATTTGCTAACTTCATTCATAATGTGATGAGTGCCCCTACGGCCACATTCGTATCACCAGCGAATGAATCAAATGTGGCGGCCCAGAGATTGAGAGACTCGTTGGATCTCTCTCATGGGGTGACAGAAAAAGAGCTTCTCAATTTGAACTCGTTGAATTCATCCGTCGCAATGGAGTACCTGATGTTCAATTCAGATACTGACTTGGCCAGTCTCGCTAAACAAGAAGCCCAGACTCCAGATTTCTCTGCTGGGTCCGAGCAAGGGGACGAGGGTGAAACCGACGAAATTAATTTGACCATTTGTCTCAACGACATTGAGCTCAACACTAGTGGTTCTGATTTGCTATTCACGGTGACAGGAAGATTGCGTGAATCTGAGCAAACCATTAACACCCAGTTCAAGATCCAGAACGGAGAAATTGTCCCCGTGAAAAGCACTGAGGACGTTGACATGGACGCAACACCAAGCACTGCCAACGACGATTTTGTCGCGGCGCTTTCTACGTCAGAAGATCCGTTATTAGCGTTTCATATCGTTGAGGGTATATAGACATAGATTTATAGCTTCACACCAATGTGGATACTGGCCACACCAAAGGTCATGTTCTCGTAACCGTTTTCAGGCACGTAGAAGCCGGCCTTCTTGATCATGGCAGAAAAATCTTCCTGCTTAGGGAAACGTTGGATACTCTCAACCAAGTACTGGTACGAGTCCCTGTCATTGGCCAACAACTGGCCCATCAATGGCAACAAGCTGAACGAGTACGCCTGGTAGGCGTAATCCACCACAGGGTTGTCCACATGGGAAAACTCAAGGCAGGCAAAGATTCCTCCAGGTTTCAACACACGGTAGGCGGTGTTCAAACCCGCTTGAATGTTGGTGAAATTTCTGATACCAAAGGCAATGGTGTAGACGTCCTTCGAGTTGTCGGGTATGGCGTCCATCGTCTCACCGTTCTGTTCCAAGAACTGCACTCTGTTGGAACCGTCGTTCCACTTGGTTTTTTCGTATCTCACCTTGCCCTCGGCCAACATGTCAGGGTTGATATCCGCCACCGTCATGGTCGACTTGGTATCGTTGAACTGCTTTTCCGCGTGCTCCAACAACCCGAACGCAATGTCTCCAGTACCTCCGGCCACATCGAGAAAGTCTAATGGGCGCGACGAGCCTGGTCTCATGCCGGCGTCAAGTCTATTGATGAAATGGCTCTTCCAGAGTCTGTGCACACCAAGGGACATGGCATCGTTCATCATGTCGTAGTTGGATGCCACAGATGAGAACACGCCTCGGACCAAGTTTTCCTTGTCATCCTTGTTCACGGTCTTGAAACCGAAATGGGTAGTATCCGAGCCCGAAGGAGGAACAGCAAGGGATCTGGTCAACGTTGGCACGGCCCTCGCGGACAAAGTGCTTCTTAAGAGAATTCGGGAAGACATGGCGTGGTGAGAAAAGTGCCACTAGCGTTTGAGATTGAGTATGCAAAACTCACCCGACCTGCACCGCAACAGCCAATTGTGCACTGATACATTATTGTTCCGGGTCTACTCGATTGCGGGCGATTCGGGGGTGTTTACGACGGACCCGCTTGTGATTGTTCCGAACGTTGCGTTCGTTCGTCTGTGTCGCCCGGGTGTCGTCCTAATCATACCTATCGTCTGCGCGTGCTCTTCTCTCGCTTCTGATTCGCGTTCGGAGTACATGCACACGGCCGCATTAGAGAAACAGCAGTACGGTCCATTGGAGACGGGGTTGTACGAAGACTACTAGTGGTGGTGCTAATATAGTTCGTGTTGATGAAATTATGAAATGAAAAAACCGTTTAGGCCTGGACAATTCTCACAGTGTTGGAGTGGCCAGAACCTCTAGTCCAACCTTGCACGGTAACAATGGAGTCGCCCTTCTTGATGATGCCCAACTCAATGGCCTCGGCAACAGCCCATCTCAATCTGTTCTCAACATCCTCTTGCCAGTTCTCAACCTTCTCTTGCTCGTAGATGAATGGGTAGACACCTCTGTACAAGTGGGAGTATCTGGCAGCTCTGCTGTTTCTGGTGACCATCATGATTGGCACATCTGGCTTGTACTTGGACACCAATCTACCGGTGACACCAGAGGT
The DNA here is from genome assembly GCA_030573135.1 of Clavispora asparagi. NCBI lineage: Eukaryota > Fungi > Ascomycota > Pichiomycetes > Serinales > Metschnikowiaceae > Clavispora > Clavispora asparagi. The sequence goes on from JAJMCU010000002.1 coordinate 56,270, forward strand.
GGACAACACAACAATGGCAGAAGCACCGCTCTCATAGGCAGCGGAGACAGCGGCGATAGCACAGGTCTCGGTGGTGCCAGTAGGCTTAGAAGCCAAAGCTCTGAGGCCGTTGAACAATGGTTGGTAGTCGATGGCCTTCTCAGCGGTGATGGCAGTGTTGTGCATCATGGACACGGCCTCGAATGGGTAGTTACCCTTGGCGGTCTCACCAGACAACATGACACAGTCAGCACCGTCTAAGATAGCGTTACCAACATCGGAAACCTCGGCTCTGGTTGGTCTTGGGTTGTAAGTCATGGACTCCAACATCTGGGTAGCACAGATAACTGGCTTGGCAGCCAAGTTACACTTAGCAATCAATTGCTTTTGCACGACGAGCACTTGTGGGGCTGGGATCTCGATACCCAAGTCACCTCTGGCAACCATGACACCGTCGGTCTCCTTCAAGATGTCGTCGAAGTTGTTAACACCTTGTTGGTTTTCAATCTTGGCAATGATTTGAATGTCCTTACCATCCTCACCCAAAACCTTTCTGATCTCCTTGATGTCGTCACCGGTTCTGATGAAAGAGGCGAAGATCATGTGCACACCGTTCTTGACACCGAATCTGATGTCGGCCTTGTCCTTCTCGGACAAAGCTGGCAAGTCGACATCGGTGCCTGGCAAGTTGACACCCTTGTGGGAGCAGATCTTACCGGCGTTGACGGACTTGACCTTCAAGGTCTTGTCGTCAACAACCTCGAGAACCTCGAAAGACAACACACCGTCATCAATGTAGATGATTCTACCAGCAGAGATCACCTTGGTGATGTTCTTGTAGTCCAAGTACATGATCTTCTCGTCACACTTCTTGGCGAAAGCCTCGTCGGTGGTGAAAACCATCTCGTGGCCCGGTTGGATAGGGTAGTCAACGTCGTTGACGGTGGTACCGGTTCTGATTTCTGGACCCTTGGTGTCCAAGGCGATAGCCAAAGGACGGCCGTTATAAAGCTCCTCAGACTTTCTGGCATTGTCAACAACGGTTTGGTGGTATTCGTAAGAACCGTGAGAAAAGTTCATACGGACAATGTTTAAACCGGCCTTTCTCAACTTGACCATGACCTCGGCGTCGTTGGTCTTAGGACCGATGGTACCAATGATGGAAGAACGACGCAAAACGTGCTTTGGGATCTCAGTGGTGTCCAATTGGGACAACCATTGCAAAGTGGACTGGGACATATTAGGCTTTGTGTAAGGGGACTAAAACTAGGTCAGTTGAAGGTTGGAAAAAGAAAAAACCAGCTGGAAAATTGGGAAGAATCCCGCGCTATATATATTCCCAAATGTATCCGGTTGGGTGTGGGCCGGAGTTGGTATTGCGAGACCTCCGAACGCAACTCCGAGTGTTCCCACCACCACGTGCGGTTGGGTGTAAGCATGGGCTTAGATACGGGGTTTTTCTATGTTGTGGGCAATATCTCTGCTCTATGTGTGTATTAGATTAGGTTTGGCCCTTTTCCCGTTGGAAAATCCTCTGTTTTTCCCTGCTTTTCTGTCCGGGATTGCCTCCGTCTGGCTTGATCCCCCAGTGCCAAACTGCCCTCGGAAATCACGTTCTGCCCTCGGAGATGTGCCAAGTGCGGCACCTGATACCGCTTCCTGATGTCAGATGATTGCCCCGTAGGTCCATCAGTACCGCATAGCCCGGCCCATGCGGTTAGGCGCCCCTAGCGCAGGCTTTTTTCCGCCCTTTTTTTTCTTCATCCGCTGCCGTTCCTGCGAGTTGCAACCAGCGTAAGCGCATCATGCCGAATCTTAAGATGCGTTTCTCCGAACAATTACACGGGGGCCAAATGTCCTTACACTGCGAATACTGCCATTTCTATGGTCCGAAATGATACGATATGTGCCACGATAAACATGAGCTCCATCCTACCGTCCGTCGATTATACTTGCCCTCGTCTTTTTTTTTTATTAGTTGGGTTATATTCGCTTGTTCTTTCCCTTTTTTTTTTTCCTCTTCGTATGGTCTAACCCCTACCTTTTGCCTTGCCCTATTTTCTGGCCGCCCTCACTTTCGACCAACCATGATGGATCGCGCCCAATTGGTGGCCCCCAGGTTTATGCAGTTGTTCAGATTCTCCCGTGTGCGCATAATTCCTAAATCAGTTGTAATAGTAGCTGCGCTATGGTTGTCCCCATTATCATTGGTGTAGGCATCACCGCTGCAGCCCTCACTACGAAAGCGGTGTTGAGAACTGTTTCTCGTTATCAAAAGTTGACGCCTCAAATGATTGCCACCCTAAATGGAATCAGACTCGAGAGCTCACACTCAAGCTCCATGACCACAGGCAATGGTCCATCATCACACATACGATATCTTAAAGCTACATTCAACGCTTCCGGTTTCGAGCGCAAGATGACGGAGAGAGAAGCGTTGCTTATCATGGGCTTAAACGCTAACGACATTTCGTCCTTGACCAAAGACACCCTAAGACAGCGCTACAGGAAACTAATGGTGATGAATCACCCCGATAGACAAGGGAGCATCTACCTCTCGCAAAAGATAAACCAGGCCAAAGAGGTTTTAGAGAAGAGTTATTTATTCAGACAATAGTTTACTTGGTTTTGCACGGTCGCGCCGTTTCTACTTCCCATTCGGTTGACCATTGGGTTCAAAGTGCTCATTTGGCAGGTCATGCGGCAAAGCATCACCATTGATGCTAGTGTCATTTGCCACCTCATCACTGTTCTGCGCTTTCTTCTTGCCTCCTTCAAAATTTTGCTTGACCCTCAAGTAATGCGCAAGCTCCTCTGCACTAACAGACGGAATCGTTTCACATTGCGCCTTGTGGAAATCTTGCATCGTTACCAACACATCAATATCTTCTGGCTGTGCCACATTGTCAAACCACCATCGACTGGAGATTGGCTCATCTCCAGCAGCAGCCCTTTCGTCGTTTAACGACTGGATCTTTTGATCGACCTCGTTTGCGGTTCTGGTCATCGCGTTCAACATCGAATCGCTGCACAATGCATAGAAATCGGCACCGGTGAAGGTGAAAGAACATTTTTGAGCAATTTTAGCTAACTCAACATCATCGCTGAGCTTGAACTTTCTCGTCAACGCCTCCAAAATCTTGGTTTGTTTGTCGTCGGTGTCGGAAATACCCAAATATAGCATTTTATCAAATCTTCCTGGTCTTAACAAGGCCTCATCTAATAAATCCGGTCGGTTAGTGGCACCAACAACGAAGACACCGTCGCCACCATCTCCTCCGCTCATGCCATCTAATTCTGCCAATAATTGGGACACAATTCTATCCATAACACCCCCAGAGTCGCCCTGATTTCCTCTTTTGGGAGCAACAGAGTCCAACTCGTCGAAAAAGATAACACAGGGTTTGGCATCTCGTGCTCTCTGGAATACCCTACGCACATTAGCTTCGGATTCACCAATGTACATATTCAACAACTCCGGTCCTTTGACACTAAAAAAATTCAACGAAAAATTGGTTGCAATTGCTTTAGCTAGCAATGTCTTACCGGTTCCTGGTGGACCGTAGAATAAAATACCACTTCTCTTTTTTAACCCACTGCTAAATAATTCTGGATGCTTCAAAGGCAAATCTATAGTGTCAAGGATTTCGTCTTTTACGAGGTCCAACCCTCCAATATCCTCCCATCTGACGTCTGGAATACGGGGAGCACCAATAGAGTCACTAAACTGATTTCTTGCTTCATTGATCGCCTCTTCAAAGTCCTCTGGGTGTAAAATCACTCGCCCTCCATTGCCTATCGTAATGAGTCGGATTATATCTGTTGAGGATGCTTTAGCTAGTTTTACTAGCCTCTTCACACCTAGTTGTTTGGCCTTTCTGACAATAGATGCCAAATCTCTCGGAGTCAAACCAGCGGACTGTAATGCAAGTGATTGGTAACTCACGTCACCCCTCAAGTCTATTTGAAATTTGTCGATTCCTAATCTCTCTTCAAACTCAACTCGATCTTCGTAAGCATCTGGAGTTTTCTCATTGTTTGAAATTTTCGTTTCCACTTGAAGTAGATACCTAAATATTTCCAAACGTTCCTTCTCATTGGGTACAGAAACATCAATCTGGAACTTCACCAATTGTCTAAAGCTATCACTTAGCTTGTCAATATCGTTGCAGCTAGCCACAAGAGCCATATTCTTATATTTATCCAAAAATTCTTGGATAGTTTGAACAACTTTCAAGGACAACGACGTTGAAGCGCTTGCACCTTGTTCATTTTCATCTGTTTTGACGCAAAGAGTCTCGATGTGTTTAAGATAAAGAACATGGTAAGTCGTAGCAGTATGGTCTTCCGGTTGACCAATGAATTGCTTCTCGATTTTTCCAGTCAAGAGCCCAATGCTTTTTAGTTCTGCGCCTGGCTTGATGAAATCAAGTGCATCAAGTTCAATTAAGTTTAAGCCCAATCCAGCTGCCATGCTTCGCACCAAAGTCGTTTTTCCTAAACCTCTTGACATGGAATTGAGTAAAACTGTCGTACTCAAATCAACATGTTTGTAAGTTTTAATTCCTGTTTTGATTATTCGGTGTAACATCTGGGAGTAGTTGAAAACAGAGGCGTCATGTCCCAGCTTTGAATAGTTAAATAATGGTGGGAGCCCCAAATAGTCAACCCAATTGCTGTCTCTATTTTTTGGGGGTGCAACGAATTCAACGCCTGATGAAATTAGCGCTGTTTGTGTTGGGTCGATAATGTATTGCTGATCGGGTGGTGATACTTGATCCCCACTCACTGCAACAACCTTAAACCATGCAACAGAATCAGGGTTGCCCTTAGGTAAAATATTGGACTCACTCTCCGCCTCGTCGTTTTCTTGGGCAGGATGCAAAACCGAGATATCGAAAAGGGTTTTAGCAAGAACAGAATCAATACAAACAGGCAAAAAGTCGCCATTTCTTACCACTTTCAAATTGGAATGAAAGGCAGATTTTAACTCAGAAAGAAAACTCTGCTGGAATGTCCTGTCCATTGTAATGGGCGATGCAACCCTAGAAATTGTTGCACTTTTTGCAATGGGAAATACATCAGAGAACTTTCGGTTGGAAGTTGAGTAACGTTTCAAGGAAACCATCTCATAATTTTCCAAGCCCATGTTAACGATGAGTAAAGGCGACAAATAAAGGGAGCCTGCCAAAAAGGATTTGTTTGGTTCAATGAGCGTAAACAACTTGACAACAATTGAACTGTTCTTCAGCACAACTTGAACTAAATCCCCATTGAAAATTGGAAAGCCCAATTTCGAAATGTCGCTGTTATTTATGAATGCATACATCTCACAATCTTCTCTGTTGTGGATTTCCGAGGCAGATGACATTGCATGCGGCAAGGGCTGAACATTAAACTCAAAGGAGTTTGGTTCATCAAATTCTGTTTCAATAGCCATGGCGCCTGATAAATATTTTGATAAGTCGATTTCTTCTTCATTATCAAGAGGATCTTTCGGAGCAGGAATTTCTTTCGAATAATCAACGTTTCTAACCAACACAATGTCAGTAGATCTCTCAATCAAACCTTGATACACTGGCTCACAGAGAGCAACAGTTCCATTGATTCTTCTAATAATATCGTTCTGCGTCACCACCCCGCCATTTCCCGATACATACAGCGAAATGAATTGATCCTTCACCGACGCCGACGGCGAGGCATGTAAGATGTCATAGATGCCACTCGGGACATCCACAAACACCTTTTCAAGAACAGGAATAGACTCTCTAGTTATGCTCTGGATGACGCATTTGTCAACGGTGATCATGTGTCCAAATTTCATCAAGTTTGAATGATTTGTGAATGTGACTAAAGATGCACTTGTTGAACGGTCATCTATTCCAGTCACCTTGAAAATCTTGAATTTGTTGAAGTAATCTGGAGCACCAATAAACTTAATGAGAACAAATCTCTCTGTAATGATATCCTCCGATTGTGAGTTCGGGAAGAGTCTTATGAAAAGTTCAAAAGATAATGACACTTTGTCAGTCACCAACGAGGTGGGATCATTGACAATGCATAAGGATGCACTTGTCGATAATGAATATTCCCTTCTATTTTCTGTGGCTGTAGGCATTTTCCTTGAGCCTCACTGGATGAGAGTAGAAAGGTGAGGCTCTACGGTCACTGTGAAAGTCGTCTGGGGAACCCAAGTATCTGCAGTATTTATAGATAAGCACCAGCCGACACCATGATTCCAGTGTATCAGATAGACCAAAGTTTCCAATTGAGCTATGAAGTACTTATATATCCTATTGATTTCAATCGAAATCTTTTATTTTTAGTTGTCAAGTTCAAAATACAATTTTAATGTGGCACATGTCAATCTTCTGTCTTAAGTATTTTCGCAATTCTGCCGTTTTCCCTCATATATTCACATGGATATTGGTAAATCGATCATTTAAAAATGAAGGAGGGGGTTGGTAAATTACTCGACTAAAGATGTTTAATTATTTAATTAGTGATTTAATGGTGATATAATCAAAGAATTTTCTAATTGTTAAGGTGAACCCTGTTGAGTCCATCTTTTAATTTTCGTTCTGCCGCCTAATTTTTGACAAAAGACCTTTCCTCGGGCCCAAATGAAGGTTACCCGCACTGCTGGCATATATTACCATCAAAATTTTGTCGTGAGGGAAACACCAAAGATCATTAACAACTACAAATGGTATGTTCAACTTGAACAAAAACACCCTTTAATATGATGAAAATTTTCTTTTTTTCCTACCAACTTTGAGCATTTTTTGGGGAGTTGCCGTTTTGGCAACGCATTCCTCACTTGCAATGACCTGGTAATTTGTCATAGTTACACTGATTCTTAGGGTTGAATTCACCATAATTTAAGTTTATACTAACAAGCCAAGGATCTATAAAACGTAAATATATTTTAGTAGCTGCGATCATTAGCCAAACTACGAAGTTGTTCAGGGTTAAGTTTGTTTATTCATCTCTATATGCGCCAACTAGTAACGACGTGGTTGATGCTCCCTAACTAACTCTTCCCTGCCGGAGGAGAACAAACGGAGAGCGTCTGTAAGGTCTTTCCGGTGCCTATAATTTCCGAACGACTGGTTCGCTTGGCCCGAAGCTTCCTTACCGGTTCACACTGTGCCTAAAATTTTCTACGGCTAATTTCTACCTCACAGAAGCGCCTTGAATTCGTTATTATACACCATAAACACCAGAAACTCGGACAAAGTTTTATGTATTATGAGAAGTTAAAGATGATAATTACAGAATTTAAGCCTCATCTTCGTCAACAACAACGGTTTGCAAACCCTTGTTGGATGGGACGGTGATTGGCTCAACGTAAGCGAACATAGCCTCCTTAGCTTCCTCTTCGTCGTTTCTCTTTCTAGAGATTCTCAATCTCATCTTGTGTTGGACACCTTGGATACCTCTCTTCCACAATTGAGTGTTCAACTTTGGGTCCAATCTGACGTCAGAGGTACCCATGTGCAAAGAAGCGAACTTTCTGATCTCCTTGACAGCCTTTGGAGCTCTCTTCTTGAAGTTCACACCGTGCAACTGTTTTGTTAGTAAAAATATTCATTAAGCTTGATACGCTCTCTCCTAACCTGATGATAGAGAAAAAAAATCTCATGAAATAGTTTATAAGGAATAATGGGATGATGGATGGTTTTCTAACGATTGAAAATGAAGGAAGTTGGAGATAAGGTGTACCAGCTATCACAAGCGTGGCATATTGTTGATAAAGATGTTGGAGTCCACTATTGGGCATAATGACGACGAACGGTTCAATATCCATTCAGCAGAAGGTAAGGATATCATAAGATGGATAGGAGGAGGATGGAGTAAAGATCATTGTGGTTTACATACTCTCTTGTGCAAGTTGATGGTGTATTCACGGGTAACAACGTCTTGGTTAGCCATTTTGTCGATGAAGTCTAGGTAGGGGGAAAATTTTAAGAATCTGAGATTTAGTTTTTCACCAAAATTTTCCGCAGAGGCTGCGTGCCATGCACAACTGCCTCGCTGTGGAACCACTAGACAGGAGCGCTCGCGACCCTAGGCAGCATACAGGAAATGCACCTGAATATTGAGTATGTGACAGCGCTCCATTCCGGCATGTACATGGCTGCGATGTCAGTCACGTGCAAAATGTGCGAGTTAGGGTTAATGCCCTGGAGGAATGGACCCCGCATTATTCACTCCATACCATACACCTTATCAGCATATTGAGGCCACTTCTCCATGAGTGCCGCGTAGACCTTTTCTAGGGAAGTGCTATGTTTCTCTCCTTCCACAACTGATACTTCCTTGTTTGAACTGGGCCGAGAAAAAGGACTGTTAAGCAAGTCCCACGCGGCTAGTGTGCTACTTATTATTCGTGTAGAAATGATATCAGACGAAACCAAGTCAGCAAATTCTGTTACCAGAAACGTCAGGGGATCCAATCCAATCAGTGGGTGTTTTTCGGAAGGAGAAAATAGACTTACCGCTTCGATAAAGGCTTTTTTGGTCGATTCTTTAATGGAAGACCACTCTTTCTCGAATCGCAATCCGTACTCAGATAAGTTCTCATCCGTACCTTTGCCCCGGCGTATTACCAACTGAGCATAGATCCATATAATTGAAATGTTGGATAAAAATGTGTCGTAGAGCTGACCATTTTCACAAGAACTAACAATGCGCAGACGTGAGTCCCGTTTTAATGATTGCAAGAATGATAGGAGCGTAAGGTGGTGCCTAGCCGTGACAAGTATAGATATAATCTCGTAACTGAGATTGAATAATTTCTTCTGAACCATCATTGATTCTACGGGAACCCCTTTCAACCGGACCTGGTAGCAGAGCTTATACAACTCATTAACCAATGCTAAGTTAGGCGCAGATTTTAGCCGCAACACAAGCATTAGCAACAGATAGCTGATCAAGCCGGCATTGTTTTTGGGCAAGGGGAAATTCGCCGCAGGTGACGGTCCCTCCACAATTGCACCTGGTCTCCCCGTACTGGAAGAGGTAGGGTTCTCATGGAAGAAGAGTGCATTGTTAAGATTCACGGCCTCCAGTTTAGCAGTAGATAGACGGCCATCGAAGAGCAAGAGGGTGAGTCTCATCTCCCATAGAATGAGTATATCTTTTTCCAGTTCAATTCCCCCGGTTGTAATCAATTGGTAGGTGGTATCAATGAGATCGCTATACTGAGCAGAGGCTACATATTCTTCATCAAAAAAAGAATCAGTTTCTCTGTCAGTATCCACAGGCAGATCAACAAATAAGGACTGCAACGTAAGATAGGATGTACTAGTCATTGGTCTTCTGGCGGATAACGGGGAGGAGTTTGCACAACACGATCTTGCATGAAACCAGTACACCGCATTCACGTATCCAGGGAGGGTTTATCTTATCGTCATATCAAGCCATGGAGGCACGAAACCAAAAACCAGAACCTAGCCATAAGGAGCTACTACTAAGGGCAAAACAACGACAGAGGGAAAACCTACGTACCTCTGATAATTTATCCGAACTGTTGGCCAATTCTGTGAAGGCAGTCATAAAGATCAATTCGTCTCACTCAAACCAAAAGTGCCTGCCCTTACTCGACAAAATAAATACCATCCACGAGTTGAGCAATGAAATAGACAGACAACTCAATAAAGATATTGCCGTGAGCTATGATGAGTTTTTAAAGGCCAAGAACAAACTTTCTCAGCGTGTGACCTTTTCCAAAAGGGGCTTAACCATGAACGCTGAATGCACTGAGTCCAGCGTGGACCTTCTCCAGAGCAAGCTAGAAATAATTGACCAGGAAATCCGCATCTTGGAGGATACTTATAAGCTACTTGGGGAACATCGTAATTAATTATCTTATATGGTATTTTCACCGATAGGCATATCCATCAGATGCCAAATTAATACATATCATACATTACCCAACGATGCTGATTATAACGATGATGAATAAAAAAAAAAGGGCCCTGTATCATCATATCAAGGATTGGAGTTTATAATTCAATCCTACGCCAACCCCTTTGCCGCCCGCTCCCAACGCTGCTCTTGGACCCAGCCCTCATTAATGACGCCAAGAAGGTCTTGCAAGTTTATGCGCTTACCTTCTTTCAAGGGCTTGGATTTTTCAATAAGGTTTGAGTAAATCGTTGGATAAAGCCCTTTGGGGATATCCTTAATCGCCGCTTGTTTGTTTACGGTATTGTCGGCCCCATCTTCATCGCTGTGGCTCTCGAGCCACAAGGAACGACGGTAATCCCACAAAACTTCACCCACATTCTGCTTTTTGTTCTTACTTTCTTCTGAGCCCTGAGTGGAAATGTCAGATGTAAACACAATCGACTTTTCTCTGGATTCCATTTTCTCCCGTAGCTTTGATATGTCTAGGTCTCGGTACGGGATTTTGCTTAAGTCGTCACTGGAAACCATGGTAATTCTCGAGTCAAGGCTGTGATAGTGATTTGAAATGCCTTCGAGCGACTTATAGTTCTGGTAATCACTAAGAAACTGCTGTTCTATTTGCTTCAAGCTGCCTCCACCTTGTTTGCGGGGAAAGAAGTCAGAATCACTGGATTCAAAAAAAGCTTCAGCTTCGTCGTCCTCAGTCAAAGCGATATCCGACAAGGACTTGAGTTTGGATAAAACTGAGTTACACTCTGTGAAAAGTCGTCTGATTAAACCCGTGATGCGTCTGGGTTTGCTTCTTAGTGTGCTGAGGGACTTGGACTTTCGTAGTGCGGGCGGATTGCTGGTTGTTGTAGATTGGGTGTAAGAAGACGGGTCCATTATCAAATGAGCCGCAGATAATCGAGTGTCAACGTCGATGGGGAGTGACACGTTAATCTAGAGTGGGAACGGTAGATGGATAACGGGATACCTTTTTTCTCCACCCTTGAAAATCCGCACTGTGTTTGTATGTTCTTGCTTTCCGCGAGATCTCGGCGATTACAACCGGAATGCAGAAACAATGGAAAAAATAGTGACAACCGGAAAGTGCATAGAAATGCTGACACATTTAAACCACTGCATCTACTAAGCCATATCATCCATCGTTGGTTCATTTATTTGCGAGTAGACTATGTAGATGGCAGTGAGACCACCCGTGTATAATCGAGCGTCAACATCTATGGATTCAAGTACCGATCTCAAGAAATGTACACTCAAGCGCCTTCCTTGTCATCCAACTTGGCATATTTTTCCTTGAGCTGTTTATAGTACGTTCCGTCAAACTTCCACCCGGTGCCAGAGTTGAGCAATGCCTTCTCGTAATCTCTATCTGCCGCATCTTCTATCTGTGCCTGTTTGTAAAGGTTTCTTTCATCAATAGAGGCCAGATACGTCTCCCATTTCACAGTGAAAACACCAAACGAAAGGCCGTCATGATGAGAGCCCCCTAGCCACGAACGCGAGTTGATACCATTTCTATAGAACCCATGGTATTGCAGAAGCGGTGGCAATAATAGCAAGGTCACAGACAAGTCGAGGAGTTCGAAGCCATCGTTATCATAGTGTATCTGGAGAGGTTTGATTATGTCTTTTGGAGCCCACGAAGGATTTGTTCCAGATAAATCCAATGCATTGTTGAAAAGTCCAAGGTGAGTTAGAACACTCAAAAGCTCCGAGTCATCAGTATATATATCACCAAAGCCACCCCAGAGTTCTCGCCTGCGTTGAACTTTGCCTGAGATAGACGAGCTAAGATGTTCCTTGACGAACCTGTAGGGAATTTTCACGTCGATAAAACTGTTGACATAAGCTTCGGGCAAAGGAGGTATCACGGGTATATATGTCTCTTCTTCCACCGCATAGTTCTCAGAAATGCGCTGGTGATATCCTCGTTGAATCTCAAGAAGTTTACTCTTGTCTTCCCAGTCCAAGCCATGTAATTGCTCGATCTGCAATGTCGACCACGTCGTGGTTGGGTTGTACATAATGGTTCCCAAGTGCCTTCTGCGGGGGAAAAGATCGTCAATTACCTTATTGAGACCTTTCCGATCCATTCTGGGTCCTTGGTTTGCCGATTTGACCACCTCTTGCGATTTAACAGGGCCATTCTCTCTCGTCTCACTAGCACTCGGTTGCGATGCTTCATCTTGGGAAAGATGGTGCGCGTGAGGTTGATGGGGATGGAGGAACTGGGGACTATGTCCATTATTATGGCCATTTGGATAGTTTTGTTCCTGGTGGGGCTGATCTACGTGAGACCCCACAGGCGCATAGTTGTGTTGAGCAGGGTGACCATTTTGCAGGGCAAATTCTGTTCCCAGATTCGCTTCTCCATGAGTTTGCATCCGTGAAACGTACTGTTGTTGAGACAGCGAACTTGTCAGAGGTAGATTATGCTGGTTTGGACCGCCATTTGCACTAGGCGGGTTGGGTTCCAGTTGGGGCGGGGAATAAATATCCATTGCACGATGGCTGGGCAAAGACATTTTGTCTTTTTCGTCAGAGATCCCACTGGGTTCTTCTAGAATATTGGCACGAATAGATTGAGTCGGTACCTGTAATTTACCGAGGGGTCTTTGAGTTATGGGCAGCATTGATGTTAATGGCACTTGATTTTGGTTATCACGAGATAAGAATGATATTGGGGGAAGGCGAATTCCGGAACCACCCATCGAACCAACCACGTTCTCGCCAGGAGCATGAGAGCCGTTACTAGACATGGCGAAATGTTTAGATGCACACGATTGAGTGTAGGGTGATATAAGGTTGTTTGAGCAAACTCGAAGCGCGCCCAAAGTGTTTTTTATTATATACACACCGAATGGCCCTCGGCCCTAGTCCGGGGGTAGGCTCATGCCAGCTACTGGTCATTTTTTCCCTTGTTGAAACAACCATAGTGAACCACTTGGGCATTGTTATCCAAGCAGAGAACATTATACCCCAAGTTTTTGCCACACATATGGCATTCCTGCTTACTCGATTTTATCGCAACTGAGCCGGATTGGGCCTGCAACCACTCGTGATGAACCTTAACCGAGCCGACCCTATATAATTGGCTTGCCACCCTTGAGTTGTTCAACTGTTTATCTTCCTTGTTGAGTGTCTCTTGCAAAAACAACTGAACTTTATGCAATGGGAATACGTTTGGCAATGCAGTGAGTGTGCGCAAGATATCCATCTTGTCACCTTGCAGTTCCAATAATTTAACCACCAGGGGTTCATTTTCCTCGTAGTGCATGAGTAAATCTTCTAGAAGCTTGTGTAGGAGACTTTGTCCCGTCCCTTGATTGTTCGGTTGCTCGTATATCTCGGCACAGTATGCAATTGCGCCATCCAAGTCTGAGAGCTGGTTGAAAAGAATATCGACCGACTTTTGATGCTCACCCAATCGTTTGTAGATGAAAATAGTCAATTCAAGGAACCGGTCCTCGCTAGTGGGAATATTTTTAAGAATTGTCCATGGCTCATACTCATTGGTTGTGCTGAGAATCGTACGCAATTTTCTAAACGTTGGATTTTGTGAAAACTCTCCATCGGAATTCTTCAACGACTTCAAGACTTTTAAGTAAAGAAGGCAGAGCTTCGTAGATAATTTTATCACTTGTGATTTCTTGCTATTCTGCTCCAAAATATCACTCTCATTTAAAAGCCACTCAAGATAAATTATAGCGAGATCTTCTCTTTTCATGGTGTTTCTGAAGAAGTCATATACCTTGATATTGTCGTAACTTTCACACTCGTAGGAATCATTCATAAAGATGGCTTGGAAATTTTGTATTTGACGGCTTTCATTTTCTGTCAATATCCAATAAGCATACTTGAAAACCAAGTCCAAGTTTTCGTTTCCAAGCCTTTGCAAGTAAGCTATCGTTAGGCTCGGACCTTTAATAAACTCATCAAAAGAATCGGCATGTGAATCGCTTTTTTCGTGAGCTATTTTTTTCATCATATTTAACGCATCTTCATGAAGTCCACGGCCAAAATAGAAATCAAGCAACTCTTTCATAAAGTTTTGCAGCTCTAAGCTATGCGAATGAAGATTTTTCAAAAGGCATCGGTTCACGATTTCAGCATCACACTTGTTGTTCGGAAGCCGCAACAATGGACCAAGTAGCATTGGTTTGGTATAGTAGTAACACAAAAAGAGAGAAGTATCAATGACTGATGCGTAATGCGACAAGAGCAGTTTCACATTCTCAGACGACATTTCAGGATAAATATCAAGAGCAGTGAGTGACAATCCTTTCCAATTGATATCAGGAACCTTGTTAGTGCTGGACAAAAAACTTGAATGTATACGACGCTGGTCCGTCAAGTAAATTATCAAGTTGTTAACAGCTATTGCAAAACTTTGGGCCCATTTGAGCTCGCGAGATTTCTTAGATTTAGAATCAGGCACCATAAGTGGAAGAGTATTAAGTTCAGAATCAGTAACGAGATCGGAAGTTCTTATGTTATCAGCTTGGTCAACCGTGAAAGTTTTTATGAATCCTTTGGAATTTTCAGAACTTACCGACTTCTTCCCCAATTGGATATCAGCATTCAAGAAATCAGGAAAAAGGGAAAGAACATCTCCACAAGATAGTACCCAATCCGAGGCAATGTCGACCAATGATTCATGATACAATGAATAAGTTTCAAAGTAAATGAGTGCCTTCTCCTTGTACAAGTCACGCAAAAAGAGAACCTTCATCTTAGTATTCGAAATCTGGGAATCGCTTCGGTCTTTGAAGAATTCTTCATCCTCATTCACATGTGCAATTATAGCTAATGACTGCTCAATTCCTTGAAGTCTGAGGTCCAGTTTCATGTCGGGGCCTCTTTTTGAGCCTTTATCTTTCAATGATAAAAACTGATCCAACTGCTTCTGATATGGGAGAACATTGAACTGGAAAACATAGGAATTAGACCCGATGATAATAGTATCTCTGTCGGAATATAAAGGTATATGGCTTGAATTAAGCTGGTGATGAAACTCCTGAATTATGGTTCCATCAAGAATGCTCACTATTTCGAGTTTTTTCGCATAGACAACAAGAAGATAATATGGATGCAAATGAATCACATCGGTTGGAAAATTAGAGAGGATCACATTTGTATTGCGGATATTTTCGAATCCTGGGGTATCAACTAGACCAACTTGAGTTCCACGAACAATGACGGAGGTATCAGGATCCACTGGAAGTATTTTTATGCATGGAGTTGGGTTATTTAGACCAAAATAACTGAATGACGAGTTTTGGGGGGAATTGAAGAGATTTGACTCATCAGAAATGATTTCTTTCACCGAATAATTATCATCAAGGTCCAAATACGAGAATAACGTATTCAGAGCGAGAAGGACTTTGTTATACTGAGGATAACAAAATAGTACTTTCAAGCGTTCTCTGAGGGATATTTCACGCCTCTTGACGAAATCAATGACATTCCTTGACCTTTGGAGAGTGGTGTAGATAAAAATCTTTTTCTTAGTTCCCACGAGGATCATTTTGTGATCTCCAGATTTCATAAACCCAAAGGTGGAGTAATTTCGAGCCTCGTCAAAAGATGCAAGTAAGTTCAAATGAGATCCAACCCATTCAAAAACCCGGAAAACTTCCGAATTGCCGATCAAGAGAACCTCTCGTCCATCTTGGAATAGGGATATCGTCTGGAGCGCAGTGATAGACGACAGGTTCATGGTAACATTTCGGAACGTTCGTTCCATCAGAAAAAAATGGGATTGATCATTGTCGTTGAATAGCTTCTTCACGTCATTGAAAGATCTAAAACTTTTCACTGACCCCGGCACGTATTTCGTATGCTCCAGCTCAATGTTCATTTTCATGATGGTGAGGTCACCGTTGGCGAGGCCAAGAAAGAGGGTCGTTTTGTCAACATGAAGAGCAGTGATTTTGGCGGACCCCGAAAGGAGAATCCTATTGAATGGTTCTATTATATCCACATTCATGGACTGGTAAGGTAGATGACGTAGAGTGGGGGATTCTGATGAAAGGAGAGAAGTGAGGTTGGTGGAAATGTTGCGAAATGGAATATGTAGGATGGGTAGTTTGGCGCTCCACTACGGTCGAGTACTGCGATACTAATATATTAACGGGTTCTAATTACACTGAAGAGACAAAGTTCACCACACCCGAACAGTACTTCACAAGCTCATCAAGATTGTCTCCTTGGCTGGCATTAACTTGGCTCCACTCGTCCAACGCCTTAACCAAGGTTTCTTCCCCAGGATTAGCGTAGATCACATCAGCATGGTGCTTCAAGAACAAACCAAATATGGCCTGGAACACGTCGTAGTTGGTGTTGCTCTGTAAGCCTTGAGTGAGGGCTTCGACAAATGACGTCATCTCACTCAAAGGAGGGAACGAGTTCAAGGACCGAAGTTCAAGGTCAATAGTAGCAGGTGAAGCGGCCAGAAGATATGCCAAAAATGCAGAATGGTCCTTGGCGGAGTTACCCTCACGGAGCAAACGGGTGAACTCGGACTCGAAGTTGTGCTGGTCACCGTTCTTCAATTTGAGCAAACGCGAGTTCTCATCACCGTCAGCAGCGTCGGAAGTAGTATCCGAATGGCCATTTTCTGCCACGATGGCACGATCGCCAACTGCCTGACCGGAAAGGGACAAGAAGAAAGGAGCGGATTTCGGCTTCTTGGGTGCCTCCTTAGGTTTGTTTCTTTGCTTGATGATATCAAGATGCAAAATGGTTTGGTACTTCGTACGAGGACCCACAGAAAGAGTAACCAACTTCTCATCGATCTGGTCGACTGATTGGTACACTTGACTAATGTCAAACTCATCGTCATTCTCTTTATCAAGGGCACCTTCAATCATTGTCGCTCCGCCATCGCCCGAAACGTTTGGTAAAAGAACGGTAGGGAAATCGCTCTCCTCCACATGTCTGGTGGACACAGGGTGAAATTGTGCTCTGTTAGTCCACAAAGAAATACCGTTTCCGGCAACATGCGTAGTGGCAACATAATCACCGATAGGAGAAAATTTCACTCCTGTGGCAACACTCGGAAGGCGAACACCATCAATACAACCACCAGTTGGCAAATCCCAGATACGCATAGTGCTATCAAGACCCACACTGATGATCCAACGGCCATCTGGAGAGAAGTCCATACCTGTCACTCTGTTGCTGTGACCGTACAAAATTCTGACAATCTTCTGTGTCACAACGTCAATCACCACAATGGTCAAGTCGTCTAAAGCACATGCAATCAAGTCAGAGCTCTTGTGGTAAATCATAGATGTGATAGGAGCATCAAGTTGCAACTTGCCCAAGTACTTCAGGTCGGAGAAATTGTAAAAGCCAACAATTCCGTCGAGACCACAACTCACCATCTTTCTGTTCATGCCGTCAATTGCCAAACCGGTGACAGCCTTCTTTTTATGCAACATGTACTTCCTTCTCAATAATCCGGATTGCAAGTTGTACACACCGATACCACCTTCCGAAGAGCCCACGAGACCAAAATTACCGCAATGAGAGACGCAAACGGACTTCGCGAAACCTCCATCGACAGTAGCTAGCTCGTAACGACCAAGGCGCTTGAATTTGGAATCCCAAGTTCTAGCAAAACTTTCATTCTTGTGAGTAGTAAGCATGTTTTCCCAATCACCTTCACGGGCCACAGACAATGAAAGAGAGGTGATCTCCGGGAAGCGTTCGCGCATCAGCCGGATTGGGCCCGCCTTTCTATTGCTGGAACCAGTCTTTGGCGGGTTTTGCGACATTTCTTGCGCCTGGGCATCTTTTCTGAGAGAAAAGCACCATAAGCTCTGGTCTTTTGACGCGGAATAGACGAAATGCGATTTTTCTTCGTTGGGGAAGACAATCGCCACGGGAGGCGCAGAATGACCTCCGCGAGAACGCAAATGACGAGGAATCGTGATAACAGAACTGTTAGTAGCAGACAAAGGTGGATCAAACACCAATTCCTTCAAATTGTTGTCTCCACCGTTAGTCACAACGATAGGCTGGCCGTTAAGAAACTTAACATTAGCCACACCACCATGCTTTTCGGAATGGCAATTTCTAGTAACATGAACTCTCGACTTTCTTTCCAAGTCGTAGAAGTAAAGATCACCCGAGTTCAATCCCGCAACCAAGTGATGGGAACCGTCTGTTCTAAAGGAAAGCGAAAGCACCTTAGCTCCAACCTCAACAGGCGAAGCAAGAATCTTCTCTCCCAAAGTAATACCCTTCTTCAAGTGGAAAAGGTAAATGCCTCCGACGGTAGTACCGATGGCAACAATGTCCAATGCGGGGGCATGCTCAATGCACGACAAATTGTCTGAAAATGTCGATTCTGGAGTTTTGAACACCACCTTTGCAGTACGGATATTAATAATAAAAAGTCTTTGCGAAGTAGCCACCACAATTTTGTTGAGATAGGTTGGAGGGTGGATCATTCCCACGATTTCTCCATCAAATTCCTGATTGATGCTTCTGATGGTGGTGTAGTGTTGGGTTGGGAGTTTCGATCCCACCGGCTTTTTGAAAACATTCAAGTCGCCATTTGTTGATGCCACAATCATGTATTCACCGAAGACAAGGATGTTCTTCACAGTGTCGGTCTGAGGGATATCAACCTCAACTTCTTGTTCAAGACGGCCCCTTTTGTAGATTCCGACCTTGTTGCCATACCCAACAAAAACGTGGTGGAAATTGGCGCTCAAGCAAGTGATCTTGGACGAAGTCTGCGTCTGAGAGACGAACAACAAATGCAAATTGGCAGCATCGTAAATCTGGAAGGATCTGCCCACAGAGGTGACAATGTAGAATGTGGCACCCAAGGTTCCAATGGCGAAGGGGATTTCATTTGTGACATTACCCAATGCTCTAAAAGGACTCAAAACCTTAGAGCCTCTATTTTTTGGGAGGGCTTCTGTCTTTCTCCGCTTGTCGACGGACTCCACCATTTTTGAAGAAAGAGTTACGGTGTATGGAAAAAAAACGATGAGGTGTGCGTACAAAAAGTTTAAGATGCGAGATGAGACCTTGAAGGTGACGGAGAAGGCATATGTAGCAAGTGGGCCACATGGTGAGTTAGAAATAAGCTACGATTGAAAAGACTACAAGTACAGAATCTCTATGTTTGCTCCATATTTTTTTTTTTCGTATGTTTCTACTCACATTAAGCGACAATTGTAACTAATTATGTATGAGGCACATAGCGGAAAAAAATGAGCATCTGCCGTAGAAACAGTTATCTACCTTCTCTTCACATTCAACATGACTGAAACAGAAAAAAGACAAAACGACGCTTCGGAGGATGTGGCTGCCAAAAGACCACATTTGGATGGACGTGAAAAGGGATTCGCCCCCATTAAAGCGGAGTTCGTCATTGAAAACGTCAAAGTAGAGCAAACATACGACGATGAAGCCGCAGAGGGTGGAGACAGAGACAAGGATGACAGATCCAACAGGAGCAAGAAGGGCAGAGGACAAAACAAAAAGAGAGTTTTGAAGCAGCTGAAAGGCGAAGTCAGATTGTGCACGAGCAAGGTTGATCCCAATGATTCCAAAGAATGTCCTGTGGGTGAAGACAGATGCAAGAACACGCATGATGTTGAATTCTTTCTATCAACCAAGCCTGCCGATATTGAAGGCGTCTGCCCGGTGTTTGAGGCCATCGGATACTGCCCAGCTGGCTTGAAGTGTAGATGGTTGGGAAGCCACTACAACAAAGAGACTAACGCTCTCTTGAAGGACATGGAAAAGATCGAAGCCACAAAGGACACTCACGTCGAGCTCAACAAGATCAACCAAGACCACAGAATTCAGTTGCAAAAAAACAAATACGAGTTCAAGCAATCTTTGCCTTACATCAAGTACTTGGACTCTTTGGTCCATAACGATGCAAACATTGCCCAGAGACAAGAAGATGTCAAGAACAATGTTTCGACATATGTTGAACCCCCATTCACTCCAGGAGAGAAAAAGAAGCTCAACTTGAAGAGAGCTAAGATCGTGTCGCCTTTGACCACCGTGGGAAACTTGCCTTACCGTCGTCTTATGAAGACTTTAGGTGCGGACGTTACCTACAGTGAAATGGCTCTTTCTCTTCCTTTACTTCAAGGAACAAAGCCCGAATGGGCTTTGCCCAAGGCCCACTCTTCTGAGTATCCAGGTTTTGGTATCCAATTGGCCACAAACCACCACCAGCATGCCACCAAGGCCGCCGAGGCTATCGCAAGAGAAGCTCCCAATGCATCCGAGCTCAACCTCAACTGTGGTTGCCCAATTGACTTGCTTTATCGTCAAGGTCAAGGGTCTGCTCTCTTGGACCAACCTTCTAAGTTGGCCCGTATTTTAAACGGTATGAACGCTGTTTCGGGTGATATCCCAGTTACATTCAAGATCAGAACCGGAACCAAGGATAATAAGAACACCGCCATCTCTTTGGTCAATAGAATGTTGGCTGATACTCACGTTGCTGCCATCACCTTGCATGGTCGTTCCAGACAACAGAGATACACCAAGGAAGCAGACTGGAACTACATTGCCGAGGTTGGAAAGACGGTACAAGAATGGAACAACAAGAAAGAAGAGAACAAGGACTTATCTGATACCAACCCTACCTGGTTCGTTGGTAATGGTGACTGCTTCACTTATGAACAATGGCACAACGCCGTTAACACTGACGGCATTGATTCTGTCATGGTCGCTAGAGGTGCTTTGATTAAACCTTGGATTTTCGAGGAGGTTGATGCTGAGCAATACTTAGACAAGAGTGCCACTGAGAGACTCGAGCATTTGCGCACATTTGCTAACTTTGCTGTGGAACATTGGGGTTCTGATGAGTATGGAATTGAGGTTGCTAGAAGATACATGTGTGAGTTCATGAGTTTCACCCACAGATACATCCCAGTGGGAATTCTCGAGAGATTGCCACCAAAGTTGAATGAGAGACCACCGAAGTGGAGAGGAAGAAACGAATTGGAAACCTTGTTAGGCTCTGGTGACTACAAGGACTGGATCAAGATCACCGAGATGTTCCTCGGCAAGGCGTCCGACAGCTTTCTGTTCATTCCAAAGCACAAGAGCAATTCATACGAAAAGAAATAGACTATGTACCAAAAAATCACTTTCTCTTAGTGGCAGAAGTAGATACAGCATCATAATCCTTAGACAAACTGGCGGCTTGCTCCTTCAATAACTCCAAATCTTTGTCTCTAGCCGCCAATTCTTCCTTCAATTTTGCCACCTCGGCGGAGTCCGATACGGTCGAATCCGCCAATTCAGCGTTCTTCTTAAAGTCATCCAATTTGTCCTTCGTTTGCACCAATTCTGCGACCAAAGAATATGTTCTGGTCAAGATCAATGTCAAGAACAAGGTGAATCCACAAAGATACATATTTCTTTGGGAGTAGAACCGTCTGGACTGGATCTCAGATCTGTCATTGACCATGGCCCCGATAGGGTTGTGGGGAATAGCATGTAATTCAGCAGAAACAGAATATACTCTGTTCACAGAGTCAATAAATAACACGAGAACAAAGCCAAAGATACACTTGATAGCAATTTGCACCTGTTCAGAGCGGAATGGGGCAGAAGCAGTGAGTAACACCCTTCTTCTAACGTTCCGAGGGAAAGGTAAGGACAAGATGCCAAAAAAGGCCATCTCAATCACAAGGAGACCGAATACCAAATTGTAGTATAATGCCATGTTAGTTGAAAGAAAATAGGTGGTTGGGAGAAAAGTACACCGGTTGATCTACCTGGTCATAGATCGAAAGGCGCAACAATCGGTCTTTGCTCCAGGGCAAAGTGCAGGACAGATATATTCGGGGCGTGATTGCAACCGATGACTTAGGTATCGGTGCACATTCACAAAGACATCTATTAGTGTAATTAAATAAGTATAGGCGAGGCATCACATATCCAAGGAGACTTTTATGGTGAAGGAAATCAAAATTGGCAAACTGATGAAGAGAATCGAATATTGCGCGATCAAACAAAGTGCCAAACAATCCATTTGTATGTGGTTGTCGGAATGGGGGTCTGTGTAAAATGCGGTGAAGTACACCAAAACTGTAGCATTAGGAAGACAAAATTCCAAAACACTGACAAACCGGACGATTTTGTCCAGATACCACCCCGCATGATTAATACCGGTTGTGATACCAACGCCGAATATTGGCAAAATGATCAATCTAACGGCCGTAATCGCCACCACAGTTTTCCAAAAACCAGGAATGATGGCATTCACCTTCAACCGAGCAATTGTGGCCCCCAAAAGACACAACCCCAAAGGTACACTCGCAGCCCCAATGTAACTGGTCAAATCCATAACGAAGGAGAGGGGAGGCTCTCCATCCGGAGCAGGGTGTATATGAAATTTGGAGGTGACAAACAACGCTTTAAGAGGAGGTGCCATTGCAATAGCAATAGAAGAGATCAATGCAATGGAGTTGGGTGCTTTGAAGTTACGAAGAGTCTCCATTCCTTGTATTTTAGCGTTAGCCCAGAACAGCAAGCGTCCCGCTTCTCCCTTTGAACGTGTGTCTGTCGTACCAATCTCACTGGTCACTGGAATGGATGACGCAACGTCATCTGCAACGATATTGTCATACTCGGAGTACTCATTAATCACATCCGTGATGTCCTGAGACTTCATTTTCCTAAGGGCGGCGGATCTCGACACACTCGGGTTCAAGGAGTAACGCTGGCTAGAGGACACACTGGATACCCTTCTCATTGTGGTACTCTCAGTCTCAAAGGTTCGGTGGCTAATCAGAGTAACAGATCTAGAAAGAGCAGATGAGCTCAAGCTGGTGTTGTCATCTTCTTCAGGGACCACAATATCGGGAATCTCATTTGTTTCGGGAGATGCTAAAGGGACATTATTAGCACTCTCGGTGTTTAATTCGTATCCGCCTTGAGACGAGTGCTTTCCTTCACTGACATTCGACCCGATGCTGTCAGTAGTGCTGACGTTCTTAGATTCTTCATCGGTATGCCTAAGTTGGTCGCGGAAGTCGTATCTGACGAGCTTGAACAAACCAAAAGTGAACTGGTACATCACTTGACACGCCAAAAAAATGCAAACGTACGCCACACCTTTTTCACCTTCTTCTTTAGTGAAGATGTTACCGGACGCAGACATGGTCTGCAAATATGCGATGGGCAAATCAGAAATGTTGGGGAACAAACCAACAGAAATGAGTCCCCCTAGCCACGCCTTGGGAGACTTGAAAACAAAATGAATAAGGCAGGCGAGCGAAGCTCCAAAAGAAAACAACAATGTGCCCTCGAAGAAGATGATGCCGATGTTTTTGATATCAGAACTGACGATGTATGTGACAATGTTGTAGAAAATCAAACATGGCATAATGATAGTGACAATCGCATCGGAAATATCTCGGCATGTAGACACCGTTAGGATATTCCTTCGGGCTAGAAAGAATCCTATTCCTATGATCAAGTAGATCTTAAAGATAGGCTTGTAAGCCGAGTAAACCACCTCACCTAAAGTGACGGCCATATTGAACGTTGGGCGATGACGATATTTTGGGATAAGAGGTATGGCACGAATATGCTATCACCCAACCGCGGAAACTTATACTGAACAGTCTATTAGTAAAGAAATGGCAGTTCCAACGGATGAATGGTAATCCCAACGGTTATATGTCAAGTCTGTGAAAAAAGATGTGGTTGGTCCGATGGATACATGTCAAGTCTATATGCATGATGCGGCCGTATATCTTCATGTTGCGGTTAGTCATTATACCTGAACAAGTGCGAGGCCATTGCTCCTCCGTATCTAGCCGTAACTGTACATTAGGAGCGGCAGAAACACGGCCCCGAGAAGATTTTTTTTTTATGGTTTTGGCGAATACCACCCCGGCCATGGGGTTCCACCACTCTTCGCGGAAGCACCTACGTCACACTACACTGTCAGGTATACGTGAATTTCCGCGTTTAACTTAAAAAGGAAACCTTGCGCGGCCAAAAAATACGGGGAACTGGAGATGGGGGCACATAGGGCGCGAGAACAAAAACGGTGGTGGATATGTCTGGTCGAGCGGAATGGCCCAAACATGGCGGTGTCGCATCACGTATCGTAAGAAAGGAGTTGAAGGGTATAAAGCACACTACTGCAGTACCGAATTACCTGCTTGAATCACAAGCACAAAAACCATGGTAACGTAAATATACAACATAAAACAGAGCTAGGGGCCATACTCCCGGACATCGAACCATAAGGGGAGAAAGAGAAGGTATTAATTTTGTAGGCCACTGCGAACAGAAAAAGAGCAACGGAGAGCAACGGAGAACAAACAGGACATCAAGGTGTGACATAGCCTAGTGGTTTAGCATCATCTTGCAGATGAACCTGGCAAATCACGATGATGTCAGTGATGGTGCAAATCTGGACATTCTCCAAGTCCTCCAAATCAAAATCAATCAAACTCCCATTCAAAATCAGATCGGTGCAAGCCTTTTCCTCATCTTCTTGCAATTGCTCGCGCGACGCGGAAATAAGGGAAAAAACGGAGTCTCTAGACGAATTATTGGGTAGAAAATTGGCCCCATCGGATGAAGAGTAACTTTCAAAGTAGTCGTCCTCGATGGTTGGACTTAGATCGCCTCGAAATTGGATCTTTCTCGGCCGAGCAAATGACCGGACAGGAAGTTCAAAGTCTGTGGAATTCAGTTCAGGGGCAGCCATGGAAAGTATAGCGAAAATTGGTAGGTAGCTCACGGACAGGGAATGGGGTTTTAATGTCTGAGGGAAATCGCCAGATTAATGCAAATGTAACACACCCGAAACAAAATTGACGAAGCAAACAGGCGAATTGGCGGGATAAGAAAAATTCAGTGGAGCATATATAAACAGATATCTACGTGGCTTGCAAAACAATACCGGAGGCTTGGACGCATGCCATAGCGCTTGCAAGCAACTAGCATTCACGTATATTACTGGCCATATCGCTTAAAGGGGAAGAACATGTCCCATTCCTGCGTACAGTACCGAGCCCATCATAGTTATAGCGCGGGCACATAACGAGAGAAGCACTTCCAAGGAAATATGCACCCAACAATAGGATGGAATACTTAGCGGTGCTAGGGCCCCGTTGCATACAATCGGAAAATGCGCTAGCGAGAGGATATTTGCGATCGCTACAAAAAATAAAAAGGGGCGGTATCAACCACAAACGGCAGGAGGTAAACACAATGATCTCTGAGTTTCCATGCGACTACTCTTAATATAAGACGGGTGACAAACCTCTGCTAGTTTCCACCTTCTCTGACAAACCAGTAAAAGCAAAGTTTCCTCCAATGAAAAATAGGCAAGCAGAAGATAAATACTATCCATCCTTTTCGCGGAGATATCAGAGTATCAGGCAATGTCGAAGTGTGCTTAGATGTCGTCCATATCCCACGTGCATTGTAGTTTGTAACTTTCTCAGATGGGAACGGATAAACACCGAGGTCAGTTAAAGTTTTCGATCACGGTTGTGCATTGGGTTCACGACAAGAATTGCGTATGTTCTTACTATTATACAAAGATCCGGCATGTGCCTATCTGCTTAGTTTTTAGCTTTCTTCTTTGGGGGAAGGTCATTGCCCTCGGTAGCAGGCGCCATTTCCGTATCCGACCCGGAGGCCGAAGCATCAGAGTCGAATTCCTCCGCCACATCTGAGTCTGAGCCAGAGCCGAAGTCATCATCGTCACTTTCGTCTTCCCCTGCGCTTCCCATATCCACATCGGCATCATCATCATCATCGTCGTCGTCTCCAGTCATGGCCTTGGCCAACATTGCCTTGGCAAGCTTTTCTTCGTTCTTGATTCTCAAGCCCTTTTCTTGACAATATCTCTCGATCGTCTCTTGCTCCTCCTTGTCGATGTTGGCGAAAACATGCGACTGGTTTCCACCTCTAAGGTTTACCTCCAAGTCAAAGGTACGGGAGGCAGAAACCCCGGTAGATGTACGCGACATCGTGACGGTACTAACCTCAGTGTAAGGAATGTAGACAGTAGGCTTGGTGACAAACAAGAAACATCTGTCCAACGGATACAAGTAACCTTCGGATGCCTTCAAAGAACATGCGACACCGGCCTGCAAGAATCTAGACTGGAACGAGCTTGGCACAATAAGGCGGCGCTCAGTCAATCCCTTCAAGCATTGCGACATCACAAGATGGGTTTGCGAGTCATACGTCTTCTTCAATCTGTCCTTGTACGTGGATTGGTACACGTCGTCGGCCAAGTTCAACTCTAACTCAGTTTCCTCCTCTCTGGAGAACTGCAACACCAAGAAGGGGTATCTGGTTTGGCCCTGTCTCAATGGAGGGTCGATCTGCAATACTACCAAGTGGTGGACATCGTCAGGCTTTGGCAAGGAAAAAATTCTCTCAATCTGCTTGTACTGAATCTTGTAATCGTACGTCTTACCCCGCAATCTCAAGGACGTAGGGTACATGTCGATATCATAACGGCCTCTTGGCGTTAAGAACAACACGTCGCTGAAAGAAACAATTGCTTCACCGGCAACCTGGCCAATGTCAGCTTTGTCCTTGAGCTGCTCGTAGAACACAGCCGCCGCACTCACCTCTTCCACTTCTTCCTCCACCTTTTCGCTACCATCCTCGTCCTTCACAGTTTTCTTGGTTTCGTTCTCAATGGTTCCAGGAATGTAGAATCTCATCTCCACCAACTCATCGCCCGCCTTGTCCTCGTTACTCAAGTTCATTTCGAGCGCAACCTCGTTCTTACCGGTCAAGTTGGAGTTGGAGATTTCCGAGTATGGGATTTCAAAGTCTGGCTTATTGTGAATCTGGAACACCAACTCATTTCTCGCCAAGTCCGCTTTGCCCCAGTTCCACCCTCTCAACGAATGCTCCTTGTGCTCCAAAGTCAAATGGAAGTTTCTCTGCAACTCCTGCTTCATCTTAGCAAAATCCTCTGCGTCAAATCCATCAAGACGAACGACGCCCTGGTTTTTCGTTTGCACTCTCAACTCGTACCCGCGAGAGCCTCGGGACCAGTGGGTGGCCAAGATTTCTTCCGAAGGTAACAAAAACGGCGCGTTTGAAGTAGAATCGCCGGTGGTGCTGGCTTTCCATCCAAGACCAGAATCGGCGAGACGCATGCGCCCGTTGACTCTGGACTGGTTTAGGTAGATTTTCTCGAAGTCGGTGTTGACCATTGTTGGGGAGAAGACGTTGAGAAGTGAATGAAGAAGACCCGCGTCTCAGTTGTGTGCACACTACACGGTGCGACACTGGAGTGCTTGTGGATCTAACTCCTGCTCTACCCATTGCATTTATCCATGCTGTGACACCCATTCCTACTTAATCACAGCTGAAACGTTCGTTTGCCTGAGAGAGGAGGATACGCGAACGGGAGAATATTGCTATAGGTATGGCGTAGTCTCAAGGTAAACGCAAGTTCTTCGATGTTGCCCTACTGGAGGCACGCAAAACATTTACAAAAGAGGTTGAATTGTGGGCCAAATTTCGCCCGAAAAAACTGAACCAACTATTATCGGTTCAACAAAAGGGTGCCACATGTATTCCGGGCACGATTGAATCTGACCTCTGGTGCGAAATTATTGCTGCGAAGTAGTGCCCACTGCCGCTTTTTCAATGGTCTTTTGGCGAAATGATCACCCCCCATTTGATTTCGGTTCCATGAAACCAATTCCCGGTCTCAAAATATGCACATAGCGTCAAGGTATTCAAGACCGACCCTTGCCTATTTGTTGTTGCAACGTGAATCTCACTTCTACTCCGACTCAGACCCGGAGTCACCCGCCGTATACGTCAGCAGAGTGCATGGGCGAATGAGTCAATATGATTTTTTTTTCCACCCACCTTCCAGCATATAAGCCGGAGTGACTACCCTACTCGCACCTGTTTTCCTTATTACGTACTAGAACAAATATGGCGCTTAAAAAAGCTGGTGTTTTGGGAGCTACTGGCTCTGTCGGCCAAAGATTCATCTTGTTGTTGTCGAGACATCCTGATTTCGAGATCCATGCCTTGGGTGCTTCTTCTCGTTCCGCTGGCAAGGCTTACAAAGACGCTACCACCTGGAAACAAACCGAGTTGATGCCAGAAGGCGCCAAGACCGTTGTGGTTGAGGAATGTAAGCCCGAAGGAAACTTTGCCGATTGCGATGTTGTGTTTTCCGGTTTGGATTCGGACGTTGCTGGTGACATTGAAACCGCTTTCGTGGAGGCAGGTAAAGTGGTGATCTCCAACGCCAAGAACTACAGAAGAGAGCCTACTGTGCCATTGGTGGTGCCAATCATCAACCCAGAGCACTTGTCTGTGGTTGAGAAGAAGGTTGCCGACGCTAAGGCTGCCGGCAAGCCTAAGCCCGGTTTCATTGTTTGCATCTCCAACTGCTCTACTGCCGGTTTGGTGGCTCCTTTGAAACCATTGATTGATGCTTTCGGTCCTATTGATGCATTGACCACCACTACGTTGCAAGCCATCTCCGGAGCTGGTTTCTCCCCTGGTGTTTCCGGCATCGACGTGTTGGACAACATTGTGCCATACATTTCTGGCGAGGAGGAAAAGATGGAGTGGGAGACGAGAAAGATCTTGGGTAACATCAACGAGGAAGGTACCGAGTTTGTGCCTTTGCCTTTCGAGGACATGAAGGTGTCTGCCCAATGTAACCGTGTTGCTGTCAGCGATGGCCACACCGAGTGTATCTCGTTGAGATTTGCCAACAGACCTGCTCCTTCTGTCGAGCAGGTCAAGCAAACCATGAGAGATTATGTGTGTGAGGCGTCTCACTTGGGCTGTCCTTCTGCTCCAAAGCAAACCATCCACGTGTTGGATGAGAGTGATAGACCACAACCAAGATTGGACAGGGACAGAGACCAAGGTTACGGTGTTTCTGTGGGCAGAGTCAGAGAGGACCCTGTGTTTGACTTCAAGATGGTGGTGTTGTCGCACAATACCATTATTGGCGCTGCCGGTTCCGGTATCTTGATTGCCGAGATCTTGAACGCTAAGAATGTTATTTAGTTTGCTAATGGATAAAGACAGCAATGAGCTATGGCGTAAGAACAGATATTATTACACCCTTTTCTGTGTGACCTTAGGGGGTATGACTCACAAATGCTATGACTGGAGTTTCCGGAGCGGGCACTTACGATCTACGTTCGTAAGGCCGTAACGCTTTCGGACCGGGTGCGGGTTTATCCGACGCGGATCGCTAACTACGGTGCGGCTGTATCCTATAACCTAATCGGCGCTATTGTATACAGACTGCGATATGACATCCGGACCGGAGCATATTAGATCCGCGAAATTTGCACCTATTGCACGCACCGGGTCGGTTACGCTAGACCCGTACTGCCATGTAACAGCATATCGGCGATAGAAATATCTCAAACTACACCTAAAATTGGGTGATAGATACTTCGTTTCTCTTTATTTAAGATGGGTGAATATCCCAATAATCGTCATTCACTACTTTACTGCTCACTACTACATACCCTCCCCACAATGTCTCTCTCCAACAACGTTTTCAAATTGGCCAACGGCAACTCTATCCCTGCTGTCGCTTATGGTGTCGGAACCAGATGGTTCAAATTCAGCTCACAGGAGATTGACGCCAATACTGTGACAGGAGTAAAGAATGCTTTGGCCAATGGCTTTGTCCACCTTGACGGTGCTGAAATCTATAACACCCATAACGAGATTGGAGAAGTACTTGCTACTGTGGACCGCAAAAATGTGTTTTTAACCGATAAGTACTTCACTGGAGATTTGGAGTATAAGCTCAAATCTCGGCATGGACTTCCATACAACTCATTGAAGCACCTGTTGACCAACACCTTGAAGACTGGCTACATTGATTTGTACTTACTCCACTCTCCATTTGTGTACAAAGAAAGCCATGGCTTTGATTTGGTAGATTGTTGGAAATCAATGGAAAAAGCTGCTAAGGAAGGGTTAATTAAAAACATCGGTGTGTCCAACTTTAGGGTTGAAGATTTGAAGACGATTCTTGAAATCGCCGAAATTAAACCTGTGGTTAACCAAATTGAGTTCAACGCCTGCTTACAGAACCAAACTCCCGGAATTGTTGAATTTTGCCAAAAAAACGACATTTTGGTTGAAGCCTACAGTCCTTTGGGCCCTATTGTCAAGGGTGAGCCAGGTGAGCTTACCGAATACTTGGATACATTGGCTGCCAAGTACAACAAGACTGCTGCTCAAGTGTTGTTAAGATGGGTTCTTGAGAGAGGAATTTTGCCCGTTACTACTACCGGAAACGAAGAAAGAATGGTCCAGTTCAGAGACATTTTCGACTTTCAGTTGACCGCTGAACAGACCGAAAAGATTACTTCGATCGGTAAGGCGCACCCTATTTTGAGACAATGGTGGACCTTTGAGTATTCCAAGTACAACTAGATTTCTTTTTTTTTTAATATACATCAAAATATGTGGTACTCAGTTCCAATCATTTGTCTCATGTACATAAAAAAAGTTAAATTGTGCGCCAACCTTGTCTTTAGGTAGTGGCTCGAATATATTCTCCAGAGTGGGGAACCCCATTCAGTGCGCGCAAGAGTGGCATCTTTTCATCTTATGGACCATTCTACCTTGCTTGCAACGCTAAATAAGATCGAAGAAGACGACCTTTACGAGTTTATTTATGATTTGTACGTTGATCATAAACCTCCAGAAACCCAACATTTGGGCTATGTCGACAAGACTTCCGATATGTTGAATATTTCTTTACCCAGATCGCGGTTCGATCTCTGTATTTCCCAATCGCTTTCTGGGTTGTCTTCCAATACAGAGTCATCCAGCACCGGATTTATATGTTGGCAAAGTGCCATCTACACCGCAGATTGGATATTGGCCGAACAAACTTGTCCCTTCCACAGGCTTTTTTCATCCGATATGACCGTTCTTGAGCTTGGAGCAGGCGTGGGCGGGGTGTTTGCGTCTTTACTAGGACCTAAAGTAGGCCATTATGTCGCTTCCGACCAAAAGCATATTCTCAAGCTTTTAAAGACCAATTTTGCCGAAAACGTAGTAAGTGGACGGTACAGCAGCACAACGTCCGAAAAGGCTTTTGACAGAAACCCCAAGCAAATTGGCGAAGGTCAATGGAGCAAAATCGACTTTATCGAGTTCGATTGGGAGGAGAAAGAACAGGGGATGGAAAAATTTGAGGAAATAACAGGAAAAAGGACACCCGATATCATAATAGCCACTGATACAATCTACAACGACTATCTAATCGGCCACTTTCTCGATTGCGTCAAGAGTTGCATGGGTGAGAATACGATCGCGATAATTGTCGTGCAGTTGCGGGACGAAGATATTATCGAGGGGTTTTTGGAGGCAATCTTCGAGCACAAATTGACGTTGCACACTGTTCCAGATCATCTCCTTACCACAGAACTTCTTCAGGGATTTATGGTTCTTTGCTTGTCAAAGTAATTTTTCTGCGTGTAAATATACAATGGTTCACTAGACCGGGCGTAGTTTCCCACTGAAGAGTGTGCATACTGGTGAGCGAAGATACCGCTTCACCTCAAACACCTACCCTCTTTTGTAATCCAGTGTCATACTACCCAAGCAAGACCAAAGTATTGACCGAGCGTGTAAGTCACACGTCTATACCTACAGTCAAATCAATCCACCTAATGTTGGCGACCGGCTCTAACCAGATGTTGAACCGGTCCGTTAATCACCCAAACGGGAATTCCAGTGATTCCCGGCGAGGAGGGAGAAGGAAATACCCTTCGCGGACAGCGCTGGGAAACCAAAACCCTTCACAGGGTAAGAATACGCCGACTCTGCTCAATTCAGGTGGCAAGAATGTCCCCGATGCCAATGGGCAACTGAACAACCACCCGAATAACCATCTACCCAAAGCTCGTGCCACAAACCAGAAACCATTTGATAAGGGGAACCGGCGGCAAAAGAATCAGGGACCAGCATCATTTTCTGCTGCTCAAACGTCTACCTTTTCGTCCGCTCCGAAAAATGTTAAATTTGGAGACTCCACTTTACCAGCATATAGCACTAACGTTGTCTCGGAAACAGGACAGCTCTTTGACGATCCTTCAAGTCTAGGGTTCATGAAGAACAACCAGAAACGCAAAGCTAGAGCTATTCCGCGCTATATGCTCAGTCAACCGCGTCTATTAGTGACACCACCGTTCCATCAAGACTCATGGGACCAACAGAACCAGGCCAAAATGATGCAGATAGAAGCGGCAAATAATGGATCGGACTATCAGGGCATTTACGAAGAATTCCAAAAAATGAGAGAGGTAGAAAGAAAAAAGATGGAAGAGTTGGGGTTAGTGGATGCCGAGAACACGAGAAAGGACTTGAATGATGCCATTTACTTTCAAGGAACATGTTTGGAAATGTGTCCTGTGTTCGAACGTACCCGGAGAGCATTGGAAAACAATGTCAAGGCTCTGGAAAGAGACCCAATCACCAATAAAATATCCCGAGAGAGGGCTGTAAAGGCCTTTTCCCGGCCCGCAGCCGGGCAACCTCCCCCAATGCCCTCCGATGTCAGACCTCCGCATATTTTGATGAAGACGTTGGATTATATTGTGGACAATTTCTTGGATCAACTACCAGATGCACACTCATTTATTTGGGATAGAACCCGTTCGATTAGACAGGATTTCATCTACCAAAACTTTTATGGCGCCGAGGCTATCGATTGTAACGAGAGAATCGTTAGAATTCACTTGGTGTCCTTGCATGTAATGGCTGGAAGCGATGTTGAGTACTCACAGCAGCAAGAATTAGAGCAATTCAACAAAGCATTACAAACCTTGACAGAAATTTATGAAGATGTGAGAAACAACGGTGGCCAGAGTCCCAATGAAGCCGAATTTAGAGCTTACCACTTAATTAGTCATTTCCGTGATCCTGAGCTTGAAAGGGAGCTTCAAAGATTACCTGACCGCATTTTAAGAGACCATCATGTTCAACTTGCTCTTAGGTTCAGGTACTTGATGACTCAAAAGCATTTGGTTGAGCGTGGATACACAAATATCATAGGACCTATGGACTTGTTTGTGGAATTTTTCAGATTAGTTTCTAGCGAGGAAACATCTTTTTTACTAGCATGTTTGTTGGAGACTCACTTTAACGAAATTCGATTCTATGCATTAAAGTCCATGTCTCGGTCATACCACACGAAGGGAAAGCCTATGATTGCAACTTCACTCCAGCTGATGCTCGGATTTGATACCATTGACCAGTTAATCGGGTTCATCTCATATTATGAGGTTGATACTATTAATGATAACGGAACAATATTAATTGATCTCTTCAATAAAGAGAAATTGGAATCCAAATATAAACTTAACAGCTTGAATGACAAACCAAAGTTGTCTCAGGCTTTTTCCAACAAGTTGAATGTTAAAATGGGAAGACCGTTGAAGGAATTTGTCAATTCAGGAAAACCTAATGATCTTAATTTGCAAAGTCAAGTTCACACCAAGATCTTGCGTGCAAACACGAGAATGCCATCGCAAAATAAGGCATCTACTGGGTCGTCGACTTCAAGGTTGAACCAAGGTAACCATGAAACCAATGTTAATCAAGCGTCTGATATGGCATTTGGAGCTCAAATTGATGGCAGCCAACCATCATCATTTGGCCAACCATTTGGTCAATCCTCAGGGTTCGGCCAGCAATCAGGACAACCGTTCGGTCAAAGCTCATCATTCGGGCAGCAACCAGCTCGCCCGACTAGTCTCGGGCATCCACCACAGCAACAGTCAGGGTTTGGTCAATCGCTAGGATTTGGTCAGACATCAAGCCAAAAATCTGCATTTGGAGTAATCCCAAACTATGGTCCCAGTTTTGACCAAATATCCGGTGGCAACCAAATATCAACTGGTGGACAACTGCCAGGGTTTGGCCAGGGAACTCCCCAAATGTCACATAATAGCGTAGGGGCAAACTCAAGCGATTCTAAAACCAATAGTGGAAACCCCGACAATCTTCCAGACTTTATGAAAAACCAAAATGTTGCTTCGAGCGAAGGTTTCGGCTCTTTCAAGTCAAATCTTAACCAAGGATTCTCCAACGATAGACCAGCTGAAAATGATGCAAAAATAACAGAACAAACAGGCTTCTCAAAAACGGGAAGCATACCCAAAAGCAACATGGACGTCCTTAGTGAATTTAAGCGGCCAGCGGAGCCTACAACTGGACCATCCAAATTATTCCAAGGGCAGGACAAACCAGAAATTATAACCACATCTTTGCTTTCCGATTCGAAAACCAAGCTGTTTTCACCTCAATCGACAAAGCCGCCAACGGTGGCCCTCACCACAATTTCTCTGGTACAGGAAAAACCAGGTATATCGGAAAACACAATTGCATTGAAAAGCAAAAATGTGACAGCGCAAAAAACAGCGTTCAACAATACTACTTTGAACAAGGCAACTGAATTGATTTACGATCAATTGTTGAAAACAGTGATTGACCAGGAGCTTAATCGTCTCTTACCACGCCTTATAAAATATCAGAACAGAGCGAAAGAAAGATCTCAAATCATCGAAGCATTCACATCCGAATTGTATTCGGCTTTCGTCTCCGAATTAACCCATCAATCCACGCTCACTATTTTAGCAGATGAATTTGCGAAAAGAAGTGCTGAAAAGAAAGTTTTCCTCCACTGGAAAAAATCGCTTCAAAAAATCCAAGAAACAAAGAAAGCCAAAAGTCTTAAACTTCAGGAGTTGGACGCGATGGAGTTCAGAAAGCCCACACTCAAACGTGCAAATGCTATAGTCGACGGCAGTCAACTGAAAACCAAGAGACATCGCAGCTCCACACCTCAGAACACAAGCTTCGAATACATTCACGAAAAGCAGAAGGATATTTATAAATTATGGGAACCATTAAACCTTGCTGAATTCGTGGAAGCATGCGGAGACAATAAGCATACCGACTTGACAAACGGTAAGACAAGTGTAAAGTGCTTGCTTATTGTTGAAGACTGGTCTTGCCCATTCTCGAAGTGGCTTAATACCAAATTCTCTCTTGGATTAAGCGACGACAGAACATACTACGTGAAGCGGGTGGAAACGGAGAAAATAAGGGTGAGCTTCGAAAGTTTGGCCAAGACCCCGCGGCTTCAAGATTCTTCAATCAATAACACTGCATTTGTCATTTTTGAATGTGGAATGGTTTCACCTGAAAAAAACCAGTATAGATCAACGGAAGAAAAGCTCGTGCGTGACAGCAAGACGCTTCAAAAGATCGTCGAAATTTGCAACCGGTATTGTTTGTACAAGGTGCAATTCTTGATCCTTTTCTGGGATGGCTCCAACTCAAACTTGCCCATAGCCAGAGTGGAGGAGATTTTACGAGTGAACGAAACTAACGAGGCAGGGGGGTCGGTGGAGAAGATGCGGGTTTTAGACATGTCTCGCCGCGACAAAAACGTCGCAGAGACATTGGCGGTCGGGGTCGCGCAAATGGGCCAGCAGTTCAATGCGGCGTTGACTACCCGGGGTATCAGGCGCAAATCACGGGCCGAGGCGCTAAAGCACCGGGAGAAAATGCCAACGGAGAAAGTAGCCGCGCAACCAGAGGTGTCGCAGATTGTATCCGAATCCGTGCAACTGAAAGAGGCTGAAGTGCTCCGTAAGGGCCGGGACTTGCAAAAACGTAAGTACTTGACCAAACATCTCGTGACGGGCCACAGCGACCACATTGACTTGTCAAACACGTCAGCGGCATTCAAGACGCCAAACACCTCGTTCGCCAACAACAGCATTGTCAATCTCAACAACTCTTTTTTCGGCCATAATTCCACCCTTCAGGCGCGGGACCAATCATTTCTCGGGTCGTTTGTCAATGGCAGTATTTTGGAGGAGAGCACGCCGTTCGCCTCGCCTGGACCCAAGTTCGCGCGGCCGTCGCTTCCGAAGAAGGTTCAGGAACTCAAAGACCTCTCTGCGGTAATCCGTGCCCGCTACAAAAAATAGATATAGACCTAATTTCATGCTTTACGATAGAATTAATGCCAGTAGACTTGGGACAGTGCCTCTGCCCGGAGGAGGTGGAGTGGTGGCTGGGGGAGGGTACTCCCAGGGACAATGTTCTGCATACAAACAGGCGGAGCCGGGCCCGATTCATGCGGACTCCACGAACACTCAACCCCCACTACTCTGGTTGCACCACAAACATGGATTACATCAAAGACGTATCGAAGAACATTTCGTTGTATGATGTTAAGGCGTATGTCCGTAAGGCGCAGAATGGTATGTTTATTACGATCCAAAAATGGGCGAAAGGGGATGCAACAGAACGACAAGAATAAACCAGAGACAATATACAACGGGGAAGGGAACACGCAGCAGATCAAGGAGAAAAGATCCACCTTGGTTCAGAAAACAGGCATTGCGATGTCTGTATCTTCCCATCTCACACAACTAGCCGCAACAATTAACAGGAGACCGCCCCACTTGCCCTCACTCCAGATTCCGTCAGTACTAACCGCCAGTCGCCATGAATTTGTCCGATATGGAAGCCAAGGTGCGGGAGGCCACCAACAATGAGCCCTGGGGTGCTCCAACCACGTTGATGGCGCAGATTGCGGCCGCTACCTACAACTACCGCGAGCGGGAAGAGGTTCTCAGTTTCATTTTCCGTCGTTTCACCGAAAAAGCCGCCAACGCGTGGCGCCAGATCTACAAGTCGTTGCAGTTGTTGGACTACTTGTTGAAGAATGGGTCCGAGCGCATCATTGATGACGTGCGTGCCAACCTCTCGTTGATCCAGATGTTGAAGTCGTTCCATTACATCGACTCCAAGGGCCGGGACCAGGGCATCAACGTGCGTAACCGGTGCAAGAACTTGATTGCGTTTTTGAACGACGATGCGTTGATCCGCCTGGAGAGAAAGAAGGCCCGGGCGAACGCCAAGAAGTTTGGCGGTGTGTCATCTGCCGCGTACGGTGGTGCATCCTCCATTGCCACCGGCAACGGCTTTGACGACGACGACTTCACCAATAAGGTGTATGGCGACGGCGGTGTATTTGGTGCGCGCTACGATGACCCTGCTAGCGCCTACGACAATGGAGCCACTGGGGCTGATACCTACGAGGAGTACAATGTGGAGGCCTCCTCCCATACCGCCAAGCCCACCACCGGCTCGTCTGCGGTGCACGCCGCAATGGCCAAGAACAAAGAGCAACCCAAGGCGCCTGAGGAGGACTTGTTAAGCGACTTTTTGTCCGACAACACCGGTGCGGCGCAGCCAGCAGAGGACGATGATGACTTTGACGATTTCCAGTCGGCGCCTACGCTGGAGACTACCACCGGCTCGCTCGCGAATAACTTGGCCAATCTCTATGTGTCACAGCCTGTGCAGAGCCAAGCTGCTCCCAACTACGGCGGCTCTCAGCCCAGCCACGGCGCGCAGCCCAACTACACGCCCCTGGCCAACACAGGCACCCGGGTGTCGTCGGGTCCAGGTAAACCCTCCACTGATGCCTTCTCGTCGTTGTTTTCCAGCGCCAAGGCGCAGAAGTCGACTCCCGCACCCACTCCCGCGCCTGCGGCTAACCACGACGACTTTGGCGGCTTCTCTTCGAATGCGAGCCGGCCCTCTCAGCCGGCTCCAGCCCCACAGACCAGCACCAGCGGTGAAATGGACTTGTTGAGCTTTTAAAGACGGGTCGGTGCTGGTGGCGCGCGGGTTATCGGACCACCCGGTTACCAGAGGACCAGGGTCTGTGATCGATGCCGTTGTGTGTGACGTGTCCATCTGTGGTGGACAGAAATTTATCCGTGGAAAGGTGTGACGTTTCTCCGGGTTGCCCATAGTTATGTATTCTAAGAACAGTTAGCACCATAGCCACGCCTGTATGGAGCGCCTGTATGAGCAAAGATATAAAGCGAGAACAATTCCCGCCTCCACGTTCAAGAAAAAAAAAAACGACCCTCCGCCATGTTCAGAGCCACCAGAACCTTTTCCTCCTCCGCGAGATCCTTGGGCACCAAGGTGTTTATCACTCCTTCCATCAACGGTGTCAAGCAAAACCCCATCAAGTTTGAGTTGTACGACGAGGTGGTGCCAAAGACCGCCGAGAACTTCAGAGCCTTGTGTACCGGTGAAAAGGGGTTCGGTTACGCCAACTCTATCTTCCACAGAGTTATTCCTAACTTCATGTTGCAAGGTGGTGACTTCGAGACCGGTAAGGGTTACGGTGGTAAGTCCATCTACGGCGGTAAGTTCCCAGATGAGAACTTCGACAAGAAGCATACCAAGCCAGGTTTGTTGTCCATGGCCAACGCTGGCCCCAACACCAACGGCTCCCAGTTTTTCATCACCACTGTGCCTTGTCCATGGTTGGATGGCGCGCATGTTGTGTTCGGCGAGGTGATTGAAGGTCTTGATGTTGTCAAGGCTATTGAGGCTGAGGGTTCCAACGGTGGCCAAACCAGAAGCGCCATTGTCATTGAGGAGTGTGGTGAGGTCAAGGAATAAACTATGTATATAATAAACACTTAGCTGAGATGCAAGCGCGGAGAAGTGGATGTAATGATTGGAGTAACCCGCCTGGGACGGGTCACAGGAGTCGGAGGGCGGCGGGCTATAAGTAGCACAAGCGTGATTTGAATGTCGATATTTGTGTTTCTTCACGTGTGTGTCAATATCTGTGTACCTCTCGCCCTTTGTTGATCCGTATGTCAACTTCTATATTAGCCTCTGTTCGCTTCGATGTTGCCTCCTTGTAGCTTCCATGTAACCTTCGATTGACCCACATCTACGGATCACCTCATTTGAGCTTGCACCCATTGAGCCTACACTCAGTGAAAAAAAAGAATAAATTATCTTATACGATGCATTGTACTACGAATGGAGTTCGCTCAATCAACTTAGATGTTGAGCTTGTCGTTCACCTCGGGCTTCGGCACCAAGTCCGTTGGCAACTTCTTCTTCAACTGGGACAACTTGTCGTAGTCACCCGCCAAGATTCTTGCCACCACCAAGTCGTCTCTGTCTCTGAGCTCTCTTTCGGATTTGCCCTCATTAGACAAGAACTCCTTGGCCTTCTCAGAGTCACCACGGAAGTACTCCTCCATGGCTCTCAATCTCAACTCCTTCTCAGCCCACTCTGGACCCTCGGTCTCTCTCTGTCTCATTTGGGATGTGTACTTGGAGTAGAGCACGTAGATGAACACGGGCAACACGATGTAATAGTAAGGCAACTCCCAGCCCTCGGCCTTCTCCGTCTCACGCACAACTCTCCATTTTAGTTCACCGGTGGTTTCATCCTTGTATGGAATCTTGTCGATGATCTTTCCCGCGTCCTTGGTCACAAACTGGAAGTTCTTCAAGTCTTGGGTGTTGTCTCTGAACAATTCTAATTGTTCTTTTGGAATGCCTGGGAGTATGAAGTTCCACTCAGAGTGGTTTCTTTGGTAGTACAAGTTCTGCAACTCAGAAATGGTCTTGAATTCAGCATCAGTAGGGACCTTTGGGGTGCCGTCGGGGTTGCTGTAGATCTTGGTCACCGATGGTAAAGAGTCCAACTTGGTTCTGATTTCCTGCTCGAGGGGGAAGTTGAACTTGCCGGCTCTGTACTTGAATAAGCTGCTAAGGGGCAAATTGAAGTTAAACTTGACCATGATGGAAATAGAAACGGGCGGGTGGGATGTGGTGGACCGGTGCAACTAATATAAAGGTTGTATTCCTCTTCGTTGATATAAAGCGCTTTTACATAATTTTCATTGGTTAGTATGCAACCTGTAAAAAGTTTGACCCGCACTGCAGACAAAACGGTGTCGCGTTTTGCATGTTAACCGGTTCATGCTCCTTCTGGCGCCGGTACGAGAATCGGGCGCACTCGAGTCTCACACTCCGTCAACTAGTACGGTAAATGCTGTATTGTGATTAAAATAGCATGTTTCGTCCAGACCATCGCCGATTGGGTTATATCTTTGTGTGAGACACTGTACCTATTGCATCTATTAAATTTACGTCCATTTAATTTTAAGGCATTCCACCCGCAGTAAAACCATGTCTATACCTTTGTACTTCCAAAACCCTGGAATCCCATCATATTTTGTAACTCGTCATTGTCGCTATCATTGTCGCCATCACGGTCTCCTTCATGGTCAACAGTACTCTTTCGTGATTTCCTATCTTTTCGTTTTCTGCGCTTGTTCTCCTCAAACTGTTGCCGTTTTTGTATCCGCTCGTGTATCGATCCTGGTTCTTTCGACCCTACTCTTTTGCGAAGCAGCTCTTTCACTAGTTCCTCTATTTTCTCTGCCACTTCTGCCGCACTGGCATGCTTGACTCCTCCAATATCACCTTTGTCGCCCGATGTATCACTGGATACCAAAGATCTTGCCTTTTTTGCGTGTTGTGGCGAATTAACGTGGTCAACCAATGCTAACGTATCTCTAAACGATAAATCACAGATAGGACAGAAGAAACCAAACCTCTTGTTCTTGCCATAGGTTGTAGTTCTGTCTCCCTCGGCACTGATTAATGTGTGTTTCTGAACCGCCAGAACCGAGTGTTCTATAAGGTTTGCTCTGTGTTGGTCATATGTTCCGTCCTTGATACTTTGTGCCGCTAACACACTGTCTTGGGAGGGCTGTTGTATATTCTTCTTCTTTGCTTCTTGGGCATATAAATCCAAATTCCAAGTTTTTCTACCATACTGGTCGGTGGATGTCTTCTCCGCCATTGCTGATTGAAGTAAGTAAAAGGTGACTGTATGCCAGAGATGTGGAGTAACTACCCAGGTTGATGGCCGCCATGAATTATGCAGGTTACACTCTTCTCCCCCTACTAAGATCTAACGATGGCTAACGATATCTTGGGCCTCCTATCATCGTCCGTTTCGAAGCCCAAAGCAAAACAGTTGCCATCGAAATCTCCGTCGTTGGCACACGGTGAATTTTCAACATACTGGAAAGTGACTGGATCCCACCTAGTCTCCAATTTACCACCCCCGGATGTTTTCGAGGACTTCTACGATAAACACCTCTCGGAAGGCAATAAAAAAGTGAAGATTGCTGCATTTGACATGGATTCGACCCTCATAAAATCCATCTCCGGCTTGAAGTTCGGAAAAGGTGCGGGTGACTGGCAGTGGTGGAACAATAAAGTGGTGTCGACCATCAAAGAGAAGGTGGAACAAAAGTATGTCATTGTAATTTTCACAAACCAAGGAAGCACCGTCGTACTCCAGAACCAGCCCTCTGCATCCAAGTCATACTTGATTCTCAAAAGCAAGATCAACCAAATCGCTGCCTCTCTCAAGAATGTCGTTGAAACACCCGTGCTAGTATTTGCCGCAACCCATCTTCCAGGAAAGAAGCATCGCCGAGTAGCGAGCAGCGAAAAGGTTCACAAGAACACCCGCAAGCCAGAAATAGGCATGTGGGAGGAGCTTACCAGGTATTTAAAGACGTCTTTGGGTGAAGAGATAGAGCTCGATATGGAGAGTAGTTTCTTCGTAGGCGATGCAGCAGGACGAGATAAAGACTTTCTGGATAGTGACAGGAAGTTTGCCGAAAATATTGGTATTCGGTTTGAGGTTCCAGAGATCTGCTTCGCTGAATAGACGAAAGTTCGGGCTTCATCAACGGAAGTTCCATTTGACAATTCTACAATGGGGTCTGAAGATTATTCAGATGGATTCAAATATGTACAAGAGTAATCTGACGTATGTGTCAAGACGGACGGCGCTTCTATGACGTAGAGTTCTATGAACCCTGCCTGTTTTGGGGTTGCCGAGCTACTCCAAGTTGCCGGATTTGGAGTTGACCTTTTGTACCTTGCCAACGGTATCAAAGTAGCCCACCACGTTGTTAACTTTTCGCACGTCATCCTCGCTCAAATCAGCACTCAATGTCTTTTGAAAATCTTTCTCCAACACAACACATCCCTTGAGCTCGGACACATCATTTTCGAATTTGATGGCTTCTTCGGTCGATTGAGGGTAGTTCACCAAAAGAATGGTGGTGTCAAACTGACCTTTAGTAGTATTCATGAACAACTGGATTTCCTGCTTCACCATAGCTGTGATCAATCCACGAGGAAATGATCTGTTGGTCGCCTTTAATTCCTGCAACAAGTAGGAGTACCTACCTTCATCTTCGATCTCCTTCTCGATCAAGCTTGATGGCTCGATAACCTTCACTTGTTTGTCCCCCGGCAACTTTTGCGTCAAGATTTTTTCTGCGTCGGCAATATCGTGAGCATACGGCACCGCATAGAACGCATACTGGTCGTTCTTCTCGTGGCTGATTAACTTGTGGCGTCTTCTCAAGCCTGTTTCCTTTTCGTACTGCTGAAATTCACGCTCACTGAAAGAAACCTTGGGTGCTTTTCGATCAACCTGTGTCGTAACAAAGTGCAATAAACCAAAAGACGCTAACACAACCACAGCGAAGTACCGAAGTTTAGGCAATTCTTCAGACTTCTTGACCTTTTTTTGAGGAGTAGCATAGAAAGCTTTTCTAATAGAATTCAGTGGGGGGCCTCTTGCGAGTCTTACAGGAGCTCTATGTCCGAGTAGTCTAAACATATTGTTTGGGAATAAAGTGCAGAGGTTGAACGCCTTGAAGCTATCATGCCATTTGTGATCGCATCACGTGTATAGTCACGTGTATTCGCACTGCTCGAGGTTGAACACCAAGAAAAAAAAGTTTGGCGCATTACCCTCAGCTTCACCTCCACTTCATACTACAGCCGTACTACTATAGCCATGTCGTTGGTCCATTTGGCGAACTTCTGCGCACATGTCAAGAACTGCACGAATGTTCACATTGCTGCCACATCCGTCCCATTTTCGCGCTTGCATTTACAAATCGCCTTAGGGTTATATAAGGAAGGTTTCATTTCGTCGGTGCAAAAAGGCTCTACAACCGGCCCTGACCAGACCCCGGTCGAAGTTACTCCCGACAATATTTCTACCCGCAGATTGTGGTTGGGATTGAAATACAGAAAGAATAACCCTGTTATCAGAGATTTCTCCATGATCCTGAAGCCCGGCAGAAGAGTCAACTTGACCAATACCGAAGTCAAGGCATTGGCATCAGGATTGCCAGTGAGATTTATCAAACCATTACAGCCAGCCGAAGTTGTTTTTGTGAAGACTTCTAACACTGAAGTTGTTGAAATCCAGGAGGCAGCAAAGAGAGACCTTGGGGGAATGGCTTTGTGCCGGGTTAAGTAGAGCCTACAAGGTGTTGATCATGTAAATAGTGTCGTCATACCGGTTGTGAAATACAAAGGAGCTAATGTTATACGCTGTAGATAACTGCTACAATGCGATTTTGGGGCTGCTGGACGAAGTCCAGTCCGTCATGTCTA
The DNA here is from genome assembly GCA_030573135.1 of Clavispora asparagi. Classification (NCBI taxonomy): domain Eukaryota; kingdom Fungi; phylum Ascomycota; class Pichiomycetes; order Serinales; family Metschnikowiaceae; genus Clavispora; species Clavispora asparagi. The sequence continues at coordinate 99,542 of JAJMCU010000002.1, forward strand.
CCTGCCATCCTTTCCACACCATAAGCCTTTCGCGGAAATCAGCACCTGTGTCGAATCTAGAAAGTTCGGGTCGCGGGCTTTGAGCGTACAAATTCTTTCCATCAACCACAGATATGTTCTGGTCCCTTACTTTTGAAGCAGAAGTTGCAACGGCCGCTGCTGCCGCGGGCTTTTCGTGCGATTGCACTACCGATTGGAGCATTGATTCGAATTCATCAAGAGGGTCAACAGGCTCTTCAGTAATATCTCCGTTAGTAGGCACGGTTTTGGCAACGGAATCAGCAGCACTTTCAACAACCGGATCAGAGATGGATTCCGCAGCTGCAGTGAGGGTATGAGATGTGCTCTCTAGGGTACGGTCCAACTCAAGCTTAGAAACAGACTCCGATATATTGTAAATATCAGCGACTGATTTAGCCTGAGCAACACCGGGGCTTTCTTCTGCTGATTCTTGCGCAAGTGATGTCGCGAAGCTATTATTTGGCTGAAAAGTTTTTTCCGAGGCGGGTGGCTCCGAAACACCAAACAAAGATTCAAATGTTGTCTGAGCAGCGTCAACAACTGGAGCGGGTTCGGTGACAGAAGCTGGAACAGGAGAAGCATCTGCAACATGAGAGGTATGGGGAAGAGGAGAAATTTCGGTTACTTCAACAGGTTCAGCAACTGGAGCAGGTGCAGTTGAAAAGCTAGCGGTTGGATCGTATGGCTGCATACCCATTAGCTCGGCTTGTACTGGGTATGTGGATACATAGCTCGCCGCACTCATAGATGGGTTTGGAACGATGTCATTTCGTGTAGTGGAAGATTTGAGCTCTTCTAATTCCTCTTCAAGTTCTGAAATACGATCGTTAAGATCCATACGACCTAACTTGAGGTTCGTATTTTCCTTCTTCATCCTCTCTATAGTACGTTTTTGTTCTTCCACAAGATCACTCTGACTACCAGCTGCCACTGGTGTATTGGACTTAAGCTGCTCGAGAGCTATCACTGTTTCAGCTAATTTACTCGTTTCTGCAGCAAGTTTTTTTTCCAATTGGATTATGGTGCCCATTTGTTCTTCAATGGTCAGATTCTGCTCATCGATTTTTGTCTTCTGTTGTTCAATAGTGGCAGATTTCTCGGCTAACAAAAGGTTCTGTTGATCTAAGGAGGCTTTTTGCTCATCTATGGTTTCATTTTGTCCCAGAATAGTGTTCTTGTGTTCATCGATAATACTGATTTGTTCTTCAATAGTACCCCTTTGCTCTTTCAAAACAGAGTCTCGGCTTTTTATGCAAACGTCTTTTTCATTGATAGCAATGGCCTGTTGTTTGATTGTGGCAAGATGTCCTTCAATACTAGTCGTTTGCACTTCGATTTGAGTTAATTGCTGGTCAATTTTAGCTCTTAGTTCTTCATTCTCCTTTTGAAGAATGTCAGTTTCAACTTTGAAACTCTTGTTGGGTAACTCAATCAGCTCGAATTCACCGGCATCATTTAATCCAGAGTTCTCGACACTGGGGGTCTCAAATTGGGCAGGCGTGTCCAAGACAACTGGCTGATCATCAATATGGAGAGAAACAGATTCAACATCTTCAGAAACAGCAACAGGATCTTGTTCGCCTTCAGTATCAATCTTCAGACTCACCCCATCACCTGAAACGCGTTCTTCTTGGTTTGAATTGGAGGTAAAGGAGTTTTCATTGTTTTCAGAGAAAACGTCTGCTCTACTCGCGTTTTCTTGTTCTTGCTGTGGGGAAATGAAATCCAAATCTTCCAAAATAGGCTTTTCCTGGACAATATTTGATTCTTTGACAACAGTAGGGCTTTTAATGTCATAAATAGGTTCAGACTTCCAAAAGTTATCATCGTTTTCGCTCTCCCAGAAAGGCTTTTCTTGGGATCTAAAATCCAAAATAGGAGCTGCCCCAATCTGAGAGACGTGTGTATCAGGTGCCAACAAATTAGGGGGGAAGACTAGCTCCTCCAGTGCATCATCATTCAAATCAACATTGTCATCCAACGGGATTTCTTGCATCGATCCCAGAGAGAAATCAAAAATATGTTCTGGTCTTAACATTTGTCTAGGTTTGGTCTTGTTATCCTGTTCCAATACACTGGGTTCTACTGGGGCCCTTTCTCCTTCCGCAGAAATTTTATCGTTTATAGAGGAGTATGGCGAATCGGTATCCGCCAATTCATCCATGAATTCTTGTTCCGCTTTAGATTCGATGTTTGTCGCTGATTCGGTGGGTAAGTCTTCTGCTGCTGCTGGCATGGAAACTGATGTAGGAACCGGGATTGAAGTTGGGATTGCTGTTGGAATAGCAGCTGGGGTTACCGTTGAGATTGGGGGAGATAAGACTTGAGGAAATGATGCCTGATAGAAAGGTTCCGACTCCGAAGAACCAAATAGGTCTTCTGCGGTTAATTGCCGTGGAGGTTCATGTTGCGGAACACGGAACACAGGTGAACCGACTTCTTTTGGTTGCGGTGGCATGTCAGACGCGGGCTTGTGCAACTTTTTCTGTTTCTCCACAAATCGCTTTCTGGCTGCTTCCAACCTTTCGTCTTTGGTCAATTGGTCTGAATCCATCTCGGCGTAACTAAGGCGGGAGAGAACAATTTACACGTTTTAGGTCGCGCACACGAATATAGAAGAATAAAATCATTGAGAAGTAAGGTACACTAGGAGCAAATAACCTTGAATAGTGAACACTGATTTCAGATCTCTCCTAGTACCTTAAGTCCCCCTTTTGAAAGAAATATTCAATCAAGTGGAGATGATACTTTTATCATTTTTTTATTTTTGTGATATAATTTTCTTATGTCCGTTGGGCGTTTTCGAATTGTGGAGTCACCCGCGCCAATTTGATTGTGGAAACTATCGGCGAGTACTTCCCGGTTGCAAGGGCAAATCCATTTAAAACTCTAACCTTTTTTGACAATCGCTTCGCCGATTTATTTGCCTATATGAACAATTTCACGGACTTTAGATCCACTGGTACTTGAAGCAATTATGGGGAGCCATGACTAAGTATGTATTGGGAGTCTTTGAAATTTCCCCTGCTGAACGTTCTAAATGCATGCACAAAAAAAGTATATGCAAGTTAGGGTGCTTGAATGGAAAGCCTGTTATGACTATTCCGCCTCTACGCTACAAAACGGGAGAAAGTCGCCTTCGCGTTATCGGCTAATATTATTTCACATCAATGCTACAGCAGCAAACAAATGATAACGACGTTCCAATTATTAATCTCCGGGAAATCCCCCAAAGTCCACTCCACCATAATCTAAATGACGATTTTGGCAGGGATCAAACAATATCATTTCGGAGAGCCAGCGTGGCGCCTGAAATAGAGAAGGAGGTGTCACATATGTATGCTCTGGAGCTGAACCCAGAAGATTTTCCTGATGGTGGTTGGGAAGCATATTTGGTGCTCCTTGGATCCTTTTGTGGCCTCATTGCTGATTTCGGCATTCCTAATTCTTTGGGTGCTATTGAAGCCTATGTTTCCAAGAACCAGCTCAGTAACGAGTCTCTGACATCAGTTTCGTGGGTGTTTACTTTGCATTTGGCAGTGATGTATGTTGGAGGAGGGTTCTTTGGTGATTTGTTTGATAAGTACGGGGCTCGCAAGTTAATGATTGCTGGTACCGTTTGCATCTGTGGAGGATTGGTTGCCACTGGTGAACTGAAGGAGCTTTACCAGTTCATCTTATCATTTGGTGTTCTCACTGCGTTGGGAACTTCACTAGCGATGTCGCCGTTGATTGGGGTTCTTTCGCATTGGTTTTTGAAGAAGCGAGGCATGGCATGCTCAGTGGCCACAGTTGGTGGTCTTGTGGGTGCTTCCGTATTTCTGATAATGCTTCAGAATCTTTATATCTCGATCGGTTTCCAATGGGCAATGAGAGTGTTTGCATTGGTCTGTTTGGTATGCATGTTGATTTCCATGGCACTCGTGAAAGACAGGGTGCATCTCCAGCACCCAGCTTCTGTAAACGAACTAGAGACTGTTACGTCATACCCTGGAGAAGACCAAGGTGAGTCCACCGGGATCATGGGCAATGCTACAGCGAGCATTCATGAAAAGTCCAAATTTAATTTCAAGCTGATGTTAGATGTGTCTCTTTTTCGGGATATTCGGTTTGTGACCTTGACTTTAGCAGTGTTCATCTCTGAAATGATGACTATCACCGTTCTTACTTATATTGCATCATGTGCATTGCTGTACGGTGTGTCTGAGCTGAAGAGTTACTTATTAATCACTTTGGTCAACCTTTGTGGTATTCCGTCGCGTGTCGTAACTGGAATGATTGCAGACAAATACGGCCGGTTTAATGTGATGCTTGTTACGTCGTTGTTTTCGCTGTTGTTCATATTTGCGCTTTTCTTGCCAGCAAAAGGACGGTTGTCTGTTTTATATGCCTTTGCGGCGCTCTTTGGGACTTCAAGTTCTGCAGTTCTCAGTCTTATTGGACCATGCGTCGGTCAGATCTGCCCTGCGTCTCGATTCGGAAAGTACTATGGCCTCCTCTACTTTTGCTGTGCCTTCTTGAATATCATTGGTATTTACTTAACTATTTTGGTTATTGGGCCAGGCGAGCGTCACAATTACGAGATGTGGATTCTCGTGGAAGGCTGTCTTGCATTGGCCTCTGTTCTTGTGTGGATATGGGCTCGGTATACCAATGTCGGGTTTCGCATTTGCAAGTTTTAGTGCTAGTGGTTATGCACCAAACCACGCATGTGTCTCGCGGTGGTTAAAGGTCCTACTCTTGTTCCCTAAAGGAAATCTTCGATATGTCAATCTAATATCTGAGTCACACTGAACCTATGCGGGCTCAGTTTTTTTTTTTTTTATGTTCTCTTGGCCTATAAACATTCACGCAAACTGCAGAACTATGTAGTGGTGTGCTGCCAGTCATACGGCTACGCGCGAGGGCCGGAGACGTCAAAAATCGGCCGAACGTTCGGCCTGCATAACTCAACGTGACTTAGCGAATACTTTGTGGGACTCGTAACCACTATAACCACTACCGCCTACCAATAATTAGGCGATGATTTGCATTAGCGAAATCCAAATCAGGGAAGATCTATGACCTGGCCTATTTCTTTCCGAAAAAAAAACCTGTGCGCCGTGGTGGAGGCCCTGAATCCAGCAAATTTCACTAGAATTGGATAACGCGGTTCGCAGTGAGCATGAACAGAAATTTCTGTGCGGAAAATTTCTACCCTGGTGGTACCCATGTCCTTCATATGCGCGCGAGACAGCAGATGGCCCTTCCATATAGTACTCCTACATCCGGATATGGAGAACAGGTTATTTGCATAACTTTTTAGACATCAAAGATTTTTCATCACTGAAGTGGTTATCACGGATATAACACTCAGATCTTCGTCCATTCAGTGACGCTTTTATCATTATCATCATCGCATCCATTTACCATCCAACCATGTCGACCGTGTTTGAAGGTGTAACCGAAATCGTCAAGAGAACCACTTGTGAGACTGGAAATGATTACAACGGTATGATGGGAGCGCGTATCTCGTCTGTTTTTGTTGTATTCATCGGTTCTTCGTTTGGTGCCTTTTTCCCCATCTTATCTTCCCGTTACTCATTTGTCCGCATGCCTTCATGGTGCTTCTTCCTCGCCAAGTACTTTGGTTCCGGAGTTATTGTGGCCACTGCTTTTATTCACTTGTTGCAACCTGCCAATGAGTCGTTGTCCGATGAGTGTTTAGGTGAGGCATGGCAGGTCTATCCATACGCATTTGCCATCTGTTTGGTGACATTATTCCTCTTGTTCTTCTCCGAATTGATGGCCTTCAGATTCATCGACAAGAAGCTCGATAGCTTGGCCGAAGGTGGTCACTCCCACTCTCATTTCGGTGAAACTAGTGCGTACGTGAAACAGGACAAGGCCAAAGAAGATGAGTCCGATGAACAAGAATTGGACCAACTCAGTACTAAGTCCGACGAAGTGGTTAAAACCTACCCACACCACTTCTCCCACGCTGCAGAACACCAAGACTTGGAGGCTATTGGAACACCCGCTAACGACACTGACAAAGAGCAGTATTACGGGCAGTTATTGGCGGTTTTCGTGTTGGAGTTTGGTGTGGTGTTCCACTCTATCTTTGTCGGATTGACCTTGGCCGTTGCAGGTGACGAATTCAAGACTTTGTACATTGTGATTGTGTTCCACCAGTTGTTCGAAGGTTTGGGTTTGGGTACGCGTATTGCGCAAGCGTCCTGGCCCAAGAGCAAAGGTTACATTCCATGGGTGTTGGCTGCCGTGTACGGCTTGTGTACACCGATTGCCATTGCCATTGGTCTTGGGGTGCGTCAGACGTATCCACCTAACTCGGCCACTTCCTTGATCGCTTCCGGTGTGTTTGACTCGATCTCTGCCGGCATTTTGATCTACACCGGTCTTGTGGAGTTGATGGCACACGAGTTTTTGTACTCGAATGAGTTCAAGTCCGAAGATGGTACCAAGCGGATCATCTTTGCATACCTTTGTATGTGTACTGGTGCGGGCCTCATGGCCTTGTTGGGCAAATGGGCTTAATGTGTTTGTGGCCTAGTGTTTATAGACAGATTTTTCGTGAATCTAATTATCCGATTAGAATGGCGTAGTCCCTCTATCCTCTGACCTCATTTGTCTGACCCTGGTATCTGAATGTACTTTCCGACCCTGTTATCTGAATTTGTCTTCTGACCCGGTGGCTTTTACCCTGCGGTTATGACCAGTGGTTTTACCCAGTTCTACCCTGCATACTTCCGCCTCTCTTCAGTCTCCATCGAATACAGTACAACATCCACATACCCATGTAATTATAGCCAAAATGGCCGGTTCCAAGAGCCTACAGTTCAAACCCTTTTACTTTTATGCATCCCATTCTATCTTCTTGTCATGTCCCCGGTAACCACTCACCTTTTCTATTTCCCCGACTATTGCCTCCTCAACTCCCTGCACTGTCCCCTTCCCTGTGCGCACCCCATACACTGATTGTACACTACTCATGGGTGGGCCCTGCACATAGGGCGGTCCTCCCGCAAACGTCGATTGTTCCTAACAGCTAACCTCTATACTCAACCACGCCCTTGTCTAACTCCACGAAAATGGCCGACGTCAATACCCACGTGGCGCCCACCGCAACTCCTAATGACTACATCGAGAGCTTATCTCCGGAACAAATTGAACATGACCAAAGAATCGGATTGAAGGCCATCAGATTGTTCTTACAGAGCAAAACCTCCTACGACGTGTTACCCGTGAGTTACCGTTTGATTGTGTTGGACACATGCTTGTTGGTGAAGAAGTCGTTGAACATCTTGCTACAAAACAATATTGTCAGTGCTCCATTGTGGAGCAATAAGACCTCCCGGTTTGCCGGTTTGTTGACGTCCAGTGACTTCATCAATGTGATCCAGTACTACTTCCAGTTCCCGGAAAAATTCGACTTGGTGGACCAGTTGACATTGGACGGGTTGCGAGACATTGAGAAGGCCATCGGCGTTGCTCCGATCGAGACGGTGTATATCCATCCGTTCAAGTCGTTGTACGAAGCGTGTGTCAAGATGTTGAACTCCAAAGCGAGAAGAATCCCGCTCCTTGACGAGGATGAGAAAACCCACCGTGAAATTGTGGTGTCCGTGTTGACCCAGTACAGAATCTTGAAGTTTGTTGCGTTGAACTGTAAGGAGACCAAGATGTTGTTGAAACCAATCAAAAACATTGCCGCGTTGAGCCAGCCGAAAACCATCTCCACCTGTACCATGGAAACGCCCGTGATCGAGGTGATTCATCTTTTAGCCCACCACTCGGTGTCGTCGATTCCTATTGTCAACGACGAAAACAAGTTGATCAATGTTTACGAGGCAGTGGACGTTTTGGGCTTGGTTAAGGGTGGCATGTACACCGACTTGGATTTGAGTGTGGGCGATGCCCTTTTGAGACGGTCCGACGAGTTCGAAGGTGTTCACACATGCACGTTGAACGACAGACTAAGCACCATCATGGACACAATCAGAAAGTCTAGGCTCCACAGATTATTCGTGGTGGACACTCAGGGTAAGCTTGTGAGTGTCATCACCTTGAGTGACGTGTTGACTTACCTTCTCTACGGTGAAGACTAGACTCCTTTTGTTATTATCTCGCGTGTGTGGCGGTGGATCTGAGCCACGCGATGTATAGTACATAGACCACAATTGCATGCTGACAAATTGATAACGCTCGCTCGGGCACGAGACCAGGGCTGCAGAACATGGGTTCCGCTCGCACGTTTATCGGGTCGAGAATTTTCTTCCCCGGCAACCGTCAGTCAAGTATATGCCGCTCCCACGGTAAATTGTAGCTTCCGTACCTTCTGCCCCCATAAGGCATCAGTCATGGGATCCGGATGCATTCCGCAGTGGGGTCAAGCAACCCAAGATGGCGAAAATTTCCGCAGATGACGAATATACACTCTCTACTCTTGCACCCAACTCCTCCACACCAACTTGACGGAAAGACAGTTTTCGACACGAGCATTTTTTTTCTTTTACCAGCAGGGAAGAATATCAATTCCACTGCATTACAGGCGAGGACTTCTACCCGAGATGTCTGCTGATGATATCGGTACTAGTGCCATGGAACTAGAAGCAATCAGAGACTTGAAATGGAGTGAGAAATGTGACTTGCCCCAGGCCACTGTCCGGGCCACGTTGGTGGGACTCTTGATCGGAAGCATCGTGCTTATTTCCAACTTTCAGTTTGGGCTTCAGACCGGATGGGTGTCGATGATGTCGCTTCCATCGGCGCTTCTAGGCTTCACCATATTTAAGCTCACGCCGATGTCGAGAAACTTCTCCGACGTGGAAAACGTGTACATCCAGAGTGTTTCGGTGGCGGTGGGCACCGGTCCTTTGGCTTATGGGCTTGTGGGAATTATTCCGGCCGTGGAAAAGTTCTTGACTGGAGACGAAAGTGGCACCGGTTCCAAGATCGTGTTAAGCTTGTCCCAATTGATGGTGTGGTCGCTCGGGTTGGCGCTCTTTGGCGTGTTTTTCGCCATTCCATTGCGCAAACAAGTCATTATCAACGAAAAGTTACCATTTCCTTCGGGAAGCGCCACCGCTACCTTAATTTCGGTCTTGCACGGTACCGACATTTATGATGACGAGGAACCAGTTTCCGACAGAGCTAGCGCGGACTCCAAAGGTTCCATTGAAAGTGACGGCACAGTTGCACGCTGTGGCGTCATTTGCCCCCTGGATTCGAATGGGTTGAAGCTGTACCAGATCGAGAAGACGTACCGCAGCAACATTAAATCGCTCGCTATCACCTTTGCGGTGTCAGCTGTGTACACCATAGGGTCGTACTTTCTTCCGTTTCTCAAGTCGCTCCCCATTTTTGGTGAAACAATGTCTAGCATATACCAGTGGAATCTCCAGCCCTCGCCAGCATACATAGGTCAGGGTCTCATCATGGGTCTTCCCTCTGTATCTTACATGTTGTTTGGTACGATCTTGGGATGGGGTATTCTTGCTCCTATGGCAAAGTACCTAGGCTGGGCGCCGGGCCCAATTGATGACTGGGTTACAGGAGGTCAGGGATGGATTCTCTGGTTGAGTTTAAGTGTGATGATTGCCGACTCATTGGTGTCCTTTGCCGTGGTGACCATCAGATCCATCAGCAGAATTGGCTTGTTCAGAGCTGCACCGGTACCAGAACTGGATCCATTAATTGCGGAGCATGAGACAAGAGCCCCATCAGGGTTTGTTGACGTGGCTGAGTCGCACTTGGTCAGCAACAAAGTGACGGTGTTGGGCGTGGTGTTTTCCTCGATTCTTTGCCTTTGGGCAGTGTCAAATGTGTTTGGTGATCTTGTGCCCTACTATGCTACATTTGTGGCAATCTTGCTTGCTTTGTTCTTCTCCGTTCTCGGAGTCAGAGCATTGGGTGAGACTGACCTCAACCCTGTGAGTGGTATTGGAAAGCTCTCGCAGTTGATTTTCGCGGTGGTGATTCCTCACGACCATCCGTCGAAGATCCTCATCAACTTGGTTGCAGGTGGAATTGCCGAGGCCGGGGCCCAGCAAGCGGGAGATTTAATGCAAGACTTGAAAACAGGGCATTTATTGGGAGCTTCACCCAAAGCACAATTCACTGCCCAGTTGGTGGGAACTATCTACTCGGTGTTCTTAAGCAGCATCATGTACAAGGTGTACAATTCTGTGTACGAGATTCCCAGTCAGACATTCCGTATTCCCACTGCTGTGGTGTGGATTGACTGCTCCAGGCTTGTTACTGGAGAGGGCCTCCCACCCCATGCGTTTGAATTCTGTATGCTCTTTGGGCTTGTCTTTGGTGCCATTTCCGTGTTGAAGAACACATTACTGTCTGCCTCCAAATACCACAAGTACCTTGTATACTTGCCCAATGGTGTGGCGGTTGGTATTGGTATTTACAATACCCCTAATTTTACTCTTGCCCGGTTTTTAGGCGGAGTTCTTGCTTATACCTGGATGCGGTACGCCAAACGGGGACACGCTGACCAAAAGGTGAAGATGATCATTGTCAGCAGTGGTTTGGTGTTGGGAGAAGGTTTACTCAGTGGATTTACCATGCTTTTGACAAGTTTGGGTGTGAAGCACTGGTAGGAAGACACTAAAGATCATTGAAATGGGGATGTACTATAATTATGCGAGTACGCTTTTCTTGTTTTATACCTGATAGAAATATTACAGCAGTGATTGCCCGAAATTTTCATTAGAACCGTTAGACTTTACCGCTAACCTCTGTGTACAGTGTCTCTATGAACGCTATGTTCCTAACATTACAATCCTTCTCTGAAAGCCGCCTCTCATTGTCCCACGACCGAACCGGGGCTACTTCCCCTTGAGGTTCTGTTACTTCACTGGATACCATTCCTCTCCTTATCCGCGCTGATCCTTTGGTTGATCAAGTAGATGGCTGTTTGGATAGATGTATACGATCCAGTTAACGTGAGCTTACGGATGTTGGTCAAACCCTTGCCTCCTCCGAGCAAGATCGACTGATTTTGGTCCGGCTCGATCTTCACATACGTGCATCCGCTGTTTTCTCTAATCTGCTTGATATTGTTACCACCTTTACCGATAACAGAGCCGATATTGTTATTGGCCACGAACACATCTTCGGTAAATTTATCTGGAGAAGAACTTATTTGCACCGGGATTTGTGTAATGACATCTCCCACAATGGTGTTTCCATGCTCATCGGTAAACAGGTTCTGCGTACCAATTGGAATCTGCGTCGTAGGCATATTCAGAGGTCCGTTGAACTGAGGCCGGATAGAGGGCTGAAACATCATCTGGAAGTTGTAAGGCTTGGGAACATGTTGGAAAGAACCATGGCCATCTTTGAGTCCCGGACCAGGTGCCATGGGTTGCATCTGCATTGGGTTGGCGCCCATGAATGGCATTGGGTTCTGTTGCGGTGCCATCGGCATGTTCATCATGGGAGTGCCCGCGGGTAGCTGAGGGCGGAAATTTGCTGGATTATAGAAGATGATTTTGTGCTTTTTAAGGCAATCTTTGTGCTGTTGCATCACCTGGCAAATGTAGTATACCGCGATGTGGATGGCGTCGCCTACGCCAGTCACGGACAAGACCCGGTCAGTGGAGTACGGCAACACCTGTTCCGCCGCTTTGAGCTTCGCGGCCGAGTTTTCTTCAATTTCGCGGAACTTCGAGCCGGACTTGCCGATGATGTAGCCCACCATGGGATGAGGCACCAAAAGTTTCAAGTTGTACTGTTTGCTCATCATAGAAGCGGGCTCGTCTTCAGGTTCTTCCAAAATTGCACGGGTGATCAAGCCAAACGCCCGGGCAACGTCCTCGGATGAACCTTTAACGGAAATAACCCGCTCGGGCACGTTTTTCAAGTTCTCGCTCACGTATATCCTCACGTTGGCCTTCTCCCGGATATGCGTGATTTTCTCACCCTTTTTGCCCACAATAGCCCCCGCCTCTTTGACGGGACAGTACATTCTCACCGAGACGGTGGAGCTGTCGTCTTCTTTCTTATGACTGGAGACGGGTTTCGATGAACCAAATGAGTCGGTATTCTGAGCCCCGGACTCTTCATTGTGGGGACCGGTTGGAGCAAACTGGTCATGGTCAGATTCTTGGTGGGATTGTTCGGCGTCATCGAGCGCATCTTGGGGAGCATTCGAGTCGGATGGATGGATAGATGGTGCGGTCTGGGCGCTGTCTCTTTTCTTCTCGGTGAGTTCCAATTGCTCACTATCTAGGGCCACACGCTTGTTGAGCTGGTCGTCGGAAGACGACTCAACGTCCTCGTTTTTGCGCTTTAATATATTCGACATGGGAGTGGAGGCGGCGCCGAGGGTGGGGAAAAAATAATAGCCTGGGTGTTGAGAATGATGGCCCTGGGCGAGTGAACCTGTAGCTAAGCGGTGCGAGCGCGATAGCTGTAGGGCAGAAAAGTTTTCTAGACACCTAGGTGCACTCCCGAGCCTGGGGCAGCCGCAACTACATGAGGAAGACGGCGATTGACCAGGTACGACAGTAGGGTTCAAGAGTTTTGAGTCAGCAAAACGACCGGGTGTGGATGCGTTGTAGACCCCCTACGTGGGACGACACCTGTGAAATCGTCCTAAAATTCGTCCCATTACTATATCCAACCCTCAGCCCGAACGCTGTTCCAATTGCCATTGGCGCTGGCGCTCGAGTTCTTTCGCCTTCTGGTACCGCTCGTCGCGCTTCGCGTCCATTCTGCCGAGGAAATCTTGCTTGTCCAAGTAACCAGCCTTGTTGTGGAGGGCCAAGTCGTCCTTGATGCTCTTCTTGTCGACAAAACTGGCCCAGTCGAGCCGCGACTTCTCCAAAGTGGTCAACTTGTGCTTCTTGTCGCCCAACAAAAATTTGTCAATGAGAGACGGGCGCTTCAATTTGATGTAGAGTTGCGCCTGCTCGTCCGACCCCTGGATCGGGCGCACAACCGTTACGTAGGACCGTGCCGTCTCCTTCTCGCCGCCACCAACTATGCCGGTGGTGGAATTGAGAAATGCTTTGGCCTCGGCCGAATCGGCGTCCACGAGCTTCGACTCACGCACCAACTTCCCGGCAAACGTGTAAGTGGTTTCAATGCGGATCTTCTCCGTCGTCAACGACAAAGTTTCCTCCGGTACCGGCTGCTCGGGCTCAGGGCGGCCTTGGCCCACGATTTCCCGCCATTCGTCACCGGCGCCGCTCCGGAGCGACTCAAAGAGGGAATCCACATCAAGTGCCGCCAGGCTTTCATCCTTGACTAGAGTACCGGCACCAGCCGCGGCAGCGCGACCGCCGCTCAAGTTGTCGTTGTAGATTTGTGTTCGCGTGCGGACCTGGCTCACTGTACTGTTTATGGCGGAGTAGTCAGGCTCGGCCTCGTCTGACTCGTCGGCACTGGCTTCTGCCTCTTCGGGTGGTTTCTTGGACGGGTCATAATCCTCGTCCTCGTCTTCGTCGTAGTCATCTTCGTCGGCGTTTTCTTTGCCGACCGAAACAGGGTGTTCCACTTCAGGGGGTGGGGCCAGAGCCGGGACCGCTGCTTTCTTCGCCATGATAGTGGAAGAAGATGTGGTTGTTGTGTATGCACTCTGGAACGGCCAGTGCGGCGGGCAAAAATAGCACGATGCGGTGTAAGCGAAACGAGCGGAAAATCACCCTCCTAAAATCACAGAATCCGCCCAGCTAAAACTTTATGGTTTCCCCATCTCAAAAAAGTGCAGTGCCATTCACCCTCACTGCCCGCGACCATTTGAATATTTCGGTATACGGTGCTACTCAGAGAGGGCCACCACCCCAACCGGGACAACGCCCCCAGTCGTGCGACGGGGACCGCGGCTGATGAAAGAGCCGGGCGAAAACGAAAAACTTGGCGCAGAATGTTCCCCCATGGCGGGTTCCGGGGCGCGGCGGCGGAACTCCCCAGGCTGCGCCTACAGCGCCCCACTCTCAACAATAATTGACATATTTGCAACAATAGCAGCCGCTCGCACGGCTCGATTCTTTGTCGCTCTATAGCCAGGGCCCAGAAACTGTACACAGCAAGCCGTTGGGCGTTGCGCCCGGCCGGCACCGCAAGCCTTGTGTAGAAACGGCGGTCCGATGCAAACGGCGCGCGGCGTTTCGCGAGCCTTTCACCCAAGCGTCTCACCTCCACCCAAACGTCACGCCTGCACGACTGCCCCATATATATTTCCCTCTTCCTCCGCCCTTCACCCACCACCCGACACCATGTCTACGTTTCTCGCCGATTCCGAGGCGCCCATCATTTTGCTTTCTGCAACCCACCACTTCAACCAATTGCCCACGTCCGCCGCCAAAGCCTATGCCCACCACTTGTCGCGGGCGTCCCACTGGGGTACCAGAGCGATTTTGCGTTCGGTGTCGCCTGAGAGTGAACCCATCTACAACTTGATCTTGGGTGTCCACGACGCATTGCAACAGCCACAGACTAATGCGGAGTACCAACAGAAATTGACTGCGGTCGCTCCTGCCAATGTGACGTTGTACTTGGAGTACGCTTCCCAGTTCTTGTCCAACTTAGGTAACTACAAGTCGTTTGGCGACAAGAAGTTTGTGCCCAAGTTGGATGCTGCTAGCTTCGCACAATTGGTCGCGGCCACTGGCAGCGCCGACCTTGTGGCGTTGTATAAATCCATCGAGACCCCATTGTACGACACCACCGTGGGGTTGTTGGGCTGGCCAGAAAAGGGCCAATTGTCCAACTACTACCCCGACTGTGCGTCGGTGATCCTCAAGGAAGAGGTTGAAGCCATCAACGCAGCATTGGCGGCGCGTGGCATCATGCCCGAGAACACCAGAGTGCAAAAGAAGTCTGACTCCGAGTTCGTCGTGCTTGTGGCCAGTGCCGCCACCACCAACACTACCGACTACTACCCCAACGAAAGCATCCAGTTGCCTTCTGGTGCGTGGGTGGCGATCCAGTTCGGTGACCATGCCAAGGAGTTTGCCAAGATCGTGGAACACATGAGAGAAGCGGGCAAGTACGCCGCCAACGAGACTCAGAAACAGATGATCGGTCATTATGTGGAGTCGTTTGAGTCCGGCTCCATGAACGCCCATAAAGACTCGCAGGTGCAGTGGGTCAAGGACTTGGGCCCCCAAGTGGAGTCCAACATTGGCTTTATTGAAACCTACAGAGACCCCTCCGGTGTGCGCGGTGAGTGGGAAGGTTTGGTAGCCATGGTAAACCAGGAGAGAACTGCCAAGTTTGGCACCTTGGTCAATAACGCATCCTCTTTGATCCCCCACTTGCCTTGGGACCAATTTTACGAGAAAGACGTGTTCACCCCACCGGACTTCACGTCGTTGGAGGTGTTGACCTTTGCCGGGTCCGGTGTTCCTGCCGGTATCAACATCCCCAATTATGACGATGTAAGACTCAATGTCGGATTCAAGAATGTGTCGTTGGGCAATGTGTTGAGTGCCAACCCTAAGAAGCAGGCGAAGGAGGAGACCATCACCTTCGTGAACGAGTCATTACAGGCAAAGTTCCGCAAGTGGAGAGACGATGCCTTTGAGGTCCAGGTCGGGTTGCACGAGTTGTTGGGTCACGGTACCGGTAAGTTGTTGCAGGAAACTTCTGCCGGTGTGTTTAACTTCGACAAGGAAGCCCACCCGGAGATCAAGACCTACTACGGTCCAAACGAGACGTGGGGCTCTTTGTTCGGAGCCGCTGCTGGCTCGTTCGAGGAGTGTAGAGCGGAACTTGTGGCGTTGTACCTCATCTTGTCTAAGCCATTAGAGGTGTTGCCCATCTTTGACATTTCCGAATCCCAGGACCAGGAGGATGTCAAGTTGATTGCTACCCTCTTGATGGCCCGTGCTGGTATCATTGGGTTGGAATTCTGGGACCCACTGTCGAAGAAGTGGGGCCAGCCCCACATGCAAGCCCGTTTCGGTATCTTCAAGTGTTTGCACCGAGCTGGTGTAGTGACGCTTAAACACAGCGCCGACTCGTTTGACGACTTGGAGATTGTGGTGGACCACGCCAAGTTGGACAAGGAAGCTGTGGAGGCATTGGCTGCGTTCTTGCACTCGTTGCACGTGTTCAAGACCACCGCAAACGTCACCGAGGGCCTTGCATTCTACAACGAGATCACCGAGGTGACGGAAGAGTACGCCTGCTTGAGAGATACTGTTCTCAACAAGAAGTTGCCCCGCAAGCAGCTTATACAAGTGAACACCAGCTTGGATGCGTCTGGTAACGTGGAGATCCGCGAATACGAGGAGTCGGAGGTGGGTATGATTCAGAGTTTCGCCGACAGAAAAGTCTAACCGGGTTACGCCCGTGTTGAATCCGGGGTCATATCTGCTCCAGACAGAGAGCAGAAGAAGAATCAGCATGGCCCACACTACGGGTAGTGAATCAGCACCGCGCCATTCCTCCCATGTGCCGCGGCGGAACGAAAATGGGTGCGCAGTGGTACCTATAGATACGTACAATAAAAAAAAGGTGACGGAAACACAGGTATTCCCCAGCCCCTGTAGGTGTAACAATGGTGGCCGTGTGGTCCACTTCCTGTCCCACAATTGCCATTCACTCGTTTCTCTCGGCGATCCGATCCACCGGGAATGCCGACCCAGTGTGTCATCACGTTATTTTATGCAGTTCTCCGGTCTCGCCGATTTCATCCATAGTAGTGCACCAGTTCCACACCAAGTCGCCTCCGTCACTTCAGCAGTTCATGTTTCTTCTTGGGTCTCGGCCTATTCTAAGACGGTCTGCGTCACCAATATTTCATGCTTTGCGGTGCCTCCACCGGCCCACAAAATCTTCCTTGCTCTCTCCAAGGCAGTTTGTGGGACTTACGCCTCGGGTCTCCATCGCTTTATCCAGGGCGCTAAGTACGAGTCCAGAGAGCCAAGAGCCGTCGAAAAAGAATGATTCGGCTGAATCGGCCTCCGAAACTGTGCTGCTGCTAATCCAACAGAGCCGAGCTCGGAGCAAGCAGATCATAGAGGATGAAAAGGCGCTAGCGTCCGAATCCAAGGTGGACTTTCGACAAAACTTCAAGACCGTCGCCCGCATTCTCAAGCTCGGTCGCCCTGATTTGAAGCTTTTTATGTATGCATTGGCGTTCATCTTATTTGCCGTGCTTTACCCCACCACCTCGGTCAAGTTGGTGGGTGCGGCGATTGACGCGATCAACCAAAAAATCACCGACGAAGACGGCGATCTATTAATCTGGGGCTATAAGTACTCTACTATATTCACGGTCATGGTGCCATTCATGTGTGTTAGTGCGGCGTGCTTCTGGGCCCGCATCTGGGTGTTGAAGCTTTTGGGCGAGCGGCTTGTGGCTCGGCTTCGATTACGGGTGATGAAGCATTTGCTCAGCCACGATGCGGCCTTCTATGACCAGGAAAAGCACAAGGCAGGTGACTTGATTTCTCGTCTTTCTAGTGATGCGTATGTGGTGTCGAGGTCGATTACCGGCAACTTGCCCGACGGGTTGAAGAACGTGCTCTTCGGCATTATCAGTGCGTACATGATGTTCTCCATCAACCCCATTCTCTTTGGCGTCATGATGTTAATTTCGCCGCCCATCACGTTCGGATCGGTGTGGTACGGAGAGAAAATCCGGTCCTTGTCCACCAGATTGCAGAATGCCACGGCAGGGCTCACCAAGGCGAGCGAAGAGACGTTGAACTCGGTGAAGCTTGTACAAGCGTTCACAGGCGAGCAAAAGGAGCTCTCCAAATACTCCAACCAGCTTAGAAATGTCATTGATGTGGCCAAGAAAGAAGCTTTGGCTCAATCTAACTACTCGGTGTCGATTTACTCGTTGTACCACAGTGGTTATTTGTCGTGTATTGCTTTGGGTGTTTACTTGATCATCAACGGCCAAATGACCACCGGTGATGTTGTTGCATTCACCATGTACTCCGAGTTGTTCAATATGGCACTCTACAGTCTCACTACCACTTACATGGAGCTCATGAAAGGTTCAGGTGCCGGTCTGAAGCTCTTTGAGTTGATTGACTACGAAGATAGTGTTCCTCCTATCAAGGGACAAAGATCTCCTCCAACCTTGGGTAACGATATTGAGTTCAGGGACGTTGTGTTCAGTTATCCAACCAGACCTCAGGATAAGATTTTCAAAGGATGCACGTTCAAGATTCCTGCTGGTTCCAGTACTTGCTTTGTTGCTCCTTCGGGATGCGGTAAATCTACCATTGCAACCCTTCTCTTAAGGTCTTACAACCTTGAGAGTGGAGAGATCTTGATTGGTGGAAGAAATATCAACGATTTCCAGGTTCGTGATCTCAGGCGAACCATTATTGGTACGGTACAGCAAGAACCCATTTTGTTGTCCGGTACTATTTTG
Source organism: Clavispora asparagi (assembly GCA_030573135.1). Classification (NCBI taxonomy): domain Eukaryota; kingdom Fungi; phylum Ascomycota; class Pichiomycetes; order Serinales; family Metschnikowiaceae; genus Clavispora; species Clavispora asparagi. The sequence goes on from JAJMCU010000002.1 coordinate 117,921, forward strand.
GAAAATATCGTCTACGGATTGACTCCACAACAGATCAGCAAGTTGACCATGGATGACATTATTGAAGTTTCGAAACAGGCCAACTGCCATGACTTCATTGAATCCTTCCCTGATGGATATAACACATTGATAGGCTCCAGGGGCACGTCCTTATCTGGTGGTCAGAAGCAAAGAATTGCGATTGCGAGAGCTTTGGTCAAAAAGCCGTTGGTGTTGATTCTCGATGAAGCCACCTCAGCTCTCGATCTGAAACTGGAGAGTCTCATCAATGAAACTTTGCGTTCAGTGACATCAGAAGGGCAGATGACTATCATCTCGATTGCTCATCGGCTATCCACAATTTCCAAATCGGAAAATGTCATCGTTTTGGGTAAAAACGGAAAGGTTGTCGAGCAAGGTAGATTTATTTCGTTGTTCAGCGACCCAAATTCCGAATTGTCCAAGCTTCTAGATGAGAAGACTTTCAAGGAACAAGAGGAGCATATCAGCGAGGACGAGGTGGAAGCTCAGGAGAAACTCAACCGCCAGGCAGAGCTAATCGAAAAGAATCAAAGAGAGGGAATAAGCGAAGAGAGCATCCGTTTCATGCTCGATGCCTTGCCTTTTGACCAAAGAGCCGAGCTCATCACTCAATTCAGCAAGGAGCTTGAAGAAGAAATGCTACTTCCTTCAGAGGGAGCACCAAACGCTAAGATTGAATCATCGTCTTAATGGTCGATCCCATTGTACATATTTTTTAGATTTATTTATTGCACCGTTTAACATACTTTAATATCCAGCAAACTATTTGTCTGTAATTTTAGCGGACCCTGGAAGCAAGCACGGGATGCTTAGGTACATTTGTTGATGCACACATTTGATGAGAAACTTAATGGTTGCAATCCTCCTACACGGGATCAGAATATATTCATGCATTGACATATCGTTCCTATTTAGGTCATGAAAAACTTCCTTCTAGAAGAAGCCTTAGTTCTCCAAGGTCTTTGGCTCAGAAGCAGTGCCGTTCTCGAACTTGGAAACCTTGACTTCGGTGACACCTCTCTTCTCAGCAGCGACCTTAAACTCAGGCTTCAAAGAGTTTCTGACGGTCTTGGCAGCAAGAGCCAAAGCTCTGTTCAAAGTGATTCCAGCTTGCTTGTAAGAAGACATTATTGTGATGGAGCTATAGATGGTTTAAAGTGAGCGTTAAGTTGGTTTTTCGGACTCGGTGTCGGTCGCGCCCTATTATTGGTGATCACATTTACGCTTGTACGTACAGGGATATACGCGCATTTCAAACCGCACCAGAGCAGTACCAATGGACCCAGTGGGCTATTTCCAGTGAAATGTTCGATGTATTTTTGCTATTTCTACCCATGGATTAGACTTTAGATTCCTAATTAGATCTCTTGGCATTAAGCCAGTTGATGAAGTCAAAAAACATCGATGCTTGGATTCTGTTCTTTGGCTCTGTAGCCCAAACGCACATCGTTTTGCAGTAGGCGGTGATGATTGTTTCCAACAACTTGGCATCCAACGCAACCAATGCTTTGGAAATAATGATACACGATTGTCCACAGGCCAATGCATGTGCGTGGTTAGAAGAAAATTTGCCTGCTTGGGTCTGAAGCCACTCCAAAAGTTCTAATTGGGTTGACTTAAACCTGGCCTTGTCCTCGTCAGTAGGATATAGCTCATTAAGCTCATCTTGGGCAATTCTAACTTTGCTTATTCTTGTTTTCAAGATCTTGTGTGCCTTGGTACCCAAGTTCTTATCCGTGGTCATATTCATGAGGGAAACAATGGGTTTGATGAAACTAAGGTTGTAGATCGAGTTTGGTTGCTCTTTGCTGAATGAGTCAAGCAAATCAAGAATTCTGCTCTTGAATAGAAGAATGTTTTCTTTGGCTTCTACCAACTCTGCCTTCTTCTTGTTGGTGTTATTCGCAGAGAGGGCGTTTCTTCTTTCGACAAAGATTCGGGAAAGCTCCCCATCGATGGCCATCATTTGCTCATCATCCATGGATTCCGATTCATAGTCGTCATCATCTTCTCCAAAAGAATCTAACTCGTCATACTTGACCTCACCACTCGATTCGGTCGAAACACCCAATGCCTTAGCCAATTTAATGTTGGTGGTCTTGTCAATTTTAGCCGTCAAGTCATCGCTGTCATCGTCTGATTCATCGCTGTCATCGTTTTCTTCAGAGTCAGCATCTTCGACTTCCTTCTCTGCTTTGTCTTTTTCTTGTTCTCCTTCTCCATCTTCCTCGACTTCTTCCTCGTCATCTTCTTCATCTTCGACGGAACCGAATTCGTCTTCACCTTCAAACAATGCTTTCTGGCCTTCCTCGTTTTCCTTTGTACTCAAAACGGAGAACAAGAGTTTTAAACAAGTGTCATTGACATTGAGCTTGCTTTCCTGGTCTCTAGAGCACATGAGAGATTCCCAAACAATCGTTGAAAGTTTCTTCAAAGAGGTTGATTTTCTCGACACGAAAGATAAAATGATTTCTGTCAAAATAGTAGAAGTGTCGATCTCAGCATCCTCGCTGCTGAATGTCTCCACATAACAAGTTTTGAGTTCTTCGAGAACGTCAACAGTTTCAGCCTCGCCCACGTACAACTGCAACAAGACCATCGAGAACAAAAGCTCGAAACAGTATTGTTGGTCATTGGCGCCATTATCATGCTTCATCGCTTCTTTAATCGAGGACAACATTTCAAATCCTTCATCCTTGACGGTAGCCAAACTTTCATCGAGTTCAAGAATCAACTCAAATTCAGGGTCCGCTTCCAAGCTTTTAATCTGCTTCACACAATAAAGAGACCATGAGTGTCCCTTTCTCTTTGAAGAGATAACCTCAGATAAAAAGGAGTTAAGCCTATCTTGGACAAGTTTCAAAATGTTGTTGGATACGATACTGCCACCAATTTTCTTAAACAAAGCGTGTTGGACCAAGAATTTGAGCAATGTCTCCAACAGTTTAGACTTCTCTGCCTTAAATCTCTTGGTACTTCTCATGAGAACTAGCAACTTATCCAAAACCCATTTGAGGATATTATCGTTCGATTTCTTGTGGATAACGTCACCGGTAGACTCGGGTTCATCTTGCTCGGCCAACGCTTTTTCAAACTTGGCAATCAATACATCCTTGATGTCGGAGACGAGAGAATCAACCTGTTTGCTGGAAACCAGGTCCACATCTTCAACATATCCCAAAACGCCAATGAGAGCATCAGTCGCCTTAGATTTAGTTATTGGGTCGAAGTTCCAAGTACCACCATTTGTTTCATCGATAACGCGAGAGAGAACAGGCACAACCTTGGAGAGATCCTTTTGAGGCACCTCGATAATTGTGTTAATTGTCTTGGTCGAAATCTTGTTCAAAAGCCTTCCAGTCTGAGCAGACTGGTTGATCAAGCAGCGCATGAAATTGTGGGTGAATAAGTCAGAAACTGAGCTGGCGGGAAGGGCAGTCAAGAATTGGTTGAAAACCTCAAACCCCCAGTATTTTCTCTCAGGTGAGGCCTTCTCGGCGAACATGGTTTCGTCAACCACCACCTTCCAGAACTCTTTGAGGGAGATGGCAGAGGATTGTTCCATCTTCGCCTTCTTCTTCGATTTCTGAGAACCAGACTTCTTTCTCTTCTTGTTGGACGCGTGCAACACCTCATCAAAGTCGCCTTCCGAGATTTCTGCTGCAAAGTGCTTGACCAAGAACTCCCACACAAATGGAACCCGAGGCGACCAAGTGCCCTTTTGCTTGGAGTTTTTGTTTTTCTGTGGCTTGGACTCTGCATCCTCGGAGACATCATCTGCCACCACGTCGACATCCTTCAACACCTTGGCCAAAGTCTGCAAGTTTCCTGAGCTGAGAGGATCACCGTTTTTCCACAATGACACGCCGGTGACTTGTTGCGCGGCTGTTGAGCGTAGAGGTTGGGGAATCACCAAATACACCGCAAGACCTTCGGTAGTGAAATTCAATTCCTCGTTGCTGATGGACTGCAAAAACCCGACAAGAGTGGACTCGTCGTACAAGGAGGAGCTCAAGTAGGTGCCGAGGAACTGGCACAACGTGAACATGGCTGATTCTCTCAACCACGACTTGGCGCCCGACAACAGAACGAGAAGCGTGACAAACTTCTGGATGTCCTCCTGCGACGAAGTTTCCTCGAGCAACAACCCGGAGTTGACCAAGGCCTGAAAGCCAAAGAGTCGTCCGAATAAGACCGAACGCAACTCTTTACCCTTCATGGCGGCAGAAACCTGGGTGGCATCCACCACCTTGTCCAAGAAGGAAGACAAGGACAAATCGTAGTCCAGTTTCAACACGAGCTCCCGCACAAGCTCGGTCAAAGCCATGGAAAAGCCAAATCTGGCGGTTTGGCGCGAAGTGGAGAGGCCCTTGATCAATCTGCCAAGGGCATAATCCCAATCCTCCTTTTTGTCAGCTGAACCAAGCTCGGACAACAAGGCGGTGGCCGCCTCTATACGCTCCCTGGGGAGCTCCGAGCTTAATTTGTAGTAGTGGTCCTTCAGCACAGACATGAGTGTGGGGACGGAAGGTTACGGCGTGGGTGATTTTTTTCTGGTACAGTCGCGATGAGTCCGCATTAGGCATCAATGTTGAAATTTGTGCGTATACACGAGGCAACCGCTACGGGGCAGTTCCATGGCAGATCTAGATAAACCAAAAGGGGAGAAAGTCTTATGGACGACACCATAAGCACTCCCCCTAACCAGCGTGGGGATAGTTGTGATTATAAAAAAAATCGGGTAGAAAAAAGAAATAATGATTAAGGGGATGCAAGATGGGCATGTTGAAATGAATCTCGACGGTTCACAAAAGCAACACGCTTAAGCGTAGGATTGCTTAGGGAATGGGAAGGTTGGACCCACCTCCTGGATCGACAACGCAGCAGCCCATTGGCCCACGTCGACGGCCTCAGGAAGAGTCTTCTCCTGCACCAAGGAAGCAACGAAACCGGCGGCAAACGCGTCACCGGCACCGTTGGTGTCAACCACGGCGTCAGCGGCCAATTCTCTAACCTTGTACTCCTTGACGTCGAACGAGTCGGCTTGGGCGTCGTAGGTCACGGTGATGGTGGGCTCGGTACCTTGGGTGAACACCACGGTTCTTGGTCTCTGGGTGTTGGCCTTTGGCAACTTGGCCACGTGCTTGGCGATCTCTGCCACATCGGTGATGGCCAAACCGTGGGACTCGGCGTAGGCGGCGGCCTCGGACTCGTTGGCAATGATGTAGTCACAGTATGGAATGGCACTGTCCAATGGGTCCTTGAAGAATTGGGCAATGAATGGAGCGGAGAAGTTCAAGGCAAACACCTTGTTGGTGGCAGCGGCGTGCTTACCCAACAATTCGATGGCCGCGGGGGACACGGTCAAGTGGAAGCCACCAATGTAGAAGTACTTGGCGTTTTCCACAAGGAGCCAGTTCTCCGGCTTTTCCAAGTGCGAAGGGGTGAACAAATTGGCGGCGGCCAAGTCGGTGACCAAAGATCTGTTCTTGCCGGTGATCAACGCGGCACACTTGCCGGTCTCGGTGGACTCCTGGATCTGGTACTCGGTTCTCAAGCCGTACTGGGCGTTGGCCTCAATCAACTTCTCATAGTACACGTCCTTACCGGTAGAGCCGAAGTACACCACGGAGTGAGGGGGCAAGATGTATTGCGCGCCTCTGGCGGTGTTTTGGGCGGCGCCGCCCGCCACCAACTTCAATCCGTCAATGGCAAGCACCTCGTCGAAGATGGGCATGTGGCTTGGTTCGGCCAAGATGGCGTCATTGTCCTTCAAGTTGTACTTTTGCAAGTACGCGGCGTCGACATCGACCTGGAGGTCCAAAAGGGGGTTACCTAAACACACTAAAGGGTAAGACATGGTAAAGAGCAGTGGTTGGGGAGAGAGAGAACGCGAAAATTCTTCGGCACAGGTCCATGTGCGACCGGACCAGAGCCACAGGACTCTCACTTGAGACCCCCACTAGAACCCGATACGAGAAACAAGAGACGAGTAAAACGGTCAAGCCATACATTTTTTAATTTTCTTTTTTTTTTTTTCGCTCGCGTAGGAGGTGTGGAACGGGGTGGGCTTCTTTTTTTTTTTCAGTTTGCTTCGGGTACCTCGTTTTTCTCCGCTGGTTCCCGTAGTCGGTTTCAGGTGTCGTTCCCCTTTCTCGGCCCTCCCTCGCTCCTCCGCGCGCCCCACTATGGAGTCCGCGCGGCCCGATTTCTCGCTTGTTTCTCCTACTCCCGCCTATATACCCCCTCCATGTATCTCACCAACGACCCCTTCGAGTGGGCCAGACCGTTTCCCGCTGAGCCCTCGTCGCATGTCGCCGCCCATTGGCACGAGATCGTTGCCGCCGCCGTGGTGTACTTCGCTATCCAAATGGCGTCGCCCGCACTCTCGAGACGGTGGTTTGGCCTGGCGTACACCGACCTCAGCGCCAAAACCCGGTTGAACTTCGACATCCACGTGGTGTCCATGGTGCAGTGCATCGTGTCGGTGGTGATTCTCTTGCCCACGTGGAACCACCCCCACTTCCAGAACCGCAGCACCGATCCGTTCTCGTCGCTCTACGGCTACAACGGCTACAGCGGGTTTGTCAGCGCAGTCACCGTGGGGTATTTTGTGTGGGACTTGTACGTGTGCTTGCGCCACATCAAGTTGTTTGGCGCCGGTTTCCTTCTCCACGCGTTTGCCGCGTTGTTTGTGTTTGCCAACTCGTTCCGGCCATACTGTATGCCGTGGGTGCCGGCGTTCTTGCTCTTCGAGTTGAGCACGCCGTTCGTCAACATCAACTGGTTTGCGTCGCGCCTCCCGGCCGGCACTGTGAGTGACCGCGTGGTGGCCATCAATGGCGTGTTGTTGCTTGTCACCTTTTTCCTGGTGCGAATTGTGTGGGGCATCTACGCGGTAGTATTGCTTGCCTACGACATGTGGTTTGTGTGGCGCGACGACCACTGGTTTTTCCCGGTGGCGACGTTGGTGTTGAATTTCTCTCTCGATGCGTTGAACATCTACTGGTTCTCCAAGATGCTTGCCATTGCCAAGAAGAAGCTACTGGGAGGCTCGAAGAAGACGGAGTAGGACTGCGGGTGCCCTGCTAATTCTTTTCTCCTGTGTGGTTTCCATGGGCCTGTTCCGTCAGCCTGTTCCGTCAGTCTGTTCCGTCAGTCTGTTCCATCAGTCTGTTTCCGTCAGTTCACGGTAGTGGGCGGTAACGGGAACATCACTCATTCATACAATCGTGGACCCGTCATTTCTTTCTCGGGTCTTGTGCTTTTGCGTGGTTGACGGATATTCTCATACTACACTATTGCTAGACACTTTGACACTTTGATACACGTATGCCTGATTCCATGTAGATTGGCGGTTTCGTCCGTCGCCGCACCGTTTACTTTGGATATCCTATCATTCTACCGCCGGCGGCTCGTACTGTCAGTGAATTTCCACTGGTGGCTACTCGCACCTCAGCCACCTCGCAACTGCTGCAGTCCCCAAACTCTACTCTGCCGCACTGTACGCCCGAGGCGCATTAGGCGATAACGGACCAGGGTCGTGTGCGCACCCGTTCCCTAGTAAGCGCAACGGAAGTTAACCGTGAGGAATGTAAAATCTCCATCCCAGTACTCCCAGTACCCATCCCCGTCCCCTACTTGTGTCATTGTTTCTGCGTCTGACTGAAACACCACTTAAATCCCCCGTATTCTCCATTTGATCTACCCCTCACCACAGCCCCTTTAGCACCCCGAAAGAATGAACAGCGAATACGACTACTTGTTCAAATTATTGTTGATTGGCGACTCCGGTGTCGGCAAGTCCTGTTTGTTGTTGCGTTTTGCCGACAACACCTACACCCAGGATTACATCTCTACCATCGGTGTCGACTTCAAGATTAGAACCATCGAACTCGACGGCAAAACCATCAAGTTGCAGATTTGGGACACCGCCGGCCAAGAACGGTTCAGAACCATCACCTCCTCCTACTACCGTGGCGCCCACGGCATCATCATTGTGTACGATGTCACCGACCAGGAGTCCTTCAACAACGTCAAGCAGTGGTTGCAGGAAATCGACCGCTACGCCACTGGCGGCGTGATGAAGTTGTTGGTGGGCAATAAGGCGGACTTGTCGGACAAGAAGGTGGTGGAATATACCGCCGCGAAGGAGTTTGCCGAGGCATTGGACATTCCGTTCTTGGAAACGTCTGCTTTGTCGTCGTCCAATGTGGAGCAAGCGTTCTACACCATGGCGAGACAGATCAAGGCGCAGATGACGAACAACACGGGCGCCGGTGCCGGCGGCAACAACGCCAAGTCCAACGTGAACTTGCGGGGCCAGTCCTTGACTTCCAACCAATCCAACTCGTGCTGTTGAGCATTTAGTTGTAGTGCATTTGGTGGAGGCGATTAGATAGTGGGGAGCGGTCAAGACGGATGCATCCTCGTTGTATTTAATTATGTTTACTTTGGCCTGGCCGAGCGTTCGATAGTATAATTCATGTATTGTAATTTGGTGTAGGGTTCTTTCCAATCGCATATATTGCTGGTCGTACTTACTACTCAAGGCACGGATTGTCCGGGCAGGACCAATTGGCCCCAGATCATACATCAGTAGCGGATAACATGCACCACATATTGCACATACAAAGAGCCGGCCGCATCTCTGACAAATCTGCCCTTGCCGTAGAGGTTCTCCTGGATGGCCCACTTGTACTTGTCGGCCGCCAGCTCATCCAACTGCACGCGAGGGTTGTTGGCAATTTGCACTTCCTCGAACGCAGACGTCAGGCTTTGGTTGGTGAGCACGTCCACCGTTGGCTTCAGCATCTGCACCGCGCCGTAGTAGTTGACACTGACACCGGCTCCCTCGGGAGTGGTGCCGTACAACTTGCAGTCCAACTCACTGTATCCGTCAGCAATGTGGAAAGTGATATCGTCGAACCCGTGCACGTCCTTGACGTCGAATTCCAAGTTGTACTTGTTTGGAATGGTGGTTATGGCACCGTCAACCACATGGGCCAAGTTAAGAACCTTGTTTCGGGTGGCATTGGCAAATACCTGCTCAGGCGCGCCTTTGAGTTTCAAGTTGATCAAGAAAACCGGCACCACTTCGGGCGCTTGGGGAATTTGGGGAATGACTGAGGGATCCATGGTGTGCTGTGATGGGAGGAGAGCGAAAGGTGCGACGACCCCATATTTAAGTACTTGTGGGGCTATACAGGCGCACCACTCGGTATGCACTTAATGCGGAAAAGTTGTCCGCCGCTGAGTAATGCCATCGATTGGGCGGGATGGTTGTGTTTCGCGTCTACCTCGACATAGCGTCTGATTTGTAATCTTGGTCTGGACTGTCGTGGCTTTGCTATGGCGAATGACCTTGGGGACCGTACCGTTAACGGCGGTACATGTATGGCTTGTACTTACTCATACTCACACTTGTAAGGACTTATCAGCGAATCGGCCACGCTATCATTATTCTTTCGGGAGACTGTTTTGAAGGGTTGTTTCGTCTTCTGTCCTCCCTTTCCCTCTCCCTCCATTTCCCTCCCTAACCCCACGATCTATACTCAATGTTACCGTCTCGGTCGAAAGTTCCCGTTCCCTCTAGCTCTCCTACACCGCTCGTGCCCGCACCGCTTCGCGCGTACACACTTCCGCATCCGGCAGTCAACGCCTGTGGCGACTTCGCGATCTCAACTACACTTCCACCACCACCACCTACTCCATATGACTTCCGACATTGACATGAAGGACGCCACCCCCGCGCCCGAGACTCGGCTCGACCCGAAATCCACCGAGCATTCTCTCGCCGACGAAATTGAACTCAGTTTCGGCTCGTTCCACAAGGCTGCCGCCAACTACGATAACAGATATGTATTCAAGGTGTTCCGCGACTTGGGCCAGTTGCGTATCCGTGTCGCCAGAGACGTGCTGGCATTGGTACAGGTGATCGCCCACTACTTCCCCGCCGACCACCCCGCACGCGCCTCGTTGTTGGCCCAATTGCCCGAACCAGCCCCTACCACCGAATCCGACAAGAAGGCGGACGTGCTCCCGGAAATCAACGCCTACTTGCACCTCCTCGTGCAGCTCTACCTCTTGGACTCGCATGACTTGGACCGCTTGAGCCACTTCAACCAGGCGGTGGTTGTGTTGTTGAACGGCTACAACCGCCGCACGTTGGACTTCATCCAGGCAAAGATGTGGTTCTACATTGCCCGCACCGCGGAGTTGCACGGCGATGTGCTCTCGGTGCGCCCGGCGCTCTTGGCTGCGTTGCGGTCCGCCACCTTGAGACATGACGACGAAACCACCGCCGCCATCATCACCGCGTTGTTGCGCAACTACTTGCTGATGCACGACATTGCGCTGGCGGCCAACCTTTGCGAGAAGGTCGTGTTCCCCGCGGGCGCCGGCAACGCGTTGACCGCGCGCTACTACTACTACTTGTCGCGGATTAATGCGGTGCAGTTGGACTACTCCACCGCCCACGAGTGCGTGGTGGCTGCGATCCGCAAGGCCCCCCAAACCAAGTTGGCCCGCGGCTTCTTGCAGGCGGCAACCAAGTTGAACATCATCATCGAGTTGTTGATGGGTGACATCCCGGAATTGAAGGTGTTCAAGTCTGCTGCGGGCAGCTTGGAGCCGTACTTCCACGTCACCCGCGCCGTCCGCAGAGGTGACTTGAAGATGTTCAGCGAGGTGTTGGCCAAGTACGAGGCGGTGTTCGTCAAGGATAACAACTTCACGTTGGTGTCGAAGTTGCGCCAGAACGTCATCAAGACCGGTATCCGGATGGTGTCCTTGTCCTACTCCAAGATCTCCTTGAAGGAGATCTGCATAAAGTTGCATCTCGACTCGGAGGAGGCCACCGAGTACATTGTGTCCAAGGCCATCCGGGACGGTGTCATTGACGCCACCATCAACCACAAGGACGGCTACATGCAGTCGATGGAGTTGTTGGATGTGTACTCCACGAAGGCGCCACAGGAGGAGTTTGACCACAGAATCCGCTTCTGCTTGTCGTTGCACAATGACTCGGTCAAGGCCATGAGGTACCCGTCCACTGATAGCAAGCCAGAGGCAGCCAACCACAGCTTGGAAGGGTTGGAAGACGAAATGGGGTTGTTGCAAGCGATTGAGGACGGCGACTTAGACGACTTCATGGATTAGATAGCACACTCGTATAATAGATGAAAAATCACGGTTCCACGCTTTTTTTTTCCTTTTTATTTTTTTTCCGTGAACTGGGGTACTTCCTTGGTATGGCTTCCTCCGCTACAGTAGTGCATGTGTCGCGGCACCTATTCCCGCACCAACCTCACACTGGTCAACGTTTCTAGCGCTGTACCCATGTCTGACTCCAACAAAGTCCGTTTGCATCTAGATAAAAGCCTCTACGGCGAAATCCAGGATCCATTCCTCCAGGATGAAGACAGCGTAGCCATTGCGGAATTACTCCCTCAGATTCTCAGAGAGCGCCAGTCGTTTTTGAACATCACCGAAGAGAGCTTGCAGGAGGAAATCATCCAGAAGAACAAAGGTATCGAGAGCTTTGAAATGCCCGAGTCTGTGTCAACCGAAGATGTTACTGAGGACGCCGAGTCCAACTTTCAAAAGTTTCAGAAACAGAAATTGGAGCTTTTGGGCCATATCAACTCCGCCATGAACGAGACCTCGTTATCCCTAGACTTTGTGTCTTTGCTCATGTCTGCATCGAAGCCAAATGTTTCAAAAGCAACCATGTCTCCTTATCTTACAAAGCATGTTCCATTGGGATCGTTGAGTGCGGATAGAATTTCCCGCAGCAGCTACGATACGGAACAAAGCAAGGACGAGCGAAAATCACAAAAAGCCGAGAGTATCGGCTTGGGTTGGAAATACCAATCGCTCAATCATATAAGTGAGTTGTTTAAAGGAGCTGGGACCCAACTACGAACCCAAGTGGATATTGAACGGCAATACTGGGGCACGGTGCACAACGTATTGGACCATGGTGAGGTTTTGTTCTCTCTTCGAGATCCATTGACAAATTCGAGGGCCATTGGAGTTAAGTATGGATATGGCGACTCGGGGTCCAGCTATTTAGACAAGGGTCTTGCTGTGCTCCGTAAGGATGAGCAGACGGGCGATGTCAGCTTCGGTCCGATGACGAGCGGTCACCACCAAATCACCCAAGAGTCGAACAAATTCACGAGAGTCAAGGTTCTCAGCAAAATTGACAATGACTTCATGTTGACGGGGCAGTCTATTTTCGAAAAGGACTCCATCGAGGAAAAGAGTGAACACAAGGTAATCAATGACATAGAAAAAGCCCGGTATTTTCTCTTCGAGAGTGATTTGTTTTACCACTTAATCAGGGAAGCGAAAAATCTAATCAATTATAATGTGTCGATTATCTCTAATAAGATTGTCATTGAACTCTTCCATCAGATCATCGAGATTGAGTCGGTGGTGTACGATGAGAATAACGAAGAGGAGTTGGACAATATCTATCAGAATATCAACGAAGAATCATCGAAAAATAACGAAAAAGCACAAGCAATTTTGACATTCTTGAAACTAATGTTGTGCTGCTACTACAATTACAACCTTGAGTTGAAGCAGAAAATCCCTACGTCGTTCACAAAGTGGAAACAAAGTAATTCTCACCCATTGATGCTTAGACCTTTAATTGGAAACATCCGCCATGAGCATAATTTGCACAGCATGAAAAAGATTATCGATAGGATCTGTCAAGGCCTAGATTCATCGTTGTTCTCCCATGGGGTTGAAGAGGAGAAGTACTTGAATTTAAAGGCAGAAAAGTTGACTAACGCATTCAAGAAAGCGGTAACGAAGCCGATCAGTACTTTCAAGCTCATCATCCAGAAATTGTCTACTCAGGAGCATTTGAATGTTGAGGTTGAAGTAACAACGTCCGAAATTTTTGTGAACTTGGTTCTTGTATTAACGGTATCTAAGTATAGAACCATCGAGGAGTTGAAGTTAAATCAGCACGGAACAAACGTTCTTCAGCTTAAGTTCAGCGATTTCAATGAGATTGAGGAAAGCATGAACTGGACCATCTTGAACTTTTTGGCTTGACGCATTAAATAGATTACTCAATAGGAACGACTTGTTCGCCTTCCTCTCTGCGCAACTCATCACCATGTTCCTCTAGGAACTTCCTGGCTCTGTAGTACTTCTCATCCCTAAGGTTATTATAGATCAAAAAGTTGAGCCAAATCTCAACAAATGCGTAAGTGAAGATCAAGTTGTTGGCAATGATTCCATAGTCCGACATCAAGCAGAACGAGCCCAAAAGGAAGAAAAATGCGAGCCTGGTGGGAACAACTGTCTCAAAGTAAGCAATATTTTCCGCAATAATGGGGATCAAGTCGCTGATGGCGTTGGTGCCGATGAACAATGCCAACAATCCAAAAAGCGGGTTCTTGTCTGAAACTTGGACGGTGGCCAAGCGCATGGCTTGTCCTAAAAGCAATGTGAAGTTGGCATTCACAATGGAGCCGGGATTCTTAAGGAGTATGAATGACAAATAGAACAAGATACCAACACGGGCATATAGGACGGTGGCGGCGGTAAGGAATTGCATTGCTAAAGAGTACCAAAAACGCGGCTTAGATTCACGTCCGTATCCGAAGTGTCTACCAAGAACATGAAAAACCAAAAATCGATGAAACACTCTATATTTTCCTACTTGGCGGATCCTGCGGGTGTCGTTGATATATCAGTAAAATTTTCTTACTTTTTTCGATTGCCAGAAGCTAAGAGTTGAATTTTCTGATTTACTAAAATTATGGTTTTGCACTTTCTGTGCCATTTTTTCATTCCCTTCGCGTTAACTGTCCCAGTTTCCATAAGCCGCGCTAAGCCACTGAAGCCGCCATTTCTCTTCATCTACTCTCATGGGTGACATACCACGTCTCTGTAAAATAACACTTTTCACTCTCCTCTTCATCAATGTTGCTTTGTCCCGAGTTTGCCGCTATCAGTTCAACCTCACCCAGGAATATTACGCTCACGACGGTGTCTACAAAAGTATAAAAGCGATCAATGGAATGTCTCCTGGTCCAACCATTTTTGGCGACGAGGATGACTGGGTAGAAGTCGACGTAAACAATCAGCTAGAAGTTAGGGCAGCAATTCACTTTCATGGAATTTTGCAAATTGGAACGCCATGGTCAGATGGGGTGCCTGGGGTTACTCAATACCCCATTCCTAGTGGTGGTAATTTCACCTATAGATTCCAACTAAAAACCCAAAGCGGTGCAATGTGGTATCACTCACACTACCGTGGATATCTGTCTGATGGGCTCTATGGCATGATATACATTAGACCATCTCCAACAAGAGAGAGGCCGTATAGACTAATCTCTAACTCGAGTAGAGACTTGGCAATTATTCGTGAACTTGAACGAAGACCGACGAGCTTGATCGCTGATGATGCCTTCAGGCAAAGCATGGATGACATAATGGCGAGAATGTTTCATTTCGGAGTAGACCCTGTTTGCATCCAGAGCATACTTATCAATGGGAAGGGTCGGGTTTACTGTCATTCACACGAGCGGTTTTATACATTGGCAAAGAAAAAGCCTTTTTTGAAAAGAGTTCCGTATTTTGATTCCATGGGGTGCTTAAGAGACGAAAGCTTTCTTAAATACAACGACCACACCCTAGACCATTTTGCGCTAGAACTCCCAGGATATTCCCTCGATTGCAAATCTACTCTTTCAGAAAACTTCATACACTTCACGAACGGGTCACGATGGCAGTATATGAATATTCTTAATGCTGGGGGCCAATATACTAAAGCTTTCTCTATCGATGACCATAAGATATTTGTGATTGCCATTGATGGTGCGTTTGTCTTTCCCCAAAAAATCACTAGCGTCGTCATTCCAGTGGGGTCAAGAATTACCGTATGCTTTGAGACAAAAGCTGAACAACACGAAAGTACTCATAAACCATTCGCCATACGCATTGCTGCTATTCACACGCCTCAGTTTATCGAGGCAAAGGCGCTTTTGGTTTATGGGAAAGAGGAAGAATTCGACGAAGACGATATTCGAAGTTTCCAAGAGTACAATGAGTTGAACAACGGTAAGAGATTTCAAGATATGGATGGTTTCCCCACCAACAAGCACTGCAAATGGATTTGGCCCCATCACACTCACCCATATGAGAGAATTAATCAATTGCGAACAATCGAACCGGCGGATGTTACATTTAAATTTTATTTAAATCGAACAGATATGGTTAAGTTCAGCATGTTTGAAGATTGGTCAGAACTCCCGTCTAACTTTGAAGTGAAAACCCCTTTATTATATCAGCTCGAAAAAGGCGGGCTCAATATCACCGAATACAATGCTTATTTGCAGCCACAAGTTAAACTGGGCCAAGTTGTGGATTTCATTATCAACAACTACAAACGCATTAATCATCCGATACATATACATGGGCATTATGTTCATATCATAAGTTTCAGCGATCAGGTTAATTTCCCCTACAACTCGGTGGCTGAAGCAAAGCAAGACAAGTACCCACATCTCAATTTAGAAAACCCACCATTTTCAGATGTTGTAATGGCGGCGGTTGGAGGACATGTAGTTTTAAGAATTACTGCCGACAATCCGGGAATATGGCTACTACACTGCCATAATATTGGGCACCTTTTGGGAGGTATGGGGGCGGTTCTATTCGAATCGCTTGAGCAAATACCCTCCCTCAAAAACGCACCTTTACTTTGAGTCGCAAATATACATGTTTGTAATATTACCACCTACTTTACGATCCCAAATAATTTTCTTCGTTCTATTTTGTGAAATGTGTTTCACTCTTCTAATCTTGGGCGTGATTGGCGCTTCATGTATGTGATATACTTTACTTGTCCCTTATTCTAAATTCTTACAGAAAAGTATTTTCGTTTGTGATCATCCCTACCGCCTTAGTCGTGGGTAGTTTGTACTTGTTATTCACGTTTATTGGCGAGGAATTGAAAGCAATGTGGAGACGGTATCGACAGTATGTAAACCGAACGTATTTTCCTGATAGTCCTCTTTTCAAAATGACACTGGAAACGGCAAATGCGGTAATCTTTAGCACGGCAAGATTACTTCACCCGCTCACACATATCAATCTTGGAGGATACAGCGTTAATGGCGATTCTCTTGCCAAACCAATTCTTAATAGAGGGCGTACCAATACAGATATGCATACGGGTATTTCCTCCCAACAGAATTCCACCATCGGCGGTTAGCGGATGGCTGGCATGCCGATATAACCTCTCTTAAATAGTGGAGACAGGTTGTTTTTGCTCGTTTGGTTTCATGGTTCATGTTTGTCGTTTTTGTATTTTATTTTTTTACTTTTCGACCAAAAAATAAATTTCTCCATAGAGCTATTCTATTTATTTATTGCGTGGGGTTACATTTAATCCGCTCTGTTCTTTTGTATGGGTGCAAAACGAAGTCTCGCGATAGTTTCGCATACTGAAGCTCACAAAGTCGTGTACATGTGCAAACCCCATTCTCAAATTTTTTTTCGTTCAAGCCTCCGACAGACAGCGCTGATTTTTACTGTGGAGAGAACACTACTTGCATTGCAGGCTCATATTTCTTTCGGAAAAACTTATAACCCTTCTTTCGATTAATTTACCATCATAGAAGCGGCGCAAAATGAAAGCTTCCAGTGTTCTTAATTTCCAGCATTCTGCCACGGCCAACTTAAGAAGACCCTGGCAGACATTCAGAGACGGTCAGATATGGTATGGTCTCACTACCAGAGGATCCAAAAGACATGCCTTGACTTCCAAGCAGGGTAACAAGCATTACTACAAGGGTACCGGCTCTTCTGGTTACGGTAAGTTGAACAAGGCCGGCCAGTATATTGTCAACTGGTCCAAGGTCAGAACATATGTTGTTCCAGCAGATTTGCCTACCACCGAGTTGAAAGCTTTGGTTGGAGGTTCTGTTCCACAGATATATCAACGTTTTGAAGGTTACAGCGATGGATTCAAGAGTCCTGAGTTGCTCTGGGAAAACGTTAAGGACTTCGTGGAATACGGGGAGAACTACAACGACCAAGACTTGGAAAGAAACAACTACTTGGAAGAGTTCGCCCACCCCGACGTGATCAAGGCTCAACAGGAAGAGAATTCCGTTATCACCAAGGAATAAGCTCACATCATGGGCGGGAGAGCTAGAGGCCCCCGTTGACATTTGAAACGGCGTGATGAACTCCAATTGTAAATAGATATAATCGTACTCGGATCAAAAACTGATTTGTATATTGTCACTAATTGGGCCCTACCATCCACCTGAACAGTTCTGCAGATTCAGCCTAGTAACATGACATCCGTACATCTCGTACTTCAAGACCTGACGCGCGTCTCAATTTGCAGTGGGATAGTGTACTATTGAGAATAATGTCGTTGATCGAAGAGAATTCAGCAGCCGTGGCACAAATCGGTGATTCAGAGATGATTATTGGAAATAGTGCCGTGTCCAATACTGAAAGAAGTGAGGATATTGAGATTGAAGACGATGCTATGGAAGATGTGGACGAGTCGACAATGAGTCTTCCTCTCTCAAAGATCAAAAGAATATTCAAGATGGATCCTGATTATTTCGGATCTTCTGCAAGCGCAGTATATGCGACCGGTGTAGCTACGGAACTTTTCGTTCAATACTTGGTCGAACATGCATCCATGCTTGCAAAGATGGAGAAGCGCAAGAAAATCCAATACAAAGACTTGAGTAATGCCGTCAGCACCCAGGACGCCTTACATTTCCTCAGTGATACTATTCCAAAGACCCAAACGGTGGATCTCGCAATTAAAGAGAAGAAGATCAACTTATCTGAGAATGACAAGGCCAAATACTCCGATGTGATCGGAACAAATGCCCCATCCGAAACCGAGGATGTCGCTGCAGGTCGTATTCCAGTACCTTCGTTGCCAAAGGGTCAGAGTAGTTTGCCTTTTGCGCCAGTTGCTAAGCATACCGTTAAAAAAGCGATTATACATGACCTCATGCTGAATGACAATGATGGACAGGAAGATGAACCAATGGTTATCGATGAGTGATTACTGAGAGGGGTCGATTTATGCATATATACATTTTTAATTACATGACTGGTTCAATCTTGATACTTGGCAACCCAAACGAGGTTCCGTGCATCTCTGCCGAGCTTCTGTTCCTTGTCAATTCCTAAAGCAACGCATGCTTTAGCAATCTCATACGCGACCATGTCAGGAATAGTCCGTTCGTAGGTGTTCAAACCAGTAAGAAGCAACTTTACAGTCAAGCGGGACACATTGGGTGACACGCTCGAGCGAGATACTAGTAAGTTGTTTGAGTTTCGGGTTTTATCCAGCGTTTTGCCGAATAGAGGACTCTTTTGCTTTAGGTATTCCCACATTTCTGTAAATCTGCGGCTCATGAACAATTGGTGTTTGTTGTCTTCCTCGAATATGACAATTGCTAGTTCTAGGATAGGCTCAATGAGTTGGTGTTGTTGAAATAGTTCATCGGTCAAATCATAATCTGTTATCGTGTTAGTCCCGGCTATAATCAGCAAAATAATAGGCCAATGATGTGCCAAGATAGGCATTAATACTGTGTAGTTTGACGCCATCAATAAGTATGATGCTTTGAGAGTTCTCAACACTTGGATCTTCAATTTTGTTGAAGGATGGGAGAGAAGTTGTAGTCCATACGTAAATATCTGTTGCACAGAAGAATATATCCCTTTAGGAATAAGTGACGGCCATATTTCAGTTTCCGGTGAGTCTGGTCTCATAGACCCTTCAGTCTCATCCTCGTCATCTGAATCGCCCTCATCATCAGAATCTACTTGGTCTGAAAAAGGAATTCCGGGTTTCCGCTTGAAATATTCTTTTTCTGGGTCGTAATCATCAAAAGGGTCCACCTCCTTGTGTGCATCATCAATCAATTCGAACATTGCTTCTCTGTCTATAAGACCCCAAGGCTTATAAACTGGGTCCCTTTTAGTAACAATGGCTTTCCGCACATCATTTATGTAAATGGAGTTAACTTTCCGAATGATCTCTTCAAAAACATAGAAAAAATTCTCGACAAGAACAGAATATCCGTGATATGTGTCAATCACTATGAACATTTCGCTCAAAATGTCCTGCAATTGATTTGTTTCCAACAATGCTTTTCCTGAGATTTTTAACACGATCAATAAAATGCCAGGAAGAGCTGGGGTGAGCCCACTAGCAACTGAAAGACTCAAACTTAAAGAATCTATAAGGTAATCTGAATTATCAGCGATCAATTCCTCCAAAGACCCATTATAAAATTCCTGAACAATCTGATTTACAGTGATTTTAGCTTGAGTATGAGCTGCACTTCCTTCAGGAAGCGTTAAAGCCTCAAGAATAGGGAAAAGCCAATCCATTAAAACGTCGGTCTGAAAATCGCTTTTGCTCAAAAATCTTGGCAAAGATCCGATTGTTTCAAGTGAAACCGAAAGCGCTATATCACAAGCATTGTATTCCTTTGATCCAGTCTCTAACATGTTTTCTGATATCTGCTTCTTAGCAAGACTCAATAAAGATTGCGCTCTTTCCAAAAGAATATAAGGCAGTTCGCTCCCGGTATCTGTAATTTGGTTACTACCATCGTCTTCGCCGTCCAATTGAAGAAAGCTATCAATATCAAATTCCTCGGCACAACAAATACTTTTAACTTGTTCGTAAAGTCTGTTTGCAACCCATAATGGGATGGATTCACTTAATAAAACCTCAGTAACATTTTCCGACGCTGTTTCCAGTGACATCAATGACGATAGGAAAAAGTCAACTTCCTTGGGATTTGACTTACTAATATCAGCAACGAGGTTCTTAATTTCAAGCTGAGTCTCTTTAGTCATGGAAGTATTGAATAATAAAAGCGGCTTTTCACGACTTTCACTGTCACTGAAATCCAAATCTAAGTTGCCTAAATTGGGCACTTGGGTTGGCGTGAGGGCATTGGTATTCTTCTTAATCTTTGTAAGCCTTTTGGCATTGATGTGGGAGGGAAGTTCTATCTCATCCAAGGCATTTTTTTCTCCATTTTCAATATTTTGCCCGGAAAGCATCTTGAGAAGATCATCTTTCGTTGCCACATACTTTTTGCTATGATCACGGGATAAGCTTTCAAAAAGCGAATGAGAGACTGTATCAAGCAATTTCTGGTCAAGATCACTGATTATACAAGTATCCTTATTTAGAATGGATAGCAACGACCGCAAGATGTGGATGTGTAACCTAACCGCCACACTGCAAACGTTGATTCTTTCTTCATTTAAGGATTTTAATACCGTAGGAAATTGATTGTAGACAAGGTCCTCCGTTTTAACCTGCAATTGATTCGCGAGTAAATTGATATTTGAGTAGCTCAATCTCTCATAGATTCCGCGAGCTCTATGAAAAAGTTCATTCTCATTTGATCCTTTTCTTGCAACAAAAATTAGTGCTGAAAGGATATCAAGAGAAGACTGTGATAACTCATTGAACAATGTCTTGAAACACCTATTTGCTATGTCTTGAACAAATTCAAAAATAGCATCTTGTAATTGAGTCTTGGTTATTAATTTATCCCTAGACGAGGGAACAAAAAACAAACTCCTGAAAAGAGTGATCATGGACAACTTGAGCTGCTTGGAAGTAGCCTTTAGCCAAGATTCAGTTCTGTGCACTTCATCAGACTGGACTGGCAATGAAATTTTGATCCGATCCAAGGCGGTCTCCGGTGTACTCTTCTGGTCTTCAAGAAGGCTCTTAAGGTCACTCAAGTTGTTAGGGCTAACAAGAGAATCTGAAATTTCCGCTTCGAGGTCCACATCACTAAACACTTTAGTAATGAAGATTTTTAGAACCCTCAACACCTTGATTAGGGTGGCAGATTGAACATTCTTGACCGTTATGCAAAAGTTTACTAACTTCGAAACAACGCCCGGAAATACATATGATGCCTGCTCGGGGGTCACCCTCGTGTAATATAGCGACTCCAAAGAATTGAGAACGAGCACGGCCAACTCGTTGTCCTCTTGATTCACAGGCGATGTAAAACTGCCAATTACGTCCAAGAGAATTGTAGTGATATCACCAAGGGCCGATAGTCTAGCAAATACTTTGTCCTCTTCTTGAAAATACTGCCGAGGTAAGCAATTAATAAGAGATGCAATACAACGAACAGCAGCCGACTTGAAGGCAAAATCTTTAGCAACAATTGTCGAAACTTTAGAGCTTGCCACTGCGGTTCCCCCTGTTAGAAGCACTATCAAGGGACATAGCTGATCCACGAGCAGAACATCCAAATTATATTGCCACGAGTTCTTTGTTAAGAAGGCAATGATTTCTAGGATATATCTTGGGGTTTCTGGTTCCAACGAAGGATGTTTCAATAGGTTTGTAATAGGGAAAAAAATATAGTCTGCAACTTTTGGAGATACAACATAGCAATCTGCATCATTGTTGTCATAGTGGTGTTGAAGCTTGGTGACGAGAGATCGTAGTTTATGGTTGATGTCGAAGATCTTGGCTTGGAGTGCATCGGTAGGTAAGAGCACAAGTTCTGTAAGCTCCACACAAATAGGTTTGATCTCTATAAATAGAGACAGCGAGAGGTTTCTGACTTCCGGGCTGTCCATTGGCAATGAGGGTACAGGGTAGAAATAGAGATACTCTCCACAAAGAATGCAAATGGTAGATATCGAGCGTGTGGGCACGTGATCTATAGGTCTGGGGCGCAGAATACCTCAGATTGTACTATTTACAATTTAAAAACATTGGTGTTGTCCCATCCTTTATCTCCAAGCAACCCACTGACGGGTCCTTGTTCATTAGTCGACATGCGTTTACCACCCGCAACGTGGTCAACGTATCCATTGGGGCCACAAACGATGGCTAAGGCCGAGTCTGCCTTTTTTTCGCGGCTGGTTACTGCAGCTTGTTGGAGTGCGTTTTCATAGCGGTAGGCTCTTGTATCATCGACTGATTTACTGCTCTTTGAGGTTTGCTGGGGTTCATCTAAAATCGCCATTCTGAGCTTAAGAGCATCAGCCGGAGATTCCTCTCCGGAATTTTGTGCCGAATCAGAACCCTCGATTTCCTGGCGCATGGGACTCACGTAGTTGCGAGCAGCAGGCGGTTGTACATCCTTCTTGCTCAATATTCTCCGTGGTTGTTCATCGATATGCTTCACGAGCTTAACTCTGTCCAATTTTTCCAAGAAGAATAAGTAGCGTTCCAAAGAACCTAATTCTGTCAGAGTCTTGGCAGAATAGTGGATTGTAGTGAACCCACGGTACGGATTTTTAGAGAATAAAGCTTGAAGAATTGGTGCAATACCAGTACCAGCAGCATAAAATGTCATATTGTCAGCATCAGGAACTTCATTATCTTTCTTGATTGTCTCTAGCAATGACTCTGCTTCAATCTTAGATGGCAAATCTCTGAATACGGGTCTTTGATGCAATTGATTGAGTGGGTGGAAAGGGAACTTATACTCCACATGGGGTCCTCGCACATCAATTTCATCTCCAACCTTTTTGTTCACGATATACCTGGATACTTCCCCATCTCCATACTTTTTGATGTAAAGAGTCATCACACCGCCCTTGTCGTAATCTTCCGCATCATTGTCAATCACCCGCAACAAAGGCTCTTTCTCTCCCGACCGGGTTCTTTCGGATTTCATGAAATATAAGGGCAAAGGTGTGTATGCTCTCAGGACCATGATTTGAGGCTGTTTAATTTCCACAGACCACAAGCGATCGCCATTCCAGATCGACTTGTTCTCATAATGAGCGTAGTAACTGTATTGCCAGTTTTTGAATTTTGGACGCATCTCTATCAAGTAATGATCGTCATCAATTTGATGCTTATGGGTGATAATAAATTTGTGGAACTCATAAGGGTCCAATAGCTCTTTACTATCCGAGCCCTTCTCGGGCTGGAAAAACCATACCTTCACGGAATAAGCTCCCCATAATACCACGATAGCTGTGAGAATTTTAGGGATATGACGAGTCCATCTGGAAACGACTTTGGGCTTCTTGGTCGTATTACTATGCTTAGTGAACTCGTCTTCATTTGGAAGTCCTGGGTAATCATAGGTCAACCTTTCGTGCTTTAGTTTGGGAATGTAAGGCTTTTTATTCTTAGTCATAAGCTCTTCAATGCCAAGGTCTGAGCTCATAGGAGCTGGAGCAGACAGAGACGTCGTCAGTTTCACGGGAAACGAAATGTCTTCGGATTTTCTTTCCGCTATTTCATCCGCCTTCTCAGGATTATCATCACCACTCTTTTTCTGCGAGTAATTGTTTCTCCATATTAATGTAGCTGCAGTATTATGGACAGAATACCTTATCGGATATTTAGCCACTTGAAGAAGATGAATTCTCTCGAAAACCCCGAGTCTGTACATCACTGTTCACTTTGGGTGTGGTGAATCGCTCTCTTTTAGGGCATTGGGGGTCACGTGCACTCATCGGAGTAAAGCCAGGTACTAACGTTGGAACATCGGTATCTTCACTTACAAATTAGAAAATATATAAATTAAGTTAAGTCAAGCAAATATTCTGTCATTTATAGTCTATTACATGTGGTAATTATAGCTTAATAATCTGTTCAACTGTTAACATGTTACCTGTTTGAGCGATTATTGAAGACAAGGACGGCCGACGAAGAAAAAAAGAGGAGAAAAAACTGAAACAAATGGTATCTATTCCTATTTTACATGATGATCTGAAATTTACGAGACAAAATAACAGTCCAACGGCACTAAACTCAACCCAACAACACCTAGTCAATACCTGTATATGTTAGTGTGGATGTCTGGCATACATGGGCCATATACAGTATGTGCAAATTGGCAGAGAAAAGTGAAAATTTTTCGCGGTAGTTTTTGAAACCCAGAACTCTTCTTCCACTTCAACTTGTATGTACAATCGAAAGGCTTACATCAGAAGAGCTGGAGAGTCCCCACTATTTGCTATCAGCGAAACAATGATCTGAGAATCTTGTGACTTGGGATAATTTTCAAAGAAGCTAGCATTAATGATGCTGTCGACTTTGAGGATTCTCACAGAGAACCAAGATACCTCGGGTCATTTGCAATGACCTTGTGTCGTTATTTGCTCATGACTCCTTTGTCCAGGACACTCATGCTGCTTTCTGTTTTGTTTGATGGTGGTCCCCTTTACTAACTTTCAGAATAATGACTAGAACTTCTGTTTTGGCTGACGCCTTGAACGCTATCAACAACGCTGAAAAGACCGGTAAGAGACAAGTCTTGATCAGACCTTCCTCTAAGGTCATCGTCAAGTTCTTGCAGGTCATGCAAAAGCACGGTATGTTTTCTTTTGAAATTTGAACATTTAATGGGTTTTGTCTTTTTTATTCTCAACAGTCCCGAAATGATAACTGGATGGATTGATCGGTCTTCAGTCCCTATCTGTCTTTTAATTTTTCGGAAGATCAAAGAGGGGATACTTCTTACACGGTTCTGGAATACTTTGTTTCCTTAATCGTTTATTTTCGCTCGACACTTTTTCACCTTCTCTAAAAGACCCGTTAAGTGCTTTGAGTTTTTATCAATCGCTTTAAACGTTTTCTAACATACACAGGTTACATTGGTGAATTTGAGTACATCGATGACCACAGATCCGGTAAGATCGTTGTTCAATTGACCGGTAGATTGAACAAGTGTGGTGTTATCTCTCCAAGATTCAACGTTAAGATTGGTGACATCGAGAGATGGACTGACAACTTGTTGCCAGCCAGACAATTCGGTTACGTTATCTTGACCACCTCTGCTGGTATTATGGACCACGAGGAGGCCAGAAGAAAGCACGTTTCTGGTAAGATCTTGGGTTTCGTTTACTAAGCATGTATATCTTATGTATTGGGTAAGTAAAAGGTTATAATGAAGATTAATTTCATAATCGTGAGCTAAACGCTTTGAAGTGATTTCCCATCCCATGGTATGTGGGTTAGTAGTGTAGATAGTGCTCGGTATATCTCGTCGTCGCGCAGTCATTCATATACCCCCAGTGACTACTATGGTTTCCGAACCGGTAAAGTTCGTTGGCAGTATACTTTCATGGACATTGAGGGCCGGTTGTGCCACTCACTTGTTCAATGAATATGTTTACGAGTTCACTGAAACAAAAGGAGAGTCTATGCTTCCCACACTACAAGCCAACCACGATTTTGTGCATGCATTGAAAAGACACAGATTGGGACGAGATTTGGACCTCGGGGATCTTGTTGTGGCCCTAAAACCATCGGATCCGGACCATCGCATCTGCAAAAGAATCTCGGGCATGCCAGGAGATTTGATCTTGGTTGATCCTTCAAGCTCGTCGACGATCACCAATACGCCACAATTGTGTGTTGAGCATGATGGATTTAACAAGTATGTGAAAGTGCCTGAGGGACACGTTTGGGTGACAGGCGATAATTTGAGTCATTCTCTAGATTCTCGATCTTACTCATGGCTACCTATGGCTCTTATTAAGGGCAAGATTGTTGCAGTCAACTCGATGGACAAACTGCTATGGGATAAGAATGGCAAGCTCTGGTTGTACAACTTTAGGTGGTTAGAAAACGGTTTTGTTGACGAATCGTGACGGTTCATTCTACATAAAAATGGATAGGTTTCGCTGTGTAACATATATTACAACAATAGGCAGCTGAACGTATGCTCTATGTACATCACGCGCAACGCAGTTGCACCATCGCTCTCAATGCCTTAGAGCCAAAGAACACTGAAGGCGCGACAAGAATAGCGACGTGAGACAAGGTGGTGAAAATCGATGCACCCAAGTAGTACTTCAAGAAAGAGTGCTCCACCGCAATCAAGGTAACCAAAAGGGCCACCTTGAAGGTGCTGCCTCTAGTGTCAATGGAACCTTGGCCAAAAGCGGCAACCCAGGAGACAAATAACGCCAAGCCAAGGAATCCAGCAAAAGCGCTAAACACCAATGGGATAATAGGATTAATTGTGGATTCTTCGCCTCTGAAGATATGGTGGATTTCCGGCAAAACGCCGTATCTTTCGGCTTTGGTGGTTGTAGCCTCTTCTTTGGCCACTTCTGATGGGAAAAACTCCGCAATCTTCACGTGTACGTTCTTGTCGCTTTCATCCTTGTTTGCGAGAATAATGGAGGCGGTAATTTTGCTCTGGCGTCTCAATGCTTGTGGAATAGCGGAGAAAGCAACCGTGGTGGAAAGGGTTTGTTTGGAGGCTTCGTAGCGGGGAAACACGGCAAAATCCAATCCATTGTCATCAGAAAAGAGCAAAATCAGCTCGCGTGGTCTTGTAGAGCTATCGATCTTGAACTTGAAGTCAATGACATCTTTCGAATTTTCAATAGTGGTCGACACCACCTTCTCTGGAAGAGACAACCCGTTGTACAACTTCTCTTGATTCAAACTTACAGTAGCCTGTTTGACAGATATAGCAAGCGAGCTTGACAAAAGCAAAAGCCACAGAAGCGAAACAGAAGGTGTAAATTTCATCGTGACTGTTGTTCTGGGCGCCTAGTAGCGACAAAATTGAGTTGACGTGGTCGCATTCGGTTATTGTCCTGCATGTTGTCCATATAACTTCCAAGCCCGGTTTTCCTCTTACCCAATCCATGATCAGATACCTTTCTAATACGTAGAATTGGAATTTTTTCGTGGCATGAAACAGCTGAAGCGAGACAGTGTTTACGAAAAAAAATGTTTTTAGCTGCTTGAATTCAGAATATGTGGCTTGAAAGGACTACCTCTCGACCGTGAGATGGTAATGACTGAAAATACAAAATTTTAAGATGTTTCGAACAAACCCTTTGATTTTCCTTATACTCTAGCTAGTCTCGATCTACTGGGATAGCTCTATTTTCAAGATCGGGTCAATTCCACGTGTGGTTCTATAGTATGGTCCATCTCAGTATTGCAGACACGAGCAGCGCGCCCCAATGGGTGCAATTTAGTGCCCTTTTCCGCGTGGATCCAATCCCAGTACAAATTATTGCATCCCGTAAAAAAGGACTTACTGATTGATAATACAATCTAGGTGGTGTATGAATGTAAAATTTATTCTATGTAAATGATTAGAGTTTCGAAGTAGATAGTGTTTCGCTAGCGAGTTGCACGACCTTTTCGGCAAACCCGTAGCTTCCTTGGTAACCACCGGCACCAGCGCCATAGTTGTGGATCAACCACTTCTTGGATGGATCAATCTCAACACGGGGACCACCAACTCTACACGGGCGGAGACCCACGTTAACCTTAACCACGTCAAGGAAGTCAGGGTTGTTCTTGTAGTTGGGATCGACCATCTCTGGGAAGTACTTGAGGGCTCTCTTGATGATACGCTTGGTCAAGCCAGTATCCTCAGTGCCATCCTCATTGTCAGCGAAAAAAGCTCCGCCAATGATAGCACCACCCTCCTTTCTTGGGAAAACATACAACGCTTCGTCCTTTTCCTTGAATCCCTCAACCATGAGCACCCTATCAACGGTGTTTCTAACAACCATGACTTGACCACGAACGAGGTAGTTGCGGTTAGGGTCCTTGACACCAGCAATCTTGGATGCGCCAAGACCAGTACAGTTGACCACCAATTTAGCAGAAGCGGCTGTGGCGTGTAACGCTCTGGCGTGGTCAATATGTGTAATTTGTGGGACTCTGCGAATTTGAATGCCAAGTTCTAAACATTGTTGTACCAAGAAGGGCAAGTAAACTGGGACAGACAAGACAATACCTTGGAATTCCGTACCGTACACGGTTCCTGGGCGCAATTCTGACTTTGGCAAAACACGGGATTTTGTCATTCCATCGTACCAAGTGTTGAACTTTGAAACGTCTCCGTTGACTTCTGCTAACGCCTCTGGGGTGTAGAATATCGCATTTGGCTTTTTCCAGATACCTGCCTTTGGGTTGTCTGCCAACTCCATGAACTTGTGGTACGAGACTGTGTCCATTTGTTGTAAACGCTTGTCGTCATCCTCCGCAAAAGATTGCCAGTTGGCTCCGGCAAATGGCGAGGTATAATTGATCAGAATATCGCCGGGCAAGAAGGTGGCCACGATAGTGATATCGTAGGCAGAATTATTCTTCTTGAGTTCAATGGCAGCGGTAAGACCCACAACACCAGCTCCAATAACAACCACGGGTACCGACATATTCGGATGAAAACGTTTATGAGAAGAGACAAGATGGACTGTTTCCCTCTTAAATAGGAAATGGGAAGCGATTACACCTGCAGAGTGCTAATTGATCCATTGCCAGTAGATTTCCCCAAACTTAGACGCATTTGAAAGTAGGCGCGCCCGATAGACTGGCCATAATTGGATAAACTGCCATAATCGGCAGTAGCCGCACCTTCGCTACAGCACTTCAAAACAGCAAAACAGTAAATATCGCCGATCTGGCCATTTTGACCAACCACGTCGGAATCATAAGATATCACTCGTAATCTTAACGTGTTCTGTGAATTGACCACACGGGACGTCAGATGTCCCTGTGAGTAAGACCCACACCATAACCATTGTCCTGCACATTTTTGTCACCCAGTGCAAGTTACAACTGTTCCTACTGTTGAGCCGTAATGTTTTCGTTTGCCAAACGGTTGGTTGAAAGATTAGAAGGGGCACCGGCGAGTCCCCAAAACGACCCATATTTCCAATCCCTCTTGAGTATAAACAATAATGGCCATGGTCTTCGGGTTCTTTCAGTGACTCCACATTCCACCGCACAACTGCTTGGGTTCGAAGCCTACTTTGATTTTATCGTTAGAGTTAACGGCAATGAATTACCTATGATACATGCTACGGGAGTAAAAGGTTCATATAGTGTTGGTGATGATGGATCGATCAGATATGGTGGAGTGGCAGATGAACTTAGTATGATTGACTACAATGCCTTGTCAGAGGAATTCGCACGATCTGTCGCCAGCGGGATCGGTTCTATTATTTTCGACGTATGGAGTTCTAAGGGAGGAATTTTACGCCAGGTATCTGTTCCCCTTGAGAAGTTCGAATCTGACGTGGAGAAGGACGCGGCCGGGGCGCAAAAATTGTATAAGGATGTCTTCAAGCCAGTGGGGTTGGTTGTGCAATCCAATGACTTGAGAACGTCCACATACGTATGGCGTATTTTAAACACCCACAAGGACTCTCCTGCGTTTCAAGCACAAATGATCCCATACTCCGATTATGTTATTGGCTGCGATTCATCTTTTCCGTCAGATGAAAACGGAAAGGGTCTTTTGGCGGAGGGAGGAGAAGCACTCTTTTCTAAGACAATCCTGGCATACTATAAGCATCATCTGGCAATTCTTCGAGAAGATAACATCCCAATCACATTGTATGTGTATAACCATGATTATGACGTGTTGCGTCCTGTCACCGTTAATTTGACCAAGTCTTGGTGTTCCGGACAAAATCGAGGTATTTTGGGATGTGATGTTGGTTACGGCCTTCTTCATCGTATCCCTGAGGTAGTTGGAAAGTTCGATGGCGCAGCAGACTTGTTAGATGATACTTTGTTCGAGAACAAAGAATCCTTCGCATACGACTTGCAACCTAAAGTCGAACCAGCATCAGACATTTCTGCCCCAACGCAACTGGTGATTTCTGCTGTTCCTTCTCCTCAAATTCCTGTGACGTCTACTCCGGCGGTATTTACTCCAGTTTCAGCGATTGGTACTCCAGCTCTCTCGGTCCCTCCAATACCTTCACCGGGTTCTACCATCAATCAACTAGTAGCACCCCCTCCTGCTAAATCTGCAAAAAAGAAGCGTCATTACGCCCCCATTGCAAACGGCTTAGCTGACTTTATGAATGACGAGCTCTCCAAGTCGAAAGCAAAGGACGTTTTAAATCCTGTGGGAGCTAATCAGCAAGCAGCGACAGCACCCCCACCCCCAATAAGAAATAGATAGTTTAAAACTATGGCAGGATTCATTTTCAATTCCAGTAAATAAATGGCGAAACAAAAATAGATGAAAAAAAACCACAATTGAATTTGAACTCAACGTAATCGAAAAAAATAAGTTGCCCACTGCCGGAATTGAACCGGCGATCGCCTCATTACGAGTGAGGCGCCTTACCACTTGGCCAAGCGGGCTCGCTTACTTGTTGAGGGTATTTTTAATCAGGCTATATAGAGTACCTCCATGCAACATGCACAACTCTTATTGTTCTCTAGAATCCGATCTTATGTCTTTACAATTTTATTTCAGTGTGATTTTATCAGATTTATACTTATTGCCTTTGTTGAGTTTCTTAGATCTGTAATCTGACTTGATTTTCAGGGATAATGAATAAGCGGCCTGATTGCAGTTTACACTAATTCAACAACGTGACTTAAATCACTTCATAAACTTAACTTGGCAACAAAAAAATAAATAAAATAGAAAAAGGGTAAAGAAAAGTTATTCAAAAGAATGTAACAGGTGGCAAATTCCGTAAAAGTATACCAAATTACGGAAATAGTAGACCGAATACATCATTTTCGAATATTTAGTAATTTTTTACAAGTTGATCACGTGTATAGTATTTCCACGCTTTGCGATAAGCTCATGATCCAATAATCGAAGGACCAACAAATTCTGATGACAGACGTCCCAATATTCACGTCAGTAGGGTTGTTTGTGATCGACGAGAATCAGTACCCTGCGTCATGGAATAGAGAATCGGAATACAATATAATTGGCGGCGGCGTATCTTACGCTATTGTTGGAGGAAGAATCGTCTCCGGACCAAAGCTAGGAAAAGGAATATGCGGCATCATTGACAAGGGATCTGATTTTCCTCAGGAAATAGAGGATGAAATAAATGAATGGGGCTCAGGAACTGTTTTCAGACTGGATCCTTCGCGACTTACGTCTAGAGGTGCTAATATCTATAGGGAAGATGGGGTTCGTGATTTTGTGTACCATTCGCCAAAGAAAAGAATAGAGGCACAAGACATACTTAGCACTGGAAATCTCATTGAGCTGAAGAGCTTTCACTTTTGCTGTTCGGTGGAGCGGTGCGAAGAAACCATCGACCTTTTCTCCGGCAAGGCAGAAAAGGATGGAAGACCAAAACCAATTTACATTTTCGAGCCATTTCCCGACGTTTGTACCGCACAAAATTTTGAGCCATTAAGTAAGATGCTTTATAAGGTGGATGTGTTCTCTCCTAATCTCCAAGAAGCTCTGGCATTTATGGGATTAACTTGCGAACCAAAGTCCGTTGATGAAATTAGAGATTTGGCATCTCAATTTTGGAAGTTCTGCTCTCCCGAAGGGGGAGTGGTTCTTCGATGCGGACCCTTGGGCTCATTCATAAAGACGCAAGAATTGAGTGTGATGCTTCCTGCCTACCATTGCGACCAAGAAAAGGTGATTGATGTGACTGGTGGGGGAAACTCTTATTGTGGAGCATTTGTTACTGCATTGGCCTTATCGGGAGACTGGCTAATTGCCGGTATTATGGCGAACTTAGCCAGCGGGATTGTTATCGAACGGTTGGGAGTCCCCAAATTGCACAACGAACTTTGGAATGGATCAAGCGTGAAGGACCGCTTACAAACCTACACTTCGATGAATGAGGACCTTCTTGAGAATTTTGATCAAACAAAAATAAACTGGATGTAAAATAGAATATACGCGGAATCTACTCTTGAAGAGAACAAAAAGCTTTAAGATCCTCTAAAGAATTACTCGTCTTCTTCCACTGAATGGTTGGATAATTTTTGAGACAAGTCACTAGTATCTCTTGAGGCCACATCATGATGTAAATTGGGCCGAGAAACGTAAAGCGGCTTCATCATCTCTTTCTTGTCAGTCCATTCTCTAAAGACTTTTCCGTAGATGTAGATCACAAAACCAAATAACCCAATAAATGCCTGGACACACCCGTATATCACAAATGTGTTCTTTCCTCCTCTCTTTTCAAAAAGATTAGTGTTGAATAAGGAGAAGATAAAACCTAACAAATTCTTAGCGAAATTGAAGGAAACCAAGGATTCCGCAGCAAACATCTTATAAGAATCAACCGTGAAAGTAATGACAGTAGTCGATGCCATGGAAGAACCAAAACTGAGGCAACCAAAGAAAATTACCGGGGCAATCCACGGGTCGGCATCATCAGACGACCACCCGTAGCCCATTAACCCAAAACACATGAAGAAAGTGGCGGGAATCAACATGATCAACCTAAACTCAGGTTCATATATGCCTTTATTTCTTGCCACCATGATTCTAGTGAGTTTGTCACCCGTAAGACTGGTGAATAAAGATCCCAAAACACCGCCAATAAATGGCCCGAGGTAGAACAATCCAACTGTTTGCTGCGAGTAGCCATATGGAGAGCTCTTGAAAATATCAGAGACGGTTTCAGAAATGACGATCAACCATACAACAGCCATTGAATAAACCACTGAGCCGTAAAGAACTGAAGGATATAAGTAGAGGAAGAACGGGCGCACCGCAACCATCCACCACTTGTCTGGGGAGTGTCTTCCAGTAAGCAAGGCTAGTCTTTGTAAATAAGATTTGGGCACAGAAGCGATCGTAGCGACATCGGCATTTGCGGCGGATGGGTCCGTAATCCCAACAGGGTCATGGTCTTGGAACGTCACATGTCCATTGGTGTTATCCATAACCGAGGAACTAAGACTAGCATTGTCTAACACGTTATTGCTCGAGGGCCACGCATAAGCATGTGGTCTTTCTTCTGGAGGCACGTAAGTGGATGCAAGTCTTGCCTTTTTCGTTTCGTCTAAAGACCGCTTACTAGGAGTGGGAGCTCTGTCCCAGAAAGTCTCGGGCACAAACAAGAATGTCAAGACAAAGTTGAGACCCAAGAACATCGCAAGAATCCAATAAAGCCAATGTCTGTTCAAGTACTGCAACATCAAAGACGAGAGCAACGGCATGATGTTTTTCCCGCCCAAGAGTAACAATGTGTAAAGACCTGTTCTGTAAGCTCTTTCGTGTTGAAAGTACAACTCACTCAAGCTGGCCGATGCCAAACTTTCTGTTGGAGCAGTGCCTATACCAGTAAGCACTCTTCCTGCCATCAAGGTTCCAAAGTTTTGCGACGAGGCTGCGACAATACATCCAACAAGAAAGATGAGGATACACGTAAGGTAAACCAATCTCTTGCCATATAGCACGGCAGTAGGGGCCACAAAGACAGATCCCACACCCAATGAAAGCATGAAACCTCCAACAACATAAGAAAGCTTCGAAAGCGAAATATCAAACTCCATTCTCAAAGCCGTGAACCCCGCGGCCAAAATCGGAGTCTGGCCACCTCCAATAAAGGTCTGGAAGCCGATGATCAAGAAGCACAAATCTTTACGAATGGTAGGCCAGTTGAGCGGATCATTTGGATCGTCATGCGGCTGAGGGTGGAGAATGATTCCCGTAGCGGTCCTTTTAAGGGACTCAGTCTCTGATGTGACGTCCTTCTGCTGGTCGTCGCTGGCATCCATCATGAGAATCGTGCCAGTGACATTCTTGGACGCGGTTTCTTTGATTTTCACACCCCACATCTGAGTGATACAAGTAGTTGTAGTGTCGATATTTAGGTACTGTTGTTATGGCGGGAGATGGTGGATCACGCGGCTCGAAAGCGCACCTGTACGGCCGTGGTCATGCAAAGGGCTCGCAATCGGGATGTTTACCACGTTTACAAAAACCCGAATCGAAGAAATCAAGTAGTGCAAGAAATATCCAGTAATGACTTGAAACCCATGATCTGAAACACAAGGGTCATCCATATACATGCCCGCTCTTTGTAACTGCTTATGAACCCTTATCGATTTGATCTTAACGGTCGCGCACGAAAATGGTCGCAGGGCAAAAATATAGCCGGGGCGCACTGTGGTTAACCACCAAAGTAAATACTCAATTGGGAAATGGGTGAATCCTTGGCAGTATCAAGTAGACTGTTCCTGGGTGGTTCATTGAAGCTTAATTTCAAGGGAAACATCACCTGCTGCAGGAAGATAACGTTATGCGCAAACGATGCGTCACATACGCCTCCAATCAGGAGCCAAGGGGAGATAGTGGCACGACTATTGATAGCAGGTTCAGGAATTGGCTCGTAATCCGGAATTAACGAGGTTCGCGCCCAACGGAATTTTGCACAAAGCAGGGCACGACGGAATTTCCCACCCTCTGTGCGCGCGCACTCAAGTGCCATCTCCCAGTCCCAACGCATGTACCTTCCCAATCAGGCAGGTGGGTCCTTTAATAGGCCCGATTGCAAAGTGAGACCACAGGGCCTGCGAGTTTTGGCATACACCTTCCCTAATCGTTAGGTGTACCGGATAAGCAAATCATGAATCCGAATCCTATAAGAACACCCGGATAGCCCCCCCTCTTACCGTTCTTCTCAGTATCAATTTACATTACAACATGACCGTCGAATCTGCAGAATCTCAAATCTACCAAAGCGTGATCGCCAAGCAACCATTGAACATTGTCGGTGGTGAAGGTGTCAAGATCAAGGTCCAAGACCCATCTACTGGTAAGATCACTGAATGTCTTGATGCCGTTACTGGTGCTGCTGTTGGTGCCTTGGGCTGGCACGACAAGGACATTCTTAGCTACTACGCGGAAGCGTTGGAGAACTCCACCTACTCCTTCACCGCTTCTCTTGGCAACAAGAATGCCGAAGCTTTGGCCAAATTCATGATTGAAAACTCTCCAAAGGGTCTGTTCAGTGCTGCTCTCTTTGTCGGCTCTGGTTCCGAAGCCAACGACAATGCGATGAAGATCATCAGACAATACTTTGTTGAGAAGGGAAAGCCAAAGAAGACCAAGTTCATTGGCAGAGAGTGCTCCTACCATGGCTTCACCATTGGCTCCATGTCGCTCAGTTGCGGTTTCAGATCTGATGCGTTCAAGGAGATTTCCTTGCCCGCAGAGCAATGCCCTACCATTGATGTATGCTACCCATACCGTAAGCAAGGTGAGTTGACTACTGAGCAATACGTTGCTAAGTTGCTTGCCAATGCTGAAGATGTGATTTTGAAGGCGGACCCAGAGACTGTTGCTGCCATTACAGTGGAAACCTTACCAGGGTCCACTTTGGGTACGGTGCCTCCTCCTCCAGGTTACTTGTCTGGTCTTAGAAAGTTGTGTGACAAGTACGACATTGTGTTCCACTTGGATGAGGTCATGTGTGGTACCGGTAGATGCAGCGAGACATTGCACTGCTGGGAGAACTTCTTGGACCCAAGCGAAGGCCCAGACATCCAAACCATCGGCAAGACCCTTGGTTCCGGTTACGTCACCATTGCTGGTGTTTTGGTTTCTCCAAAGATTAGAGACACCGTTGTCGCTGGTACTGGTGTGATCATTGGTGGCCACACCTACTCTGACCACGCGTTGAACTGCTACGTCGCGTTGAAGATCCAAGAGAAGATCAAGAGATTGAACTTGACCTCCAACATGTTCAAGATGGGTAACTTGATGGGCAAGCTTTTGGCCACTGAATTGGCGGACTGCCCTGTTGTGGGCGATGTTCGTGGTATCGGTGGTTTCTGGACCGTTGAGATCGTCAAGAACAAGGACACTAAAGAGAGTTTCCAAAAGGAATTGGATGTTGCCCACATGCTCGGTGACATTGCCATTGCTTCTGGGTTGAGTGTGATGGCGTTGCAAGGTGCTAACGAGAATGCTGGTGACCACGTTCTTTTTGCCCCTGCTTTCGTGGTCACCGAAGAGGACATTCGCCAAATCGTGGGTAGAGCCAAGGAAGTCTTTGCCCAATTGGTGGAGGACTTGACCAAGAAGAGTTTGATTTAATAGACACGGAATAATTGCACTGGATGCAAATAAATATTAATGTTAACCGTTTATACGTAACTGCTAGTCCATTTCTCGGACTATTGATCCCAAATCCGATTTTAGACGATTTAGAAACATAAATACTACGCTGAACTGACGCTCGGTAAAGGCAATCTTACGATTCAAGCTTTACAAGAGGCGGAAAAGACCGGAATTAGCAATTATCTACACAGAGGCAATATAATTGATTTTCACATTGGCGCCATGGTTCAGTTTATTTTTCCTTTTGTCGTCGTAGAATACATTGAGCTGGCTCTTAGTCCTAATTTAAATGTAGCAGTAATTGGCGCTGTATAGACGCGGGTTGGGCCGCCAGAAACACACCCGTGCACCGGCTCATTCTACGCGTGTATCCTATCCCAAAACGTTAAATTGTCCGCATCAAGATTTCTTTCTTCCACTGATCGACAGAACTCAGCATTGTCGTCACCATGGCGTACGAACATCCCTCGGTCTACATTGCGACTTATTCAAATGTATGTTAATCGATCTTTCAAACCTATTTTGAGTTAAAAAATTTTTTAGGAGAAGATATCTCCTTTCCTTTCTACGTCCACTGCTATCCTTGGGTCAAATGTGGGCCAATTCCCAATTATGGCAAGATCAGCTACCGTAAACTGGTTTGGCTCGTGTAACCTGTGCTTACTTCGCCCAACAGAGTACACCCAAATCAGCTCGGTGAACAGAAACGGACGCTCGACGCATTTTTATCACCAGCAACTAACGCCTAGATTGAAGTATATGAATGTTGCGTGGGCGAATCGCCTATTATGAGAAGATGCAAAGATGACTGGGTCAATGCTACCCAGATCTTGAAACTTTGCAACTTCCCCAAGGCAAAAAGAACCAAAATCCTTGAAAAAGGTGTCCAACAAGGACTTCACGAAAAAGTACAAGGTGGATATGGCAGGTTTCAAGGTACATGGATCCCATTGCCCGATGCCCGCAGATTAGCCGATGAGTACGGAATCACGGCTGAAGTGGTTCCCGTGCTTTACATCGACATTGACGATCCTTCGGTCATTATCCCCAAAAAGTCCAAACCTCCGTCCAGCTTTTCATCAGCCAACAAGGATGGGACCCCCGTGAAGCGGAAGTATACTAAGAAGACTAAGAAAGACCATCTCACCCCAAAGAAAATGAAGTTCGACGATAATCTTCCCCCGCAGGCGGTGTTCACTCAGGATTACCCACCCAGTATGGCTAACGGAGATACACAAATGCACACAAACCGTGCGTTGCAAATGCAGCAAATGACGATGGGAGCCCAGCATATGCAACCATCCCACTTGCCTGCTACGTTTCAACAACAAGAATTCCACCCGGCCGGCGCGACCCAGCGAACGCCGATGGAGGGATTTCCTGAATTCAACTACCAGATGCAAGTGCCCAACTACCAACAGCAGCCGCAAGGAATGATGTCTCTGATGCGAGAAGACTCTAAGAGTTACGGCTATGGAGGCTCTATCGACAACATGGCCAAGCAACAGATGATGTATCAGCAGCATCACCTGAAGGTGGGTTCGGCATCTACGAACGATACGAATTGGTCTCAAGAGGAGCATACTAGAGACTCTGATACTTCGGTGTCGTCCACCGAATTCAAGAACGGCAAAACCAGCTTAGATGAGGATAACTCTCATCCAGCACAGCTATTGAGATTTTTCAGTGAAGAAAAGGCTCCGATTCCATACTTCTTGTACAACCCCCCAGCAGACTTCAATATCAACGAGGCTATTGACGACGAAGGCCACACCGCTCTACACTGGGCGGCATCTATTGGCAACCTCAACTTGGTACACCTTCTCCTTTCCAAGGGAGCTAACCCTTTGGTTGTGAGCAACTACGGATTGAATCCATTGTCCAAGAGTATTTCGTTCAATAATTGCCACGATCTCAAGAATTTTCCTCAGATTATTGAAGCGTTGGAGGCCTGTTTGATCAACACTGATATCAATGGCCGTACCCCATTGCATTATCTCTGCCAATTTTCCAAAGTTAGCACGAAGCTTCCAGCCCTCTCGTATTACCTTGGTATAATTTTCAACAAATTAGTCTTCATGTCGGAAAGTAACAAGGGCTCGGGGGTAAACTTGTTAAAAAACGTCATTGACCACCAGGATGTGAATGGAGATACCTGTCTCCACATTGCCTCCAGGTCGAGATGTACCGAGTTTGTAAAGTTTTTCTTAAGCAATGGTGCTAGGGACGATCTCATCAATGTTAACAATGAAACGGCAAAATCTATTATAATTCAGCAGGACCTTGTGGTCCACAATTTTGAGCTGTCGGGTAACGCATTGGGCTCCCCCTCCATTAAAGTATTTCAACCACCTCAGCATATCCCCAGGGAAACCCCAGTGACCGCAAGAAGATTGGAGTCGAGCCAACTATTGGGGACTCCAATTCAGTCATCGGCACTCAGAAGAAACGAGACACCCGACACACAAAGAACTACGATTCAAGACGACGACGAGTATGAAGAAGTGAACGACCACGTGAGCAAGGAACACTTACGAACATTGTTAGAAGAACAGGCTGGTACTGTTGAAGACAATAAGGAAAACATCTATGAGGATCCTTCAAAACACGCAATTGACATGTCGTCTCCGTCTAGACAACAGCCAGTTGGTATACAAGGCAGCATTAGAAACAATATTTTGGGCTTAGCTCCGGACAGAGAGGCCAAGACCCCAGGGAAAATTCCGTTTTCTTCTTCCAAGGGCTACTCGCCGCACCCACCTCAATTGGATCAATTCGGACATGTGATTGAACTGGAGGTTGCTGAGAGCGCCGAGGAGCGAGATGCAAAGATTCCAATCAAAGACATGTCGTCCATGATGAATGGTATGGTGAACCTTCTCGCAGACTCGTACACGCAAGAACTCAACGGGCTCAACATCGAGTTCAAACGGATCAAGGGTATTTTGGTCGAAAAGGAACAACAAAACGCTACGTGCATGGAAAAGATGAAGACTCTTTTGAGTAGAAACGGATACGAGGATATCGAGCTGCTCGACGAGGCCAAAGCCATGGCAGAGCAAGAGGTAAAAAGCTTTGCGCAAGAACTTCATCATAAGGAGGCACAACTTACGGTTTCGATCGAGAAGGCCCAAGCATTTGAGCTCGCCAACTTGGTACAGGACCAGGAGAGCCAGATAGTTCCCGGTGAGGACGTTATTTCGGGCACATTGGAATTGGGCATTGCGTTGACGAGCGAACAAATCAAGCGCATCGATTTGGTAAACAAGGTTACCGAGAACATCAAGAACTTCGCTATCGACGCGAAGATGAACAAGTACCGGAAGTTGATCAGTCTCAGTTGTGGGTTGCGGGTGGAAGACATTGATGGGTTAATTGACGGTATTGAGGAGTCTCTCATGGAGAAGTCTCTCTGAGGTTCCGGATTTGGATAGGACTTTATTTTAGCATTTAAATGTACAGCGATTACAGAGAGACGGGGATAGACACAGAGTCATAGAGAGACACAGAGTCATAGAGAGACGGAGATAGAATAGAGACATATATAGAGGGAGACAGAGACATGCAAATGGAGTGGGTTATACAGGATTACACCAGAAAAACTGTAGCAAAAGGCAGTAGAGCGCGTTGGCAAGTCAAGAGCACACAAAAGGTGTTATCAAAAAGCAAACATTCACACATTCCGAAAGAAAATATAAAATAAACCAAAAGCGCTGCAGGCACACGATTCAACCAATCTAATATTGGCCAGGGATACGGTCCAGTATCAACTACTGGGAGTGCACGGCGCGCACACAAGTGAGAAAAAAACACACTCAACCACTAACTGCTTATCATGGGATCTGTGATTACCGCGACCGAGTATAAAGAGCCATCTGAGCGCATTTCTCCGTTAGGGTTTGCGTCGTCCATTCTCAACGGCAACACTGTGGAAGGCGGACTTCGGTCCTTGACCTACAAATCCATCTTCGCGCTGAAACTTGTGGACGAGGCGGATTTGGTGAAAGGGTGTATTATCAGCGAAGAACCCCAACTCACACGCATCATCGACACGGATGTGACCCAAGATCGAGTGGAAAAGCTCCGGGCCGAGATTGAACAACTCAAACATGCCCAACACGGCCGCGGCAACGCGGATGAACTAATCAACCACTACAACGCGCAGTTGGACCAGGAACTCGCGAACAAAACGGTGGGCACCGCATACAGCAGCGAAGTCAAGAAATTTCACCAAGAGCTGTTTCCCGATTCAAACATTAGCTACGGTGCTAACAGCCACGTAGTGCACTCTGTCGCCAGCACAGTGAAGGTGCAGCGGATGGAAGATGTGGAAGGGTTCGACCGCAGCATCTATGACCGCGCCCGGGAGCGCAAGTTGGAGGAGGAGCGTATCCAACAGCAGGAAATTCAGCAAGAACGTGAACGCAAGGAACAGGAAAAGCGCGCCAAAGAGCAGGAGAGACTCCGGGCGGAACAACAGCAGCAAGAGGAGCAACGGCAACAGCAGGAAGCGGCGTCTGCCTCTGCTGCATCAGGAATCGGCAATTACGCTGCGCCCTACGACAATGGCGTGCCAAACGCCCAGCCGGGAGCTCCATATAACGACGACGCGATGCACCTAGATGGAGGCGAGTCGTACTCTGGCTCTGGGTTTACGCCCAGCGCGCCTTTCACGCCCAGCGCCACGTTTACGCCAAATTCTGGCTACACTCCTGCCGCGGAGTACCCCACCGACTATCCTATGGCGCAAGACTCGCCATACTCGCAAGCGCAGAGTCCGTACTGAGGACCACAACACGAATGCCATGCTTGTGGTTAGCTGATTGCGTGGCTCGCCTCCGTTGTGCTGACTGATGCTTGAGCAGTTTCTGCCACCCAAATCTACATGGCCTGTATCACGTCTCTGGCTTATTGACCTATGTATCTAATGAATGGAACCCACCACCACTGACTTGACCACCGAATAGTCGTCAAGACCGTACTTGGAGCCCTCGCGGCCGAAGCCAGACTGCTTTACCCCACCGAACGGCAATGCTGCCTCAGAGATAGCACCAGTGTTGACACCCACCATGCCCACGTCCAACTGCTCCGCCACGCGGAACACCCGCAGCACGTCATTGGTGTAGAAGTAGCCCGCCAACCCCACATCGGTGTCGTTGGCCATTGCCACCACCTCAGCCTCGGACGAGAACTTGATCAATGGACACACAGGCCCAAACGTCTCGTCGTGGAAAACGTGCATCTTTGGCGTCACGTTGCCAAGAATGGTGAGGTCGTGGTAGTAGTCACCCAACTCTGGCCGCGTGCGTCCACCCAAGAGCACCTCCGCACCCTTGGCCACTGCATCGGCAATGTGCTCCTTCACCTTTGCAAGCGAACGGTCATGGATCAACGGCCCGTGAGTGGTGCCTGAACTGAGCCCGTACCCCACCACCGTGGTCTCCGCCAACCGCTCCACCAACCGCTGGCTGAAGCTTTGATAGATGTTTTCGTGCACAAACACCCGCTGAGCACAAACACACGTTTGTCCACTGCTACGGAACTTGGACGCAATCACGCCCGCCACCGCCTGCTCAATGTCCACGTCCTCAAACACTATGAACGGCGCGTTACCGCCCAACTCAAACGAGCACTTCTTCACCGTGCTCGCGGCCTGGCCCATCAAGATCTTGCCCACGTTGGTGGACCCGGTGAAACTGACCTTCTTCACGAGTGGGTGCTCACAGATGGCAGTACCAGCCTCTGCTGCTTTGGACGACGGAATCACGTTCACCACACCCTTAGGGAACCCCGCATCCTCCGCTAACTGCGCAAGGGCAAGCGCACTCAACGGCGTTTCCGACGCCGGCTTGACCACAGTGGTACATCCCGCCGCCACCGCCGCTGCCAACTTGCGGGTGATCATGGCTGCAGGGAAGTTCCACGGCGTAATGATGCCGCACACTCCCACCGGCTGCCGCACCGTCATGATGCGGTGGGATCCGTTGGCGGACGATACCATGTCGCCCGACACATGGGGCGCCATTTCGGCAAACCACTGGAAGAACGACGCGGCATATGTCACTTCACCCAAGGCATCGGCATACGGCTTGCCGTTCTCGTACACAATGAGCTTGGCCAAGTCGTCCTGGTTGTCTTTCATCAACTGGTACATGGTACTGAGCAAGGTTGCGCGGTCGCGGCCGGTGGTGGTGCGGAACGTCTGGAACGCATCGTTGGCGGCTTGGATAGCGAGATCGTAGTCATGTTTGGTGTAGCTGGCGACGTCAGCGATCTTGGCTTCGGGTTGGGGGTACAATCCCGGGTCGTAGACGCCAAAGGTGGAAACGGAATCCAACCACTGGCCGTTGGCGTAGCCATGGGTACGGAAGAGTGCGGGATTCTTCAACGAGTCAACTAC
The DNA here is from genome assembly GCA_030573135.1 of Clavispora asparagi. NCBI lineage: Eukaryota > Fungi > Ascomycota > Pichiomycetes > Serinales > Metschnikowiaceae > Clavispora > Clavispora asparagi. Next base: position 160,173 of record JAJMCU010000002.1, read on the forward strand.
TCGCGAAGAGTGCGTCGAGTATCTTCTGAGGGCAGCGTACATGAAGAAGAAGAAGTACTGGGTGAAAAAAATGTGTTGGTGGTGGGAGTGATAGCGGCATGCGCACTGGTAGAGGTGCATATTTACGAGGGAATGTGGAGATGGAATTCCGAAGCGGTATGTTGGTGAGTCGGGTGCAATGAGTCTGGAGGCCGAATCACGTGTGATCAACATGGTTGTTTGTGGTAGCTCCGAGATAGTGCTGTGTTTTGGGAGAGTGTTTTGGTGTAGTTGGGTGAAGCTTGCCAAAGCGGTATTTCTGAATGCGGTAACCCGTTGCGACTCCGTTAGCGGCTTTGGAGGGCGCCCACGAATCGTAGAAAGGGCCAGCTGCGAAATGTGCAAACATATGGGGTGAAGTAGGATACAATAGGGTATCACACGACGATAGAAGACGAAACTAGACGATATGGGATAACACAGGATGGTTTAGGCTGATATAGGATGTGCTCCAGTGTGATGGGATTATATAGGAGTGTAGATAGCAGTGACATTATTGTGAGATAGCATTGCGGGGCACATTTGTGACATGCAGTGCAGGCGACGCAGATTGCGGATTCACGGAATATGAACAGCAAAGCGAAGCAAGGATGGTGGAGGGAAATAGCGACAGTGATGGGCTACGTGGACCATATTGTGGAAATGTGTGAGATGGAGTGCGAGATAGAGAAAGAGTGTGAGAACAAGTGTGAACTTCAGTAGGTTGGATACTCGATGGGGATACTCGAAAGATGCAGGAGCCATCTAGGTTCCCCAAAAGACTTCCAAGACTACAGTAGAGCAAGCAGGACCAGGCAAGACGATACGATTACGTAGATATACCAGACGTAACGCTGGATGCAGAAAAGATCAAATGTGACACTGCGAGACTCGGTCAAATTAGCTTCAGTGTAGCCAGAAACAAGACTAAATGGGGTACAGACGAACACGCCAATGTGGCCACAGGCAGCTCTTACAATGGCCCAGTACATACTATTCGCCTTGAGCCAAACACAGACAGAGTAATCGGATAAAATGGTTTATTGTATATGACCCGGCGCACCACAACTGCGCTCTTGGTATATGAGCTCCGTGGGGCTCCAGGCCCCTAGTCTGGGGTCAGTCGTCTTCGTCTTCGTCGTCATCATCACCGACACTAGACAAACTGCCCACGTCGCTCAATTCGACGTCATCTTCCACCTCATTGGTAACATCCTCGCTAAATTCCTCCAGCGCATACTGCTTGACGTATCGCTTCACCACCTCGATATAGCGCGGTTCGTCCTTGGTCATCAAGTTGGATGCCTCGGTGTTGAGCGGGTCACTGGGATTAGCGTACCGCAACAAGTGGGGCAAGAAGTTCTCAAAGATGTTCAAAAGGCCGAACATCGGCGACCATGTCTGATTGATCACATCGAGACACACAGAGCCGGAGTTTTCATCGATATTGGGGTGGAACATTTTGTTGACAAAGCCGATGGACGGCGACTTGATGGGATATTGGTCCGGCAATTCCACTCGGATCTTCCACACCCCGCCCGCGTACGGGGTATCGGGCGGACCCCTGAATATCACGTGGAACTGTTGCATGGAGTCGTCAATGAGAGTTACGTCGTGGTTGCTCATCATCAAGTCCATCACGTCTTTTTCCATTCGTCTCTTGCTACTCATAGTTGCAGAAGAAGGCGGGGGTAGCAATTAGTGGGGCGCGGGTCTCACGATCGTTTAAGGTAGCGTGACGGGGTGAAAACTGCGGCGGCCGACGGAAAAACACGGAAACAGAAAAATGATAAAGTGGCGGGGCAAGCTCCGAACCGACTACCGGATGAAGGTTGAGATGCGAATTATAGGGGAGAACCGGTCACCGGGAGGCGGGGGTGGTGGAGTATGCGCATACGTGCGCACAGTGGTGAGAATGGTGAGAATGGGCCGGGGAGGCAAAAGTAGGTGGAGACTCTTTGGTGAATTTCTTTGATCAGGATAATAGTGTTTGTTTTAGGTGGTCGGTAAAACTGGTAGTCAAAGATTGTATGACAGATAGACCGTGGTGATAGACCTTGGTGATAGACCTTGGTGATAGACGGATGTACCCTGATGAAAGGTGCGATACGAGATATATAGCTCAGGCTACTATCCAGTCAGTGATCATTAGAAACCATTCTGAGAGATCGACCTCTACATGACTCAGTGGCCATCCAGAGACAATAAAGCCGTTGAAAGTATCACTAAAATCCCTACAACATACACCACAAACAACACCTCATTAGCTCTATTCTATTGTTAACTATACCCTTTCGGCACCGCTCAACTTGACAGCCGCACCGTACTTCTGTAACTTGGTCAACAACCCATCGCCCAGCTTGATCAACTGGTGATACTGGCTGTTTTTGTTATCCGGGCGGTTCGTCTCGATGATGCCATTCACCTTGTCGATGGTGCAGTTCAACTTGTTGTTGGGGATGAACTTGCACAAGTCGTGGTCCAAAAACTCCTTCGATACGTTGAAGTTGCGCGCCATCGACTTCAACGACAACGACTTGTAACTCTCCAACAACTGCGCGTACGCCTTGCAGCGGAACTCGCGCATGAAGTAGTTGGTGTGGATGCGGAGATACTTGTTGGTCAACAACAACTTGTCATGCGCCTCCAACAAGTACTGGAACTGGCAGTTATATTGGCATGTGTACAACGAGTTGGTCAAGCTGATCAACGGCTCCAAGTTCTTGGCGCTGGAGAAGATCGACAAGATCTCGGGCGAGTCTACGATCTTAGTCTTCAAGTCCACCCGGTCCAATGTGAGCACACCGGCAATGATAGCGTATTGCGCCACCTGATCGTAGCTGCACAACTCAGTGGAAGTGAAGGTGGCCAACGAGTCAATCAACAATTTGGCCGCTTCGCCAAAGTTCCGCGTGGCCAAGTGATAGATTCCTTGGTACGTCTTGTACCGGTTACGGCGCTCCCAGTCGCCGCCCTTCTCGATCAACGCTTCCACCTCGTTAAGGTGTTTCGATACCGCGGCAAAGTCGTTGAAGAAGAACTCCACACGCGCCAACGCCAACAACACGTCGATCCGGCTCCCGGTGCTTTGGCTCAACCGGAACAACTTGGTGTACGTTTCCACCGCATTGGCGCGGTCGATGATTTCGGCGTAGTAGTGGGCAAGTTTGGTGGTGGTGGCCACAAGGTCCACCTCGCTTTCCTCGTCAGTCTCGGCCTCGGTGATCAACTTGTTCAACTCTTCAATGGTTGTGGCATTGGCTGCAGCCAATGATGTGTACAACTGCTCGTCGAACGGGAAGAACTGCGGCAACTCGGCCGTCAAGTACTTGTAGTATGGCGCCTGGTTGTTTTTCTGGATGGACGCGAGAATCTCGGCGACCAATGCATCTTCGTTGCCCGATCCTGTCAGCAAGAGAAACTGCTTTTCGGACAAGGTGTAGTCGGGGAATTTCGGCACGTCGGATTCGTCACTCATGGTAGGGAAGAAGGTGGGTGGCCAAAATACTGAAGGGTGCGCCAGTGTGGATGTGTGCAGGGGGGAGGAGGGCCCCACTGGCGATGTTCCACCGTGGGTACGATGGTACGTGCTGATTTACATTCTGTAGGAGGGATTTCATTCTGTCGTGGGCTTTTCGTTCGGCTGTATTGACTTTCGGTTGAATTTCCACCCGATTTCTTTTCAATTTCTACCCAGTACTGTGATGCTTTTCTGTAAGATTTACTAGTTGTGGCCCTGAGGTTAGCGCACGTGTGTCTGAGCGGGTTGAGATAAGTTCGCTCAGTGACCATTTGATTCAGAGAATTAAACCTTGATTTGCATGCTAGTTTATCCTAGCCGTTGCAAGTCGATCAGGTTGTCTTTGACAATTAATCGGGGTTTCAATTACCAACTGGGCCACCGACCAATGCGCGCTTCTGGAACCAATATAGTGTCAGATACTTAACCCTCCACCACGGAAGAAAGCGCATCGAAAACTCAGCGAGCATTCAGCAAAACACCCAGCAAACACTCAAACACTCACTCCCTTCCAACCCGGATGTCAATCAACACTGAAATCGAAAGTCGAAATCCATCTAAATTGTCTGCTCCTACCCTGCCCAACCACACCCAATACAGCCCTCAACTCAAACAGGTAAAACGTCAAAAAAAAAAATCAAGGCATCGCCTGATACCGCCCAACCCAACCCAGTGCCCACCTAGTCGGCCTAATCGGCCCTGCCCCATTGTCTCGGCGGAGAACACCCCTCGGGGACGACGGAGCCACCTGCACATTGCTCGGGCCATAATGTGGGGAAGCCGGCTTAAGTAGGCCCACTTTCCCAGCATTGCCAAAGCCACCCCCAAATTCACCCCGACCATGTCAGTGAAAGAAGAGATCCCAGCGATTTTCTTGGACAAAATCAGCCCCAAGGGCTTGGATGCCATCCAAAAGTGCAAAGATTTCGTCCACCAATACTGCCTTCCGGCGGACAAAATCTACGAACAGCAGGTTCTGACGGACTCGGCCAAACGGTGGCATTCTACGCCGGAAATCACCGAAAAACTCAAAGCCAAGGCCCAGCTGCTTGGGTTGTGGAACATGTTTTTGTCGAAACGTTACGCCGAGGGCGGAGGCTACACCAACTTGGAGTATGGCCTTATGGCACAGTACTTGGGCCGGTCCCACACTGGACCCGAGGCCACCAACACCAACGCACCCGACACGGGCAACATGGAGATCTTGGCCAAGTACGGCACCGAATTCCAGAAAAAGAAGTGGTTGGCGCCGTTGCTTGCGGGTAAGATCCGGTCGGCATTCTTGATGACGGAGCGCGGCACCTCTTCATCCAATGCGTTGAACATCTCGTGCACCGCCACCAAGAACCGCCGCGGCAACTATGTGGTCAACGGGCTCAAGTGGTTTGCCTCGGGTGCGGGGGACCCACGGTGCCTGGTGTGGTTGGTGATGTGCAAGACCGACACCAGTGCCGATAAGCCGTTCCACAACCACTCGATCTTGGTGGTGGATGCGAAAAAGGCGTTGGCCACAGGCAGGGCGGTTTTGAAACGGCCGTTGCACGTGTTCGGCTACGACGATGCACCCCACGGCCACTGCGAGGTGGAGTTCCGCAACTACGAAGTGGGTTCGGGAGACATGCCCCACGTGGTTTTGGCGGAACCGGGCATGGGGTTCGAGATTATCCAGTCGCGGTTGGGCCCCGGGCGCATCCACCACTGCATGCGCGCACTCGGAGTGGCGGACATTTGCTTGTTGACTGTGGCCCATCGGGCCAACCACCGGATGATATTTGGCAAGCCCATGAAGGACCGTGAGTCGTTTTCCACGGCGTACGCGCAGCACCGCATCGACATTGAGAAGTGCCGGTTGCTTGTGCTCAACGCGGCGCACAAGATCGACGTGACCAATGCCAAGGAGGCGATGCGGGAGATTGCGTTGGCGAAGATCGAGGTGCCGCGCACGGTGTTGCGGGTGTTGGACTGGGGCATCCAGATGTTCGGGGCGGAGGGCGTGTCGCAGGACACCACGTTGGCGCGGTGGTATGCACTCACGCGCACCCTCCGCATCGCTGACGGCCCGGACGAAGCGCACTTGGGGCAGTTGGCCAAGTACGAGGCGCGCCACTTCTACAAGGCGGACGAGTTTTTTGCTGCGCTCGCCCGCAACGAGGTGGCGGTGGCGCGGTTGTAGCCTGTTTAGTTGCACGTATATTTTAACGCTGGAGTTGCTTGTAAGATGAAGGGCAGGGAGTTGTAGTTGCAGTTGTGTTTAGCATCTAGCACCTAGTCTCGTCTAGTCTAATCTAGTCTCTAGTCTAATCTAGTCTCTAGTCTACTCTAGTCTCTAGTCTACTCTAGTCTCTAGTCTACTCTAGTCTCTAGTATCTAGTGTCTAGTATCTAGTGTCTAGTATCTAGTGGTCTGTGCCCCACAAGACTTGTCACCGACTCTAACGGTTTCATCAAATGATCACACCGGCTACATAGGTCATGGTAAGTGTCGTTAATACATATGCAGAAATGAAAGACGCCTTAGTACAAGTCGGACTTGACGAAGTCGTGAATGAGACCCCTCTTCAAGAAGTTCTTGGTCTTGACCTTCTCCTGTTTGATTCTGACGTCCTGGATAGCCTCCCACTCCTTTTCCGCCACTTCGAACGGAATCTGCTGCATCTGCACCAAGTGGTCGTCCTCGCGGTCGATATCTAGCTCGCCGAGCATCACCACATTCTCACCTCTGACCATAAACACGCCTCGCGGCGCCTCAGCAAACCGCTCGGGACTAGTTTCAGTCTTAGGCAAGTATATTCTCTCAAGTGTGTCCTGCAACACCAAGTTGGCGAACTGGTCGAATGTTCTCAAGATCCCCGAGACGTTGCGGCCGTCTCTCAACAACACAAAGATCTTGCGGTCCACAGAGCCAACAATGGCGGCAGCGGTGGTAAACGCGTACGACTCCAAGTACAAGTCTTCTGCATTAGAGCCTTGGTGCTCGGTGTCTGGCAGTGCCTGTTGGGGGGAAGACATGGTGGTGGGGGTAGGAAACAAGCTCAAGTTTTTTTGGCCCGACACATTAGGTGGTGCACGCCCCGCAACCAACAGTGGGTGTGGGAGAGGGCCACACGGTCGGCAGGGTTGTAAAAACCATTGCGGAAGGAGCTTTAGTCCGTGGTCTCCAAACTCTGTATTTTTTTCTTTCGAATTCTTTAATTCCGTATTTTTTTTTCTCGTTTCGGGCAGTTGAAAGGTGGGTTGATTGGGGTGCGCAGTACTCAGTTCGCACGCCAAAGTGGCTATAACCAACGATAACACAGCAAAACAAACAATGATGAAAAAAAAAAATAAAACGCCAAAACAAAAGTGCCAAGAAACCTAAATCCCATCTCCAATACCCAAACACTAACATCGGCAATGCTCTATCGAAAAACAACACCCCAACCCATGAATCAAGCTCCCTTCTCCACCAATTCCCTTGCACCTATTGTAACCAATTTCCACTGCCGCACTCCACCATCAAATTTGTGCAGGCGCGATGAGACTTTTCAACCACAACCTTTTCATGTCCTTCTACAACTACAAGGACTATATCGAGGAGGGCGACCTTGTGCTCGCATTCATGAGCCGTGGTCTTGTTAAGCCCATCACCGTCGAAAAGGGCCAGTGTCTCAACACCCGCTACGGCAATTTCGAACACGACCGGATGATTGGCATGAAGTACGGGTCCCAGATGGGAGGTGCCAAAGAGCGGGGGTTTGTGCATCTTCTCCACCCCTCGGCAGAACTCTGGACCGTTTCGCTTCCCCACAGAACCCAGATCGTTTACACCCCGGATCTGTCCTACATTGTGCAGCGATTGGGCATCACCAGCGGATCGCGGGTGATTGAGGCCGGAACCGGATCAGCATCGTTTTCGCATGCGTTTGCACGTACTGTCAGTGATGATGGAAAGCTCTTCACTTACGAGTTCCACGAGCCTCGGTTTTTGGAGGCGAAGGCGGAGTTGGAGCTGCACGGGCTCTTGGCCAACAACACCATCATCACCCACCGTGACGTGTGCCACGACGGATTTGACATCGCGGAGTTACCGCCCAAGTTCGAGAAGAACGGAGGGTTGTACTGTGATGCGGTGTTTCTCGACTTGCCGTCGCCTTGGACCGCTATCCCCCACTTGAAGAGTGTGGTGTCGCCGACCTCGCGCGTGGGTATCTGCTGCTTCAGTCCTTGCATCGAGCAAGTGGACAAGACGATCGAGGCGCTCGAACAGCAGGGCTGGACCGACATTGAGATGGTGGAGATCGCTGGCCGCAGGTGGGAGGCGCGGATGGAGATGGTGCGTGATCTTCTGGACGTGGTGAAGCGGTTGAAGAACATCCAGGACCGCAAGGGCCAGGGCATCGAGAGCAGAAGACAGGTGAAGGTGTTGGCGGGAGAGAAGCGCAGCGCGGAGGAGATGGAGTCTCTGCTGGAGCCGGACCAGGTCACCAAGTACAATCCGTTTGGCCGGGGCATGCGTATCAAGGAAGGCGACGACCAGTTCACGTGGAAACAGGTGACCAAGATCGAGCTGGAAATCAAGACACACACCTCCTACCTCACATTTGCATACTTGGTTCCGGCGCTACAGAGAACCGACGCTCAGGCTGAACATGCCGACAAGTAGTGTGAAATTGCCATAAGAATCATATCTGGGACAACAGAATAACTGGGTAGATATAGTCGGAATAGAGATCGAACAAGCCCGTAGAAGTTGGCCATATAAAACGTTGCTTGGTATGGCGCAGGCCGATCGTACTGGACAACCGGGCGGAATCCCCACAATCTGCTGTTGGCTTGAAGGGCGGTTTGTAATGGCCTCATTATGACTCGTCGCCCAATGTCCGGGGTTTCGTTGTTGAGATTATAAAACAACTTTTATGGTGAGAAGAGATGAATGCATTCTCATCTGCCTGAAGGGCACTATATATCGCTACAGATAATCCTCCAATAAGGCATTACATAGCCAAGGGCCGCACAACCTCATTTGCAAAGGGTTCAATGCGACGAACTCCAGTGGTGTAAGTATCGCGAAAGAGGGTAGAGGGTGGTGCTGCACATAGCCCGCACTATCATGTATATGTTGCGCCTCCACCGGTTCAACACCACATACTGATATACTGCAATGGATGGTGCACCAATTGGTACGTTTTCAATTCAGCCCGTTTACGGATACATTTTAGATTTCTGGTTTATTCTTGTTTCTCCCAAGACATTTCTCCCGCCCAATTGCGATGCTCTGTCGTGAATCACACTCATCCACCATCAACCCCTATAGCGGGTATCCGGCATTGGCCAACATGTACTAACCGCCAGTTCTTGACCAGGGTACTGGTTTTGTGAAAATCGGCCGGGCCGGCACCAACTTCCCCGACTTCACATTTCCGTCGCTCGTGGGTCGGCCCATCTTGAGAGCAGAAGAGAGAAACGCATTGGTTCCGGACAATATCGAGATCAAAGATATCATGTGCGGCGCCGAGGCCAGCGAGGTCAGATCTCTATTGCAAATCACTTACCCAATGGAGAACGGTATCATTAAAAACTGGGAGGACATGGAGCACTTGTGGGACTACGCATTCTACGAGAAAATGAAAATCCCCACCCAGGGCAAGAAGATCTTGTTGACCGAGCCGCCCATGAACCCATTGAAGAACAGAGAGACCATGTGTGACGTGATGTTCGAAAAGTATCAGTTTGGTGGCGTATACGTGGCCATCCAAGCGGTGTTGGCGTTATATGCCCAAGGTTTGAGTTCGGGAGTGGTGGTGGACTCAGGTGACGGTGTGACCCACATTGTGCCGGTGTACGAGTCAGTGGTGTTGAACCATTTGACGAGAAGATTGGATGTGGCTGGTAGAGACGTGACCCGGAACTTGATCAACTTGTTGTTGCGCCGTGGTTACGCTTTTAACAGAACCGCCGATTTTGAGACCGTGCGCCAAATCAAGGAGAAGTTGTGTTACGTGTCGTGTGACTTGGAATTGGACACCAAATTGGCCAACGAAACCACTACATTGGTGGAGTCATACGAGTTGCCGGACGGCAGAGTGATCAAGGTGGGATCCGAGAGATTCGAGGCCCCAGAGTGTTTGTTCCAACCAAACTTGGTGGACGTGGAACAACCAGGTGTAGGCGAAACCTTATTCAACACCATCCAGTCTGCGGACGTGGATGTCAGATCCAGTTTATTCAAGGCAATCGTATTGTCTGGTGGTTCATCGATGTATCCGGGATTACCTTCTAGATTGGAGAGAGAGTTGAAACAGTTGTGGTTGACCAAGGTGTTACGCGGCGACCCTACCCGGTTGGAAAAGTTCAAGGTAAGAATCGAAGATCCTCCCAGAAGAAGACACATGGTGTTCATTGGTGGTGCAGTGTTGGCTAACATCATGGCCGATAAGGACCATATGTGGATCTCCAAGCAAGAATGGGAAGAACAGGGTTCTCGCGTCTTGGAAAAGCTCGGTCCACGTTAGGACTTTTACAGATATAAAATACACGTTTCTAGCGCCGCTCTTATAGGGTATGCGATTTATTAGTTATATTATGCTGAAGTTGCTGCAACCGTCTATGCATAGTTCAAGTCTTCGATCTGCTTGAGAACGGTTTCCACAAGCCGATCGTACACGTCATCAGTGATATCTCCACTCAGTCTTGCATTGTAACCGAAGTTAACCGCAGAGTACACCAAGTCCTTAACAAACGTCTTGCTCACGGCCCGTGGCTTCAAAAAGCTCGAGTCAAGACACTCCTCCACGGTCCAGCGGTCACCCGGATTCCGCTCGAGGCACTTTTGCATGAGTTCAATAACGCTGATTGGAACTGGTACCTCGCCAATTCCTTTTGACGGATATTGGATTTTAACCTGAGGGTTCATGATGGCCATAATCCGCGCCTGGCCCGAGTATGATCCATAAGGAGGACGACCGTAAATCATTTGGTAGATAATGCATCCACAAGACCATATATCTGAGGGCCTTCCTGCTTTCCATGCTGATCCCTTTTTATCAGGAACCAGTGTTGCCAATCCAGGGCGGGTTATTTCCACCATTGTTTCTGGCGCCATATAGTTTGGAGTGCCAATCTGAGACTCACGATAAACATTTGCAGTGTGATCAGGCACTGCATTGGCGATTCCAAAATCAATGATTTTAAGGATTCCCTTGACGAACAAGAAATTGGCCGGCTTCAAGTCACTGTGGACAATCCCCTCGCGGTGTACTGCTTCCACACATTTCAAAATCTCTATGGCGTGGAAACGAACAAAGTTTAAATCTAGTGCCGAACCGGCGGCCAACTTGTTCAGAAGCACGTGTGCGAGATCAATATCACCGCATTCCATCACGAGGTAGATGGAGCCGTCATTTATGGTGTGATCTACCAACCGCACCACGCGCAACTCATGCTTTAGCCGGGTGAGCAAGTCAATCTCACCCTTGAAGCCATTGACGCACGTTTCGTCAAACAGATCGAACGCCACTTTCTTGATTGCCAAGTGCTTGTTGGTGTCGATGCGGCGCACCTTGTACACTTTAGATGTTCCTCCTCGGCCAATGAGTTCAAGCTTTTCGTACTGATGAGAGTTGACAACAATCACCTTTTTGCGTTTGGCGTCGTCTAGGTGCGTCAACTGGGGCCGCAGCGGATGCTCAAACTTGGCTTCCGGCGGATGCGAATATTTAATCGGGTCGGACCCCGAACTTGTGGGGTACGAGAGTTTAGGTGTCTTCGGTTTCCTGAAACTAGCACTATTCTCGATATTGGCAAAGCTGGGCGAAATAATCTGCAACGGCACCCGCTGTCGTGCGATTGATGCCGTCAGATGCTCTATGCGGGACCTCGACCGTTTGGCAGGATATTGTTCCGGAAGATCAGTAAGACCCAACCCTGGCGACTTCAGTTTCAAAATTTCTAGACTCTTGAAGAAGTTCGATTCGCTAGTGATTCTCTTTGTGCTGCGGGTCTCTGTCTCTTCTGCTGGTGGGGATTCAATGACGTTCCTCACAGGCGTTTTGAATTCCACGGGTGAACGAACCTCATGCGGCGACAGATGCAATCCAGTAAGAGGGAGAGGTGCTTCTTCTGCAAAAACCTCCGATGCCCTTTTGGGGGGCCCGAGTGACTTGAATCGCCGGGTGAGTCGCGAGCGTTTCGGGTTGGAAAACCCGTTGGAGACAGGACGAGATTCCGGCCCACCGGGGACTGGATCACGTCCCAGATCCGCGGAGTGGTCATACTCGTCGTTTTCTTCGTTTTCTTCGTGAATGTTGGACGAGCTGAACAGGCCGCTGGGGGTGTGGCCGCCCATGCTAATGCTGGATATGTTGTGGGAAGAGGTATTTCCGTTGTTATTAGAGTAGGTGGAGGCAGTTCCAAGCGTGTTTCCGTTATCAGATAGGGATATTTGCTCGCTGGAAGCCTTGAAATGGACCGAGAGCCTCGATTTGAGCGAGTTTTTTAACGCAGTGTTATCTTTGGGGTCGTATATGCTTAAGGAGTTTTTGGCGTAGTCTGTTTTGTCACTTAGTAGGGCGATGCCATATGCACTTAGTGCTGGAGGGGCAAACGTGTTATCGTCCTCCGGTAGCAGATTCGGAAACACCGTCCGCGTACCAGATGAGACGTCCATAGGAAAGATAGTAGTGGTTAGAGTGAATCGCGTACAAGAGTAATTGTAAACAATAGTGATGAGGTACGGGTGTGCGCACTAGTGGAGGAGCAAAGGCTGGCGCGAGGAAATCCGTGCAGACTAGAAAAGGGAACTGATCCAGTGCTAAGTAGAAAAGGGAAGTCAAAATGCAGCATATGGCGAAGAAGTAGGGTTGACTTGAAGAAAAGAAATATCTAAATACTAGGATTGTTATGTGCACAGCGGAAAATTATGTCGAGAAATCCCAGATTCAGCAATTGTATGTACATCGCGCCGTTGTAAGGTGCACTCTTGTGTAGCGGGACACGGGGACCGGAAGGAGGAACGGAAAGATGATCAATATGGTAAACCGTATTCAAGAAGATACAGGAAATACGAATTAGAGCCATAAATCAGCAACTTGCTAAATACCGGCTGGATGATGCCCCTTGTATTGTTTTGCCCAATGTTGACTCGTAATGGTCAGTACATTTAATCTCATTTGTGCGCACCTGTCAAGTGCGAATATCTCATCTCATCTACATGAGTAACTTTGTTCGCCAGGCGTCGTTTGACGTGGAGTATGCTCCCGCTCATATCTCCAAATGGATTTCCAAACGCACAGGATTGCAAATTACCTATGTCAACCAGCCGTCGCCGGTGGTGAACGGGTATTTCGCCGTTGCCACGGAAATCGCCGATGACTCTGGGTCTCCTCACACTTTAGAGCATTTGGTGTTCATGGGTTCCCACAAATACCCCTACAAGGGTTTGTTAGACAGTTTGGGAAATCGTTTCTTTTCTTCCACCAATGCGTGGACGGCGGTGGACCAGACCGTCTACACCCTCACGACCGCCGGATGGGAGGGATTCAAGACATTGCTTACGATCTACTTGGACCATCTCTTCAACCCCACTTTGACTGACGAAGCATGCTTGACCGAGGTGTACCACATTGACGGAAAGGGAAAGGAAAAGGGTGTCGTATTTAACGAGATGCAGGGCATCGAGAACCAATCTTGGTTCTTGACCTACAACCAGTTGCAGAAGACGTTGTACTCAGAGTCGTCCGGGTACTCGTCTGAAACCGGTGGACTTACCTCTGAATTGCGTAGCTTGACCAACGACCAGATTAGAGAGTTCCACAAGTCCATGTACCGTCCAGATAATCTCTGCGTGGTGATCACCGGTTCGGTGGACGAGGCGGAGTTGTTGCAGATCATGAACGATTTCGACAACCAGTTAACTCCTGCTCCAATCGAACCCAACAAGAGACCCTTTATTGACTCCAAGCATGACTTGCCGCTCACAGAGTACATCACCCAAAGAGTTGAGTTCCCCGACAAGGATGAAAGCATGGGAGAACTCATTTTGGGGTGGATTGGTCCTGAGAGCGACAAGGCTTTGGACAATCTTGGCGTGGACATGGTGGGCTCGTACTTCACTGACTCGCCAATCTCCTTGTTTAATAAGAACTTGGTCGAGATTGAGGACCCCATGGCCACAGATGTTGATTACGGTACCGACGATTTTGTTTGTACGGGTTTAAACTTCACCATTGGCGGTGTTCCTACCGAAAGATTGGAGGAGGTTGATGCTAAAGTGAAAGAGCTTATTGCCCAGCACGCCAAGGAAGAGAATTTCGACTTGGTATACATGCAACAGATTGTTCACCAGCAAATGCTTAAGTTTGTTGCTAACACCGAGAGATCTTCCAGCACTTTTTCGAACGTGGCAATTCTGGAGTTCATCTATGGAAAGGCTGGTGGCTCTGATTTGGAAAAATGGACTAAAGATCTCCACGAGTTTGAAATTCTCGGCACCTGGACGGCAAAGAAATGGTGTGACCTCATTCAAAAATACTACGTGGATAACAAATGTGCCACCATTTTAGGTGTGCCATCGGCGTCGTTGAACAAAGCAACCAAGAAACAAAACAAGGAGAGATCTAAGGCAATCAAGGAGAAGTACGGCGAGAAGGGACTTGCAGAATTGGGAGAAAAGCTTGAAAAGGCACAGGCCAAAAATGATTCGCCCATTCCAGACGAAGTTCTTATCCAATTCGGTAAGCCTGATCCTTCTAAGATTGAATTCATTAGCACCAAATCGTACTCTGCTGGAACTAACTCTTCTGACAGCTCTATCTATGTTGAAGGTGATGAGTTCGCTCAGTTAATCGAAAAGGATGGGTCAGATCTGCTCCCAATGCACTTACACTTTGAGGAGTTTAAATCTCGTTTCGTTACTGTGCATTTGTTGATGCCCACCACCCATGTTCCGGATAAACTCTTGTCATACTTTTCATTAGTGGAAGAGATTTTCTCTCTCTCGATCAAGCGCCCAGATGGAACTTACATTCCGTACGAGAAGGTGATTTCCGATATAAACAATGATTTGATCGAATTCCAACTCGATAATGGCTTGGAAAACCAATTCGTGGAGCTTGCCAGTGTCAGAATTAAGTTTGAGGCTTCCAACTATGAACGTGCGATCCAGTGGCTCATTGATGTGTTGAAATATTCTGTTTTTGAAGAATCTAGATTGAGAGTGATGGTGGAAAAGATCATTAACTCCCTTCCCGACAAAAAGAGAAACAGTGAGTTGATGATGTACTCTTCTGAGTACCGTACAATCTTCAACTCTTCTTCTTTGAGGAAGGCGCAAGATCTGATTCAAACGGAGCAATTCTATCGCGATTTGTTGCAGAAGCTCGACGACGGTAAATTTGCCGAAATCGAAGCGGAGCTCGAACAGTTCAAGAAGTCATTGTTCAATGTTGCCAATATGAATGCTTTTGTTGTCGGCGGTTGCTCTGGTCTTGAAAAGCCAGTTTCTGCCTGGAACGACTTTTCCCTGGCGTTCTCCAACGAGGAAAATGTTCCACCATTTACTCTTGAGAAGCTCCCAAGAGCTTTCCAATTCAAGACTGAGGTTGGTGAGAAGTGTAGCAAACAGGCACATCTTGTCAGCACATCGGCCAGTGAGACCACTCACTTGATTTCGTTGACGCCTATTCCAACAAACTACTTGGATGATGACATTTTTAAGATTGCGTTGGCCAATGAGTTTTTGGGAGGTGTTGAAGGACCATTTTGGAGAGGTATTCGTGGCACTGGACTTGCGTACGGTGCCAATATCAGAAGTATTGTGGAATCGGGATATTTGTCGTTCTCTATTTACAGAGGAGCGGACGCCCAGCAAGCGTGGGCTACCGGCAAGAAGATCATTGAAGACTATACCACTGGTGCGCTTGAAATTGACCAGATCAGTCTTGAAAACTCGATTGCTGCCATTGTCAATGAACTTGCTAATGCGGAGTCCAACGCATACGATGCTTCGATCAACAAGATCGTGGATAATCTTTTCAAAAAGAGAGGCTCCACTTACCTCAGCTACTTTTTGAAGAAGTTGAACGGTTTTACCAGCGAGGATGTGGTTTACATCATGAAGAAGTACTTCGTGCCTTTGTTCCAAGCGGAAACATCGGTTATTTTCTGCTGCTTGCCTACTGAAACCTTACCTGAGTTTTCCGAGTTCTTGACAGAAGTCGGATACGAAGTGTCGACCGAGGAAATAACCTCTGCCGGTGGAGAGTATGATGGAGACTTTGATAGCTGCGGCAGCGACTGCGAACATGATCATGATCACGAGGACGATCATTCCGAGGGTGAGACTGACAGTGAGGGTAGCGACGAAGATAGCGACGAAGACAGTGAAGAAGAAACTGGCAGCGAAGAAGAAACCGACGAAGAGAGCGAAGACGGTAATTAGAGATCTAGATTATAGATAATGTATGGAACGCCATCGATGTTTCCTGTATACGACTTACACCTATACCAAGGGCAATCCCATTTCTGTATTGCCCCTCCATGCCTTCTACTTTCTTAATATCAATAAGTGACAGTCTTCCCAAATATTCCGACCGGTGCATTTTCCCCCAATCAGTTCTAACGGCAGTTTTGGAGGACCATCCCCAACTTCCGCATCCGCTAGTATTTCGGCTTACCAATGCACAAGCGGAATCGGTTTTGGTGGGGGTACGGGAATTCACTGCGGCCGAGTCACAAATCCTTGTTCCCGAGGAAGTATTCAGCCGCATTAGCGATGCTCTAGTCACGATAGAGGTTGCAGAGCTCCAGAAAGCGACGTCTCTCCAGGTCAAGCCCGTCCAGTTTTATCCACAAGTCACGAACTGGAAGTACTACCTCGAATCATTTCTCAGCAAAAATTACACCACTTTGAGTGTGAACCAGGCATTCGGATACTGGGACGAGGTGGCAAATTCTGCAGTGGAGCTAGTGGTGGAAGATGCAAACGAGAAGTCGGTGATCGTGGTGGACACTGATAGCGTGCTTGATGTGGTTCCGCTCAATGACATCATGGCGGCACAGCAGCTTGAGCAGTCCAAAGCTATTTCTGCTCTCGAAAACATTCCCATACTTGAAGCTGACATTGATCTTGAACTTGAGCCGTTTAGCCGTGTGACCATTCCCAAGGTGTACAAGGTTGATGTCCTGGGATACAAATCTAAGATTTACGTGGAATTGCACGGCCAAGACCTTTCCAATGTGGATATTCTTGGAGGAATGGACAAGTTTCTGACATTGGATAACTTTTGCTGGAGCACCATTCCCCAGGACGGCCAGGAATCGAAGGCGCTCGCGATTGATGTGACCACCGACGACATGACGAACCTTGCCCAGAAGCACAATGACGGATGCTTTGTCTACTTTGTGTTTTTTGCATGGGAATACAATGCTAATGTGAGGGTTACAATCAGCGACACTCCAACCGAGAGGGAAGCGGCCACCGGAGTGCAATGCCCCAACTGTTTGAAACAGATTCCGGGGAACCTCCAACTCCACGAAGTTGCGTGCTTCCGCAAGAAGAAATGCACCTGCGGGGAGCTCTTCAATGGACCTATTCCGTCTACTCACTGGCACTGCGACGTATGTGGCCCGTCAGTACACGGAAACAGCACATTACACAAGATGAAGCACCAAAAGATCTACCACCAGCAACCATACCAGTGTGACCAGTGCCACAGCACCAGAGCCTACGCAAGTCTAATCGAGCTTGTCACCACCCACAGGGCGACCACATGCCCCCAGAAACTCCACGAGTGCATCTTCTGCCACATGATTCTTCCACAGGGCGAAGAAACGTACCAGGACCGATTTCACAACTTGACCCACCACGAGAGCGATTGCGGTAACAAAACCACCGAGTGTTTCCAGTGCGGCAAGGTGGTCAAGACCCGCGACATGGCAAGCCACGCACAAATGCATTACATGGATAAAGTGGAACAGCAGGCCCATCCCATCCAGCACTGTTCCAACCAGGTATGCGTAGCGATTTTTGAAAACACCACGCCGTCCAATGACCTTGGGTTGTGCGACAGCTGCTACAGACCATTATACGCCTCGGTGTACGATCCCACACACTTGAAGCTCCAAAACCGCATTGAGCGCAAGTACGTGATGCAACTCACCAGAGGATGCGGCAATGAGTGGTGTGATAACCCCGAGTGTGCCACCGGCGGAACCAAGTTGGACATAAAATCGGCGTTGGCAAAAATCAAGCAGGAGTTGTTCCCGCAGGTGGTAGTGCCGCCATTGCCGATTAACAACGTACCCAGTGGCACTCGCAGTGAGGCGAGTAGACTCTGGCTATGCATAGGCGAGGGAATACTGCGGCGCAAACAACTTCTCATGGAGTTAGTAGCTACAAATGTGGCGGAGGCGCTCGTGTACCGGGCAGTGTGGAAACACGCGGACGGGCCTCTGGCTCGGCAGTGGTTGGAGCAGAACACGGTATAAAAATAGATACGCCCAATGCGGATATAATGGTACTGGCCGATAACACCCCACAGGGCCACAGTGTGCATAGTAGGTGTGGTCCTCCACGATCGTGACTCTTATCGGCCCGATAAGAACGCCGGGGTTCATTAATTTTTTTTTTTTGGGGGGTTTTAAGTGTGGCGCAGATATTTTTGCTTTATCCAGCGCCAAACATACTGGCGGCTGTTGTCCCGAATTATTGTTGTCCCCGGCATTTGGGGTCGGACTACGGCTGAAGCTGAAACCAAATGGGGGCACGACTGCCAGCAACCACCTGCACACAGCCAGGGGTGCTGCGCAGGGTATAAAATGACCTTATCGCCACCACCCTTTCCGTTTTTCTTCCACACTTGCACTCACCTACTTCCACTACACCCACAGAAACCTCGGTTCAGTGCAAGTAGTAAAACAAACCCACCCTTTTTGTCTCCCCATCGAGACTACCCAATCGACTTTCTAGTTTGACAGCCGCACTAGCCGCTTTTCATTCTCTAAACCCCCGAAACTACCGCCACACTATGTTACTCTCCCAATCCGTGGCTCTTTCCATTTTGGCCACCCTTGGTGTTAATGCCATGGTGCTCCCAAACATTGGTGACGTCATTGACGTGTTCAAGGGCTCCGACCTTGCCCAGCTCAAGGACAGCGTGAAGCAGGAGGCCCACAAGGCCGTTGACGCGGTTGCCACCGCCAGCAAGGACTACGAGGCGCGCTTGTCGGCCAAGTTGGGTCCATTGTTACAGGCGCCTCGTGACCTCATCCCCCACAAGTACATTGTGGTGTATAAGAACGACGTGACCCCGGAAACGGTCCAGTTCCACCAGGAATGGGTTGCCGCTAAGCACGCGGAGCACTTGTCCGGCGTGGACGAGGCCGACCCTTTTTTTGCCAGCATCAAAGATGCCGAGACCGAGGGCGGCGTGTCTGACGTGTTCAACATTGCCGACTTGGTGTCCGGTTACTCTGGCTACTTTTTGCAAAACACCATCGACTGGATCCGTCGTGACCCTGCCGTCGCATTCGTGGAGCAAGACTCGGTGGTGCGCGCCAACGAGTTCGAGGTGCAAAAGGGCGCCCCTTGGGGCTTGGCTAGAGTGTCCCACAGACAACCTCTCTCGTTGAACTCGTTCAACCAGTACTTGCACGATAGCGAGGGTGGTGAGGGTGTCACCTCGTACGTGATTGACACCGGTGTGTTTGTCGACCACACCCAATTCGAAGGCAGAGCCTCCTGGGGTGCTACTATCCCTACCGGCGATGCCGATGTGGATGGCAATGGGCACGGTACCCACTGTGCCGGAACCATTGGCTCCAAGGACTACGGTGTGGCCAAGAAGGCCAACATTGTCGCGGTCAAGGTGTTGCGCTCAAACGGTTCCGGTTCCATGTCTGACGTGGTAAAGGGTGTGGAGTTTGCTGCCAAGTCGCACCAGGACGCCGTCAAGAAGGGCAAGAAGGGCTTCAAGGGTTCCACCGCCAACATGTCGTTGGGTGGTGGCAAGTCCACTGCACTCGACTTGACTGTCAATGCTGCGGTCAAGGCGGGTCTCCACTTTGCGGTCGCGGCCGGTAACGAGAACCAAGATGCAGCCAATACCTCGCCTGCTTCGGCGGAGTTGGCCATCACCGTGGGTGCTTCCACGATCTCCGACGCCAGAGCGTACTTCTCCAACTACGGTTCCACCGTTGACATTTTTGCCCCTGGCCTCAACATCGTGTCCACCTACATTGGATCGGAGTCTGCCACCGCAACTTTGAGTGGTACATCGATGGCATCGCCTCACATTGCCGGCTTGTTGACCTACTACTTGTCGTTGCAACCAGGTGCGGACTCGGAATTCTTTGTGTCCGACAAGGGCGTTTCTACTACCCAGTTGAAGAAGAACTTGATTGCATTCGGTTCTGAGGGCTTGTTGACCGACATCCCCGAGGATGGCACTCCTAACATCTTGGCGTACAACGGTGCTGGTCACAACTTGACCGAGTTCTGGGATGGTAAGGCTGCGTCCACCGAGCAGGTGGCCGAGGATGATTTCGTGTCGACCAAGAAGATTCTCGACGGCTTGTTCTCCAAGGTTGAGATGGAGTCGAAGGAGCTCCTTGCCGACGTGAAGGACTTCGTCGATGCCATTTACGACCGTGAGTAACCCATTGACTGGGATCTCCGTACATCTTGTTTACATACCATACACAAAATAGCTAATGGAGGATGTAGTGTTCGTATCGAGGTGCCAAGACAGAAGGCGCCATTAGCGGAAACACATAAAGCGATTAAATACCGACATTTACCAACCGAAGTACAAAAATTACCCTCCATGCGTGGCGGCCTTTCTTGTCTCTCAACTTTCTGTGTCTGGTGGCAATCGAGGTGGCGATATGGGCGCGCACCAAATATCGTAGTGGCACTATAAATGTGTAGAACCACGACTCGACTTCGGCAATAAATAACACAAATCGTATGAAGACAGAATCACCCCGGAATGGAACCTCTTGGGCAAACTCACGGTATATCGCCCACAAACCTCGGCGCTAAGCCGGGCTATGAAGTGCCCAAATTAACCATACTGCACACAGACGGGCGACCTACTCGCCTGAATCTTATCATGCTATGGTGGAGTTAGTAATCAGCGTTCTTCCGGTGCCAAACTATTTACCATGTCGACGCCCGCAAAAAGAAGACTTATGAGAGATTTCAAGAGAATGCAACTGGATGCACCCAGCGGTGTGTCGGCATCCCCGGTCCCGGATAATGTGATGTCGTGGAATGCGGTGATTATCGGTCCCGCTGACACTCCGTTTGAAGACGGAACCTTCCGTTTGGTTTTGCAGTTTGACGAACAATACCCTAATAAACCCCCTAATGTCAAATTCATCAGCGAAATGTTCCACCCCAACGTGTACGCCAGCGGCGAGTTGTGCCTAGATATCTTGCAGAACAGATGGTCACCCACGTACGACGTGTCGAGCATTTTGACGTCAATCCAGTCGTTGTTGAACGATCCGAACATTTCATCGCCCGCAAATGTGGAGGCGGCCAACTTATACAAGGACCATCGTTCTCAGTACATCAAGCGTGTTCGCGAGACCGTGGAACATAGTTGGGATGAGGATGACGAGGAAGACGAAGACGTGGACGCCGAGTAGGCACTGTGTATATATGGAGCTACATAGGAACGCATTATTACTAGTGGAATGACTGAACACGATATATAGAGTAGTTGTTAGTACCGTTCGACGTAGTGCTGTGTTACGACTGCGCGAGGCAGTGCTATGTTGGCACTATTTCAGCAGTGAAGCAATGCGCCACAACTCTCTGGTTCACCACCCCCCAGTAAACGTAGGAGCCCCGGGCCCTGCTATAATGCCCAATAATCTTCCTACAACGACTTTTCGAAACATTGGAAGCCCCGTATCCAATATCTGTACCGCAGTGCTTAATATTATATTTACAAGTCTGTCATCACTGTGGGCATGAAGTGGCAGTCCATGGACTGTACTTACTTCAACCACAAGTAGTACCACTTTCTCGCCGCAGCCTTCTCCCTCTCCAACTTTTCCAATTTCTCCTTCTCAAGTTGTTCTTGGCGTTCCTTTTGCGCCTTGGCTATCATATATCTGTCCTCCACAATGATTTCCTCGGGCTTTCCGCTCTCACCAGTGTTCTTGTCGCGCAGAAGAGCAAACACAACGACAAACAATGTAATGTAGATGAAAGTTTTGGTCACAGCATCCATCTTGGTGGTGTCAAATTGGGCTTTTCTCACCGGTGTTTCCGAAAGGTACAACGGCTCAAGCTTCTTGATCACGTCCTTACCCGATGGGTTTGACACTCGAATTTGCGAAGGAATCGCAAACGGAAGATCAAAGGGCGCTTCTTGCGTCTCCCAGTTGACAAAGTCTTCACGTGGGCCCCAGTTTCCGTACGCAATGTAGTACGCTAACTTCTTGTCCTGGTCGGTCAACTTGGTCCACTTTTTGTCAAACTTCTCTTGGAGCTCCTTCAATACCTGACCTTGATGAAGCAAGTTCAACGTTCCAAAGATCTTGGGGTTCTGGAAAACTGGCAGCGTGTCAATAGGCTGTACCGCATCGTCACTTCCAGAGGAAAATAACGATCCAACATCTTTAAGTGACTGCATCGCAAGTTTGGCGGCTTCAGCTTTGGCTTCCTGAGGTGAAAGTTTGCGAGGTGCCTCGTAGGCGAGTTTGGAAGCAACGAAGCTTCTCTGGGCAAGAACAGCTCTGGAGACACCAGTTCTAGAAATCATCGAGGTATATGTGGTTGACCAGGGAAAAAAGAACAGGGAAAAGATTTGTTGGCGAGTAGTCTAGTGTCGTGTATGATGCAAATGAATCCTAGGGTATGAATATTCAGTCTCTAAGTGTTCAACAGTTCACGCCAACAATTTTGTCGTTTCTAGTGTCAATGAGTTCGCGAGGTAAAACCCGGTCGCACGGAATTTGAGTCCGGCCCTCTTGGTCAGTTTGCCCAAAAGGACAAAAATCATTTACTGTCCTTTACCAAATTATTAACAATACCAAAATGCCTTTATATACATCTAGACTAGTGACCCCAATTCACATAATCCTATTCATGAATTTCCCAACGGCAATCATCGGAGCACATACCGCCCGCACTGCCATGCATAGCGCATCAATGAGCAACGAAAGCTCGTAAAGGAGCCACACGAAAATCACCAATTCGATCAAAATCACTGCGGTCTGAAGCGATGGGAATTTTTCCTGGATGATATCGATGGGGGCAAAAATAATCTGCATCAACCGAATGCTCTTAATTAGACTGCTAATGTTCGAGATTATTCCTACATGTTCATCTGTGGCTCGAGACATGACCTCAGAGTTATCTCTGTATGGTTTGAGCTGTCTTCTCAGATCAAGCATATATGCTTCTTCTACTTCGTCGTCGCTCACCTCCAATTCCGAAGGGTACTCGAAGACCTCGTCATACGACATGCTTTTGCGACTGTTTCTGTCGTATTTCGACGATGCGGGGTGATTCCATTTGCTCATGATGTTTTTAGCCTTCGAGTTGAGGTTCTTGACCTTAACCCGTCTCAGAACCTTTTGAATGGTCTTTGAATTAGCGACACGAGAAGTGGGTGATCCTGGAAGGGGAGGTAACGCTTCAGCGGTAGAATTGGACGCATCAGTACTACTCTCGGCAGATCCAGCCTGCTGGTAAGCTACCCACGACAAAATGTAATTCCACATGGGGTTGAAATTGGCCAGTGGAGGAGAGGATGGTAGAATCGTTGCGTCGGCAGTATCGACTGCGACTTCTTCGTAATCCTCGGTTGCAGATTCCTCGCGGTCTTTCATTTCCTCCAACCGGTCCTCCAAAGCCTTTTTCGTGGTTTTCCACTTCGTTTTCCACAACGGAACAGCTTCAGGCTCGGGAGTAAATCCCCCGGCATTCGTTTCGCTGACAAAAATTTCGGGCTTTTCGTCGGGGTGCACAATGTCCGGCTCGGACTCTGATTCGGGCTTTGCTTCGGGCTTTGGTTTTTGTTGGAAGAATTTGCTCTTCCACTTCCTCTTAGGTGGCTTTAACTGCTCTATTTGATCTGCTTGCCAAGCCAGCTCCTGATCTTTCTGTTTCTGCCGATAGTAGTCGTACGAGCTGTAGTTATCCTTGGTAATTTTCTTCTGCATGAGCTTGAACGCTCTCTGGAGGGTTTCCCTCAGATCCAAGTTTTTCTGGCTGTCGGTATCCTCGAACACGGAGTCGGCCGGGTTGAAACGTTCGTCTCGGTCCTTGGAAAAAACCAGCTTGAATGTTTTGTGAGTGTAGATATACGGTTTTGCCTCGCATTCGGCGTCGTCGTACCGTCTCTTTTGGTCAATGTAGTACCCACTTAAAGGAGGTGGCTGCTTCTTTCGGGATCTCATCTGGGGATAAATTGGATCTTCGGGAATGTCTGCATTGGGAGCAAACACAGGAAACGCTTCTCGTCTTTGCGGATGGTAGTAATCTGCCACAGGCTGAGGCCGGCCGCGATCATCGATCCGCTGGAGATAGGTGAGCTGCGCTGGTGTGATGGCCTCATGCAATTGGTCAGGGTCGACTTCGGTGTGAATGGAGGCATTTGAGGGCGACTTCAGTAGTTGCGATGGCAGTAACAGAGCTTGCTCATCGGACTCTGCAACGTTGCGGGGTTCGAATGGGCCCGATGGCGCTCTAGGCGAGCGGATTCTGCGATCCAAGTATTGGTTGGTGAAGTAGGCGTCTTCGGCAACGTTCATCGTAACAAGTCCTCAAGAAAAGAGTGTTGTTTTGCCAGTATTGGGCCAGGATCTAGTGAAGCATGCTTCTCTTGCATAATATGCCGTTACTGGCTGGGTGGCTGGCTGTGGAAGGTCCTGCAAGTAGTCGCAGACGGAACTTGATTTCTCGCTTGCGATGTTCTGGAAACCATAGGGCGTGCTATTTCTTCAAATCACAAAAGTAAATAATTGATATATATGTGCCTTGAGGAGGCAGAAGATTCACCAGCAATAGATTGAAATGGAGAAAGTCTGATAAAGCCAGCTGTTGCAAAACTAACCCAATTCCACCAGGTCGACAGCGAACTATCCGACTGCGACTGAAGAAGCTCAGTTATCGATTCGAACGTATCCTCTTTCCAATCAATCAGCAGCACCCGTTTCCGCAAGGCACAAGTCGAATTTTGGCGCAATTGTACCTTCCGGGGCCATACTGTATCGTAGCAAAGACTCACTGATTGTATGCGCGAATGTCTGGTGGGGAGGTCGGTGCAGTCTGATGATTCATCGGGCCAAATTTTAATTACCCGATTTCTTACCACTGGGCCACCATGCGTTCTAAGCCTTCTATCTTCAGCCGAAATTACCCAGTGGGCTCTTTGGGCCGCCGAATGTACTCCAAAAAACCCCACATATCTCCCATAACCTACCATTCTTATATCGATGACGACTTTCTCTCCCTTGTGAGTAAAAAGCAGATAGCGCAACACTTGAATGACTTGGGGGCATTTCCGTCATTTTCCAGTATCTTGACGCCGCAGCACTTCTACCAGAATGATGTGTTGATGAAGTACTCCAAGCAAAAGCCGCACCCTGTGTCGCTTCGTCAGTTGGCGGGTTACGGCAAAGTATTGACCAAGCAGAAGATTATTGCGTCCGCTAACTTTGTCCGGGTGGAATTACCCATCAGATTGGCGATGCGGATCCGGGATTTGCAGACATTGCCCTTTGGTGTCGTCAATAACTTTCATTTGGCCCAAATCTACGAGAGTTACTACCATTCGTTCAATGCGTTCCGCAAGATCGCTCCTGTGACCACCATCCAGGAAAACGACGAGTTTTGCCGCAAAATCAGCACTTTATTGGACCAGCATGTGTTCAACTTGTCTCACTTGATGATGGGGGCATTGGAACTGTCCATTTTGAAGACGCTCCCGCAGGACGAATTGGATGCGTTTATGAGTTCGATGCTCCGGTCTCGAATCAGTAGAAGAGTTATCGTGGAGCAGCACTTGTCTCTTACAGAGATCTATCGTGAACATCCTTACCAAAGCAAGCCTCCTGACTACATTGGTGAGATTTTCCATCACTGTAACGCCAAGGAGCACTTCAATATAGTGGGAGACATGGTGAAACAGTCGATGGTAGACAGGTTTCCCAACAAAGAGAATATGCCAGATTTGCGGATTGACGGAGATATCAACACTGCTTTTCCCTTTATGGTGCCGCATTTGCACTACTTGATCGGCGAGATCCTTCGTAACTCGTTCCAAGCCACCATCAAGACCCACGGTCAAACAACAGACAAGAAACTACCTCCGATCAAAATCACCATTGTCGATTCCAAGAAAGAAGTGATCTTTCGTATTTCTGACCAGGGTGGAGGCGTACCCCACAGCAAGCTTGCGTCGATATGGTCATTCGGGAAAACGCCGGAGTTAGCGAGACATTCGTTGGCCAACTTCCACCGTATTCCTGGATTGCAGATGTACTCCAACTTGCAAGTCACTCCCGCTGGTTCGTCTATTGTTGACAATAGAGATGCCCTTGGACTCACTTCGGTGGGAGACATTGGCCAACTGGCCACTTCAAACAAGAGATCCACGTTGGATCAGTTGACCACTAGACCAAACCAGTTCAAGCTTGGCCTTGGCTTACCAATGTGCAAGGTCTACGCGGATTACTGGAATGGAGATCTTACAATGAATTCGTTAGAGGGTTATGGCAGTGATACCTGTTTGACGTTGAGCAAGCTTGGATTGCACTCCAATAAGACCCAGCTTGACCGGGCGTAGATGTCATGGAAGGGGTTTTGTAATTAACATTCACAACAACATTCACAATAACATTCACAAAAGCATCACCATTCATACTAGATTAATTTCCTCTTGCGCAATGTTACATTTTTTTTCGCCATGTTTATTGACTATAGCTCCAGGAGCGTTTAATCCTTTCCTTTACTGGAACCACTGGTGTACATTCTCGCGGCGCACTCAGGCACAATTATCACCGCGCACTATATCACCACTACCAAATACCCAAACATATACCCCCACCATACAATAAAGCCATGGGCCAACGAAATGTATCGATTCGCTCTCTCCTAGATGCATCTGATCCAAAAGAAGATACCCCGACAGGAAGAAGCCCGACTGATTCAATTCCAGTGGATGTTGCGGCTCCTGTTTCTGCTGCTGGCGCCGTCTACTCTGAGGACCCGGTCCAGTCGTTGCTATCCCGTTACCAGACATCAGTGGGATTTCCCGAGTACTCAGGGCCAAAGCCTGCTGCACCAAGAACTGAGGCATCTGCTTCAGTCCCTGCTCCAGCCCCGGTCGCAGTTGCACCACAGGCCATTGCGCCCAAGACCGAACCTCCAACCAACATCTTGCAAAACTACGTCAAAAAGTTTCAGCTTGCGTTCAATCCTGCTGCGGACTTCATCTCTTATCCGCCTCTGGTATCACCTTCCCCGCAGGCTCTGAATTCGCCAACTCCACTATCTAAAGAAAGTCTGGCGCCTGCCAAACTACGCCAATTGAAACCGGCATTCAAGATCCAACCACTGGCAAACAAACACTCAATAGATTCTATAATCAACTTGGATGATTCTACTGCACATGTCCCGAAGGAAAAGAAGCGACCGCTAACGAAGGCAGATCAGGCTAACAAAAAGCCTAAGACCGAGCCAAAGAAAACCACCAAACCCGCCGTGAAACCCGAGGCAAAGAAGACTTCCAAGGCAAAGAGAAAGACTCCCGAAACCGTGATTCCCGAAAAGCTTTCTATCCACCCAACAATGACAACCGACAAGACTCAATCTGCGGCAAATGTCACAGTGCCGGCTGCAACTTTCATTGAATCGGAGTCTGACAGGATTCTATCAGCTAGTCTTTCAGAAAAGAGGGAGGGTACCATGGAAGTAGACCAGATAATTGACACCAAGGAAAAGGACACGAAAGACAAGGACACGAATGAGAAGGACACGAAAGAGAAGGATGCCAGAGATAACAAGGACAAAGAGAAAGAAAAAGGAAAGACCGAAAAAGAGCCAGCAGTGGAGGTGCCGGTGATTGCGTTGAACATCCCGCTTCTAGATCCTAAAAATCCGCAACCGGGCCAAGCGGAAGTCGT
Organism: Clavispora asparagi; assembly: GCA_030573135.1. Taxonomy (NCBI): domain Eukaryota; kingdom Fungi; phylum Ascomycota; class Pichiomycetes; order Serinales; family Metschnikowiaceae; genus Clavispora; species Clavispora asparagi. The sequence continues at coordinate 187,833 of JAJMCU010000002.1, forward strand.
CATCAATGTGTTGAAGCTAGCAGAAGACAAGTACGGATGGAACACGATACACCCCAACGCAAAATCAGCTATTGATTTAATGGATGATATCTTAGATGATGACGATGAAGGTGAGGATGAGGAAGAGGAGGATGTGTCAGTAGCCGACGAGAAGGCAAATCCCCTGAAGAAGAAAGAAGAGCTCACGGAAGAGCAGCTTATAAAACGGCACGAGACAAAAATGAACCGGAAAGTGGGTAAGTATGACTATGAAGATCCGTTCATCGATGACGTCGAATTGCAATGGGAAGAAGAGATCACCACCACCAAGGAAGGGTTTTTTGTCTACTGGGGCCCATTAGTTGAAGAGAAGTCCTCATCCAAAAAGAGCACCGGAAAGAGCAAAAAGTAGCGGCTTACACTTCAAAATAGTAATATCATACATTCAACATATGTTCGTAACTAGAGAGCGAGTCTCTCAACCGTAACCTTCAAGATCCCCACACCGTCAACAGGAACTGGCGTCTGTTCATCCTTGCTTTCGCCTAATTCAACAGCATCAGTGAATTTTTGTATTTGCTCAACCACCGTGTCAAACCTCTCTCCCCTCACTGACTTCTGGTTCTTCAACACATACAAGAAGTTAAGGAATGCCAGCAAAGTTGGAACGAGCTGCTGATTGAGCTTTACTCCTGAGTCTGTTTTAACAAAGGTTTCACCAATGTACTTATCAATAAGCTTGTATAGGTCTTCCACGCGAGATTCGGTCAATGTAATATACTTTGCACCCGCTTGGTTGTCTCTGCTCGGAAGAGGAGGAGGACCAGAAGAATCAGCGGAGACTTTCGTGTTAGCAAGGGATTCAGATAAGTCGGACACCGTCACCTTGGACTTGGTGCTCAACTCCTTCAACACACCCACAATTGCAGCCTTTATGTTTTCAAACGGACATTCTTGCAATGTATTGAGAATGAAGTCATACGCAATTTCTTCGGGAGCCAACGACAAGAACTTGGTCAACAACGTAAGAACCACATAGCGGAAGTACAGAATAGAGGTGCACGATAAGATAGCAAATAACAAGCCGCGGAAAAATGACAAGAGAACAATGCGGGGCACTGCCGCCACCTCCTGCTCTAGTTTCTTAACGTTGTTCAGGTATGCGTGCACGACATACCAGCACCAAAATACAGAAAAGTCATGCTGACCTCTGAAGAGGAACTTGGAGTGAACCATGCCGGGAATAATCAAGCGCACCGCCATGCTGATGGCTTCCCCGGCGGAGATGGAAACCTTACCAAATTCGCGAGATGGTCCAATCGAGTAGGTGAACAATACCAAAATGCCACCCAAAGAGTCGGAGATCGAGTCAGCGCCAACTGTGATCAAGGACGAGCCGAAAAATTTCTGGTAGTCGGCTGCAAGAACCTCCACCAACTTATTGGTGGTTTCTTCATCGGACTTCAGGACGTAGTCAATGGAATCCACCAATTCCACACTGGACTTGACAAAGTCGGTGAATGCGGTGGTCAAGTCAATGTCAAACGACAATGCGGACTCGTACAATCGGTCCACAACCTGCTCCTCCAATGAAAACTGGTTGGTGTACTTTGCGTCAGTGGGCAGAATCTTCTGGAGGTAGTTGAAAAAATCCACCGACAACCCAAGGGTAGTATTACCGAGGCATCGGTTGAGGGCCTCAGTCAAAAAAGCGGTCAACAACTTGCGCTGTAAGTAGTCTTCGTCTAGGGTAATTTGGGCCAACTCCTCAGGGGTGACACTAAGTGGCTCTGGAAGCGGTGGTCGCGTGTAGCCGCGAGTAAAGGTGGACATGCGCCTCCACAAGAATTTGTAGTCGGTGAGTTTTTGGTTGATGGCTATAGCATTGATAAAACTGGTTACAGCCATGGCCAAGAACTTGGACGGATACAATGTTGGGATGCGGCGCATGCAGCTGTTGATCAACTCAAAGAGGCAGTATACTTTCAAGTCATAGAAGCGTTCGGCCACGATGGCGGTGGTTTCGGAATCGTAAGCCTCAAGCGTGCTCAACAATTCAGTGGACTTGAGAAACAATTCTTTCGGGTTGCCATTGATCGCCAACACCTCGAAGATCTTGATCACTTTGTACACCCCAGGAGCGTGTCTAATAGGTCCATCAAACGCGAAATCGGACGTGATGTAGGGGATCAAAAGCGCAGGCAAATCCCATCCGATTTCAAAAGTCATGGTGGCGTCTGCTGTCAACACCTCCAAAACGTGAGAGAGAATCTGTTCCCGCTCTTCGTTGGAGAAGCGGCTAGGTTCACTCGCAAAGATGTCTAGCACAGTGGAATAGGACAAGAAGTCGCCGGACTCGCGCGCATCAGTAGCGGCAAGTTCCAAGGTAGAGAGAATTTTCTCGAACTCCACGGTTTCTAGCGTAGAGTCGCTGGCGTAGTCGGAGTCGTCAGGAAGAGACATGGTGGAGATAACAAATTTAGCGCGAGGCGTAGTTGTGCCGGATATCTGGGCAGAGGTTGAGATTGGGCACAAAGCAATGGTTGGAAATAGATTGGGGTGGAGAGATGAGGCACAAATAGGGCAAAAAGGACATGGACGCAGTCGCCGATGCAATTACCACAGTAAGCTCGAACAATTGCGCAAACTCGGCGAAGGAGTTTTATGCGAAGAGAGTTTGTTGGAGAGCCGTGCGATGTTATCCCCACCGAAGTGTGTGGGTTAAGCGCGCGCACCAGTACTGGGTCCAACTGAATACCATCCTCAATCTGCTCCTGGTGCGGAATACATGCTTGCCTCAATGCTGTCGAGCAGATCCGGGCATTAGACAGAAAGATGGATTGAAGCTCGGAATTAGAGGAGTAATTGGGACAATATGCCCTCTGGTAGCATTCGGACATGCACAAGTGTTGGAATAGTGGTGACATGCATATACACAGGCCGCAACCACACCTGCCTAATCTTATGACTGATTGGAGATCAATGCTCCAGTGTATATTCTAGGTCCGTATCGATTGGTCCTTGTATTTTATTTTCTTTTGGTCGTTTCCATGGATATTGACCCATCTGATTCCGTTACCTCGTAACCTGTGATTGAACCAACAAACTCAAACCATTTCCAGCTTCTCAAACAGTCACCGTCACTGATCCTCAAATTTAGTTTTCCATCTTTCCGACGCCTACACTTATCATGAGTCTTCTCCTCCATTCGGAATCAGACTCTCTGACTGATTCATTGGTGAGCATGGATCCACCCGCACAAGAAAAGGTGCCATTGTCCACGTCAATAATTCTTCAGAAGGCACAAGTGGAGTTGGTCCCCCCACCACAGGACCAAAAGATCTCAGTGCGATTCCAACCCATAGGTTCAGCCCCTGCCATGAAACCACTCTCATTCACAGTCAGTGGAACCCAAACCATTGGGTCCATTCTGAAATTCTTGATGCGCCGGCTTCGACTTAAGACAGTGCACGTATATGTGCTGAGTTCGTTCCAGCCCACCCCCGATGAGAAGTTGGGTGACTTGCACGGGATGTTTCGAATCAACGGTGAATTGATCCTAAGTTACTGCGAGACCATTGCATTTGGGTGAGCAATGTGTGTTAGGGATTTTTCAAATGGGGACAGACGGGTGACTGATGACGATAATGTACGCCACCAGAATCAACCACAGCCAATCCCAAACTGGCGAATACGATACAAAAAACTAACGAAAAGGTGATGTTCAACTTATCTATGTAATGATACATGAAATTAATATACAGCAAAGAAAGAATGGCTTCCTGGGTATCATTAGGAATGCCGTGGGACGAAAGAAATAAGAACGATCCGAAAATTAAAAGATAACCCGGTTAGTAGAACACAAACTCAGCAGTACCGCTGACAACGGTGAAGGTACATCCATCGGAGCCGTCACCGCCAACGTATTCACCGTTGACGTATGTACAGGTGCCGACAGTGGTGGCGCCATCAACCGCTTGGATCTTGACGTTGTAGTTTGGCGCATCACCGTTGTTAGGGTTAGGAATCAAAGACAAGTAGGTGAGGCCACCGACTTGTCCGGCACCCATGACGACAGGAGCCCAGTTACCAACACCGGAGCCGGCAGTACCCCAAATGCAGCCGTCCTCCACCGAGACACCGGCGTTGTTGACGTAAAATTGAGACGAGGTCTTACCGTTGTTCCAGGTAAAGTAGGAGTCGGAGTCGACCACAGACACAGGAACAGTGGAGCCGGCATCCAACAAGGTTGGAACGTTCATGTTCTCGGAACCAGGGTAGTCGGTTCTGCAGATGGCCACCTCGCTGTCGAGCTCAGACACAAAGTTGGCGGTTTGAGGACCCCACTCACACAAGTAGTCAGAGTCGGTGTTGGATCTGTACAACTTGCCGCTCTGACAGTACAAACCACCCACAGAAATACCACTGGATGGTTGGTCCGTAGGCCATTGGGTCTTAGACATACCCGCCTGGCACGCGTAAGAGCAGTAGAAGCCATCCTCACAGGTGGTGGAAGTGTCACCGTTCAAGTTCATCACCGAGGTGAAACCTCCGGTCAAACCGGAAATCCAGTCCACGGCAATAACACCTTGTCCGGTTGGCAAGGAGCTACAGTCGTAGACACCGTCCTCGAACGGCACAGTAGGGTCGACGAAGGCGGAAAGGTCACCGGAAATAGCTCCGGAAGAAGATTGGGCCGACGCAGACGCAGCAGAGGTGTCGTCCTTCTTGGAAAGAGTAGCATCGGCGTTGGCAGTCAAGGTAACCGTGTTTCTCTTGTGTTCGTGATGTTGGTGCATACGGGAAGGAGCCGCAGTGGCAAGGGCCAAGAGCATGGAAAGCGCGATAGTGGATCTCATAGTTAACGATATAAGTAGATTGGCAAAAGTGTGGGGAAGGAAGAAGTGGCTTCAGAAGGAGGGGCAGAAGTTGCTTCGAAAGGAAAGACAATAGTTGGGGAACTGGAAAATGAGTGTAAAGGTCGCTTCAAACTAAGGAAAAGAATACAGATTTACGGGGAAGGCGGCGTCTCTTAAACGGTTTTTGCCAATATGTCAATATTGGATGCGAGGTTTTTTCTTTTGATTTTCCCCCGCCAGTGCAGGATGACAGTCAGGTCTAGACCGCATTATAGCCAATTAAGCCCCGAATAGGTAACTTCCCATTCTCTCTGCGACGCACATGCACCTAATTTTGCCTGTATTCATTTGTACTCCTGCACCATACATCTGCGCCAACGACTGTTTTCCGTTCGCCTGTTGCAGTGTTGCTGAAACTGTGTCCGCTTCTTGAGTAAAATGCGATAGAAAGTTGAATTGGGGGTGAAGCATGTAGTGAGGAGCTTTTTATTTCATCATTCACTATTTGATGTCGATTAATTTACGGTTCGTCCTAAAAATACACATCATGTGCTCTTGCGCATAGTCTGATCATTATGCGCACAATACTTCCGGCGTTAAAGGGGTCAATTAATGTGAATGACCCGGGTCCCACTGATGGTCAAGATCATGCGCAAGTCAGCAAAAATACCAAGGGCGTCACCGCTGCAAAGCGTCTGTATCGTTCTTCCTGATTGGGTCCTAGCCTGATCGCTAGTTCCCAGCTTGGCAATGACTGATTAGCCGATTCGAATTGGTCACGTGCGCCAAACCCCAGGCACCATAACCTTTGCCAAGTTAGGTGCAATGATAAACACTCAGAAGTTTATGGGCAAAAGTGGTCACCTGTAAGACGCGACTCATGCCGCGACCCCAGATATCGTAACTGGTTCATTTACTATTACTCTCATTGTACCCATTATCGATATGGTCTTTTTTTGGCCTAGGCGTTTTATCACTTGCACGACCGGTGCCCCGATACCAAAAAAGCAACGGGATCGCCTGCACATCGTATTGGTTACATTAATCTTACATACGGCCTATTACGCCGTTGACGTTTAATGCACGGCACCAACCGGTGCGCCGTTACAGGGAGTAGATTCGTACTTAAAATTGTAAAAACTCGTTTCTCAAATGCAAACTAAACGGGGATCGTACGCAATAACCGCAACCACGTCGCGCTTATTCGTCTTGGTCAATCGAAATACCAGAGACGGCGAGGTTCCCGAAACCACGGCGGTGAAAAATTAAGTCCGGAGACCATCCTGCCCATAAAAAAAAAAAAAAGAAAAAAACTGATAGCCTGCAAACAGTTGAGTGGAAAAATACAACCATCTGCAAGTAGCATTTTGCCATCAAGGTCGCATTGAAAACTGCAGATCAAAGGGTCCCTTCGTCCTCGATGCCCAAATTGAACCATGGATGTTCGAGCGCCTCGAGTGCCGTTATCCGGTCCTGCGGGTTAATCACGAAGAGCTTGCGTAGTAAATCAATAAAAAACCACCAGAAGGTGAAATTGCCAAAGTTTATGAGATGCTGATTATTCTGATAGTTTTCACTGAGGGAGTAGTCAAAATTGATAAGGAGCCCGATCCGCTCACTGATAAAAATGTCAATGCGCGAAAGTTGTTCCACGCTGCGGAGATACTTGTCTGGGGTACTTTGGGTCGGGAACATAAGCGTCAATGAGTTGCCTTCGGTGGACTCGTTGTCAATAATCACATCATCGTCAAAATCATTGTCGTCATAATCACTTCCGTCGACGTTAGGCCGGCTGTAGTCATTAGTGAAGTACTTCATCCCACACTCGTTATCCATTTGTTTGGAAAACCGCACCATCTCCTTGTCAATTTTGGCACCCACGATCTTCTCGATCATTGCCAAGTGCTCTAGATTATCGTGCGTCCGGAACACAGGTTCGCCAATCACCAATTCTACCAAAATGCAACCAATCGACCACATGTCACAGGGGAAAGACCAACCCACACCAAGGACAATCTCGGGGGCCCGGTAATGCCGCGTGGACACAATGGAAGAATGGTATTCGTCATCAAAAATGGCGGAGCCAAAGTCAATGATTTGGATTAACGGATTGTTCAAGATTCTTAAGTTCTTAGGGCTCTTTTGTTTTTTTCGCGGCTGGGTGCCGCTGCTCAAATTGAGATAGCTTGTGATGATGGTACTGCTTCGCAATGGTTTCCGCATATACGAGTCATCATGCAACAAGATGTTTTCCGGCTTGAGATCGGTGTGAATCAAATTCAACTCGTGAAAGTACGTCACTGACCGGATCAACTGCTTCGAGATCGCCTGGATGTGGGAACCAGGATAAGGAATAAACTTGTTGTTTTCCATGAAGTCGTACAACGAGATCTTTAACAAATCGGTCACGATGCATATGTGGCCTCTAAAATCGAAACATTCCCGCAAGTGAATACAGTGATTGCGGTTTTCATTATCAAACTGCTTCAAGGTGGTCAAAACTCGAAGTTCTATCTTCGCGGCATCTCTGTATTTGGGAATGTTTCTGATGATTTTGATCGCAACCGTCTCGCGGTTAAGCTTGTCATAGCACGCCACCACCTTGCCAAAGGTCCCCTGGCCCAACAATTTTTGAATGACAAATCTATTGGCGAACACATCGTTGATACGAATGATGTAATGCCCATCGTCGTCATCACACGGCGGCAGGTTGACTTTGTGGGGAATCACATGTGCTTTGATGTTGCCCACCTTTGGTTGTTGGTGAACATAGTTGTTGGGGAGTTTTTGGTAGAAACAACGAGCCTGTGGCAACTGGGGAAGCGAGCTGGTTCTCTGCTTCTTCGCGCCAAAATTAGGCGGGATCTCAAACGCCGGGGGTTGAGGCGAATTGTTGACGTTGAACATGTTATAAGCCTCCAACACATCACGTTCCAAAAACACCGCCAGGTCGGAGTTGTTGCGACGATTGCGGATCCGCAGATCAGGTTTGAGCCTGCGTTCCTCGACAAACACCACTTCATTGTCAAACATGTCACCATTCTCGTCAGCAAAGTCGTCTTCGGCACTCTCTAAGATGGCCCTTCCATGATTTTCGCCGGTGAAGTATGGATTTTTATCAAAGGGACCGCCCGCACCTTCATCGTGGCTCCCAGAAAGGTTGATATTTAGATTCAAGTTTGGCGATTCATTGTACGTGGAACTCGACAGCGACGAAAGACCGTCAAAAGGCTTGCCTTGGGGATTTGCCACGTTGATGGTATCTTTCGCTGCCGCTTTGCGCGTCAGGTCGAATGTTTCGCTGAAACCACGGGGTCTCTTTCTGTTGGAGAGGAGAGACATTGGGTATTTGAGCGGGGAAGTAAATCACGGGTTGGGAACAGGTATAGGATAAAATGGGGATAAAATGGAGTTGAGGAGATGGGTAAGGTTTTCCGTTAACCAACTTCTCAAGAAGGGGTAAGTCCTAGAATGAACCAAAGGCTGGCCAGCAGGTATAGGTATCAAAGGGCTAAGAGGGATTCTCAGCGGAGGAAATAAATGAGGAAGAAACGAATCACAACAAACAGTTAATCTATCAATGTGGAACACGACGTTTGCGCAGAGAGACGAATGTGTCACAAGAAGTGAATACCAGTGCCAGGGTAGGGTCTTATGGGGCAAAGGCCACGTTCAGAAAAACCGAGAAACACGGCCAAAAAAACAGAAAGCAGATATCAAATGGACGTTTATCTCGAGCGTACTAAACCTGGATGACACGAAATACAGAGCTTTTTTGATGGAGATGCTAGTAAATTTTCCTTGGTTGAAAATTGGGCGATAAGTGTATTGGATACGATTAGGGGGGTGTTCCCGACGTGCGCGCACCGATTATTTACCAGGGTTCGTCCAGCCACCACCACAGGGGTTTTACCAAAATTACCTTGTGGTGAGTGTATTAACAGTCTGCTTCTGTTTTTCCTTGACATAGGGTAAGGGCTACGGTTTTGCGTTGGTGGTATGTTTACTCTATTGTCCCTCTCCGCTTATCTGTACATGACCGCGGAGATAGGCCACATGGGCAATGTGGCAAATACTGTTTGGCAAAGAAATAGGCTGGGGAGGTGAAAATGGATCAGTAAACAAAAGCGGGTCTAGATACTTGTGACAAGCGTGAATCCGCGAAATCCAGACTGGGGTTGGGGTGATGTACCAAAGTGGGGAGTGAAGATGCGGGGATTGCACTCTAGCAATCTAGCACTGCCTTCGAATCGAGCGATAAGATGAATCGGCGCATTAGGGTTTAAGGTTACGTAAGATCAAATGATGAGATGAAACCCCGTTCCAGCATGAAGTTTTCATGGATAGATCTTGGATCTAACGCCGGCGACGGGATATACTGGAGAGTATTCTAGACCATGCCATGGACACGTCGCGCGCTGGGTCACGAATGAGAATGCGAAATCGGGCCGACTGGGGATCTTCACCGCACCACCATCTCAGTCCGCGAAGAAAGAATGCAATCAACTAGAGCATAGACCAGAGGAAAGAGATGTGAAGAAAAGATAGAAAAACCAAAGAAAATTGAATAAATAAAAAAAGAAACATAACAATATTATTTATTGTGTCATCGAGAATGGGGTTAAGCTCGGTGATATTACGAGGCAATCGCAGATGCGGAACTCCGAGGAAAATTATGCCTGACCAAGCGATGAGGGTCCAGATGAGTGTAGAAAACAACTGTAGCAGTGACACATATCTGGGCTAAACCCTAAAACCACATCATTTGTGGCTTTGCAAAAAAGGGCAGAAACCACCCAGAGGTGGTTCAACAGTGCCGCAGCATTTTTATTTTGCGTGAAAGCTATCTCCAGCCCCATCGTACATGCGGCAGAGAAGTAATTACTCGGCAATGGTACATACACAATCCCTCACTCCCGGAACACCGATATTTGCCACCTCAAACCATCCGGATTTCCGTCCCATTCCACAGTTAACAGACCCTGTTGGCAAAAAGAAAACCTGGACATGCCTATGGTCACGTTGCACTGTCATCACTGATGGTGCCCGTAATTTTGCGCACTTGAAACTCGCCAGTAAATCACCAGAATCGAACTCCCAGTGCCCCGTTCCTCGCGCACCCCCAATGTTGTGTCAGTCAAGCAAAGACAAGATAACCCCCCAAACCCATCCCTCGCTCAATTTGCCCCCGTCGGTGTCCGTCGCTACTAACCCGCCTTCCGTCACTGTCGCTGTTATGGTACGACATAGAAGTCGGTACTGCAACTGGGATGCGCAGGGCCAGTGACACTTGGAAACGGTGCACGCCCTTATACGTTGGGCGCACTGCGCGATCATTTTTTATTACTCGCTTCTCCCTCCAGCCGCGTTCTCCTGTTTCTTCTTCCGAGTAACGGCTACCCGCTACACCCCCAATAGTTCCTCGCCGACTTCTAAATCTCGTATACGCGTGGTATTACATCTTATACTACGCTGTCCGGACCCGTCGCGACCAAAACCCTCCCTTCGCATAGTTACAGGTGAAGCTATACCCACCTGTTGCCGCCTTCTGATGAGACTAGTGCTCCTCCCACTTTTGAGTGTAAGACATGACTTCGCCTGACGGCGATTACAAACATAAATCCCACGAGCCCCGTCTCGACTCGGAAAAGGAGCTGTCGGGCGATGCGTCCAACGAAGCGTCCGACTCCGGGCCCGAAACATACCCGGAGCGGGTTCCTGTGTTAAAACGCCACCACCCCATCCCTGGCCGTGCCAACGCTGACAAGCAGCGCCATGGTGCGTCTACTGATCCCCGGGTGCCACAAACTGATGGCGTAAAAGACCCGAGGAGCCAAAAGGACTCTGAGGATTCCAACTCCGCCGCCGAGACCAGAGACTCCTTGAAGGTATCCAATAATCACAAAGCTCAGCCTAAAGATTCCCACGCTAAAGACCGCGTGTCCGACGATTCCAATACCAACGGTAGTAAGACCAGCCAAACTCTTCCGCTGTCCCATCACGTGGATCCCCAACTAGTGCCTTCTGCAGATGTGGACCCAGTGAACTTGGATCCCGTGCGTGTGGCCCCATTGCCTTCTGAGTCAGTAGCCTCGGGAAAATCAGATCCGTCAACTGACGACCTCAAGCGGTTCTTCTGCCGCATCTGTAACCAGGGCTTCTCCCGGAAGCACAACATGGTCAGTCACGAACTCATCCACCTGAGCACCAAACCTCATGTGTGTCGCCTGTGCAATGCTACCTTCCGTCGTATCCATGACTTGCGTCGCCACGAAAAGCTCCACCTGGGCGAGAAGCCGTTCCACTGTCCCTACTGCCGCCGTGGGTTTGCTCGTACTGATGCGTTGACCCGCCACTCTAACTCCATGAACGCCTGCTCGCTGCGACCCCCCGAAGAAGGTAAGCAAACCGGGGCATCAACGGAAGCAGGTGCTACTGACCTGGCAGTGTCTGCAAAGTCCCCCAAAAAGTCGTCAGTCAGACTGTCGCTAGGGAAATCTGCCAGTCTGTCTTTGAATAAATCCTCTGCCAGTCTGTCTATAGAGAAGTCCTCTGCCGGTCTGTCTTTAGAAAAGTCCTCTGCTGGTCTGTCAGTGAAGAAACCCTCGTTGGAAAAATCGTCCCGGGAGAAGTACTCTGCGTTGACTTCTGCAAAGTTGGAAAGGGCCACGTTCAAGGCTTCTGTGAAAACCACTGAAAAGCCATCCCGCGGGGAAAACCACCGTGCCCCCAAAAAGACTACCAACGTTGCTTCTACATCCAGCGCCGACTCTTCGGGTACTACTCCCCACATGGAAGGGGCCCGTGGTCTGTCGGTGTCCAATCCGGTGTCGGCTAGCTCCAGTGACGAGTCTCGTAACAACTTGGTGGACTCAGTGAAAAGTACCAGCTACGACGTCAACCGGTGGCGTGCAATGCAACAACAGGAAACGTATTCGGCTGTGAACAATGGGGGACTGCCCAATCTGAATGCCCTATCTGCCACACCGCAGTTTTCCCGTCAAGATCAGTCACAGGCTACACCTCTGGTGATGTCCATGAGCGGGCAGCTTCCATCCAATGTCCCAGTCAGCAGAGAGTATCACCACCACTTCTACCACCACCACCACGATCGCGGATTTATTCCTAATAATAATGGCGATGATCACGCCAAGGATTTCTCGAGGGACTTCCGCCCGGAAGACCGCAACGTACTAATGCCGTATAACCAGGCTCATAATCGACAGCTACCATTCCCTCCTATGGATGGCCGGCCAGGCCAATATCAGACACCAATGTACTTCCGTGATAACCAATACTGGATTCCAATGGAACAGGAGCGACCCCATCACAAGAAAAATGGCTCTATGGGGTCCGCAAATTTTAGCGCATTCAATAATCCGACCAGCTCTGGTTCGAGGGCTCATGGTGGAACTGGTGAACATGGAGATCCACGTCATTCGCGCTCAGTGAGCTATGTGGAACCCAGTCAACCCGGATACAATGTACATCTTAGAATTCCAGGACGCAATGTTCACCATGGAAATGCTGGCAATGCTGGCAATGCTGGAAATCCTGGAAATCTAGAAATGTCGGGGAATGGCGGATATCCAAGAAACCCGGGCAATCCAGGAAGCGCTTCAAACTTTGGCTTCCCTGAATATTCCCCGAACCCGGGGCCTGGAAACCGTGGTAATCCGAATAACCCAGTCACCTATTCAAGTCAGGGAAATCAGGCTGAATTTATACGCCCGGCTCAAGGTGATCCACTCGAAACTAGAAACCGCATCACCTATGAAAGCACCAACTCTGGTGAGTCTGCGCCTTCTAACAACTCCGCGGATTCGTCGAATTTAAACGAGGCCTCGAAATGGGGTAAGGATGACGAGGGAAAAGATAAGCCTGGAAGAACCCCTCGGGGTTTTGTGACCATGAGCAGCTATAACCAGTTGGTGAACTACACACACTCACTCCAGAACTCCTTGTCTACCATGGAGGATCGGATCTTGGCGTTAGAGAAGGATGGACGAAAGGATGAGCAGGACCTTGATGAACCACCACAGAAAAGGCCACCCCAGACTTGAATGGAGATTAATTCCACGGGATCTACAATGATCAACCAAAGAGGCCAACACAAATCAATACCGGGATCTAAGGAGATCAGGAACCGGAATCACGCACTACGGCCTTTATAGAATAAATATAAGATATACCGTTCTTATGTATTGTAATATTTCAAGATGTGAAATATTCTTATAGCATGGTGAAAGTATTTCGGCTGTAGATCGATGCTGTGGGTTTAATCCTCTATGATCGTGATGCCAGGTCGGATCACGTGCTCACACATGCAGGTGTCTGTGGTATACATTTGTAACACCCTTATCTGCCTGTAGATAGGACTGAAACCCCTTCAACGGCAAATTACTTTCTTCTTATCCGCTTTCCCCCACGACTTCCTGCGATACAAGTCACAAACACTCTCCGTCTACCATCTCTGCTGCGTGGTATTTACAGTTTTACCAAGTTTATTTTGACTTCAGTTTTTTGTGGTCACTATGTCTACACATCTGATTAGTGACGAGGATTGGGCCATTATTTCTTCGTCTTCCGACTACGATGAAGATTCAACTGCTTCTTCCGTAATTGATCCAGATGGAGATACTTCCAGCTCCGAGTTTACTCCCGATGCCGACCATCCTCTGTCTGGTGATGCTCCGGATAGTACTACCTCCAGAGTTGTCACTTCAGCTGATGTTGCGGCCAGAACCAAGAACCGAACTGATCCCGCGGGCGATTCCGTGTGTACAATCCGTCCCCAAGACGTAAAGCCCGACGATTCTCCCCGGATGCCGGAAGTTCCTTCACCTGTGGCGGAAAAGGAAATTCCTACAACTTGTGGGGTAATGGATGCTCGTTTCCGAGGCTGGTCCAAACGCATTTTTAAGGTCATGTTTAGCTGCTGCAGGCAAAAGTTAGAGGCTACAAGAGCTCAGAATGTGCAATCGGTTGGCTTGGCACACCACGCGGCGTTTTCGTTGTACTCCACATTGGAACGCCACCAGGAGGTCTTGCTCTACTATTTTGCAGTTGCATTGTCAGCCGTCGTATTCGGGTTCCATTATGGGCCCGCTGTGCTTGCGGCACTGAGAGATTTTGCCAATGACAGAATTGTACAAGGCTTGTGGGCCACGCCACAGCTGATATCTGTGTCGCGGCTGGGATTTTTCGGTGCACCGGCAAGAACGTGGAAGTCTCGTTTTGTAGGCTCTCCAGCATCGAAGGGAAGGAATCTGTTATCACAAACACCATTCTTTTCTTCACTTGGAGTACTGACTGATGCGAAGCTAATGTTGACCAATAAGCTCTCTCAACTCCAATCGGCTATCGATCCGGTGCGCTTCAATCTAGTCCAATGGGGCACTGTTTGTGCTAACAGTCTAGGAGAATGTGCTAATAGGCTTGTGCCATATGTTCGTGGTTTGGATGAGTACTTCAGCGCCGCCAATAAGTATGTCACCAAACATAACAGTGTGGTTTGGAAATGGTTCATTGCTGGTCTAGACCAATATCAGCGCTTTTCTTTGGACATTCTTGGACGAATTCTGGAAGTCAAGTTGAATTTCCCGGAGCAAGTCACGGCCGGGTTATTAAATTTGGTGAACAAGGTGGGCTCTGGTGGGAAGTGCGTACTGGCGCAATTCGGCAACTTCCTTCTAGGCTCCAAACGGTACCTTATCCTTTACAGAAGTCAAATTGCTTCGCTGAGAAACCAAATTGCTACCTTTGTGGCTAATTTCGGCAACCCAATCCCAGATATCGTTAGAAATCTGCAACAAGGAACTCTAGCAATTGGAGAGCTCGGAAACTCCTACTTCAGCCAGTCCAAGCAATTATTGCTGCGTTACGTCAATAAGGGAGCTTTTTTGTCCAATTATGAACGCTTTTCCAGCTACGGCCCTCGTCTCACTCACCACTTGGACAGATCTAAAGAAGCATTTGATTCCGTCAGCCGCAAAACGTACCGTCTTATCTGGACCGACAATGATGTATTGCACCTGTGGTGCCTGTGGACCAAGACCTTGGCCAAATGATTGCCGTGAATGAATCTCCGAAGTGTATTTCTGGAAAACCACGATTTAGGTGGTGTTTTCACCTTGGACTGGTGCACACGTGCCAGTGTCAAGGTCAATGGGCTGCAACATTGCTGCGTTCAGAGTTGTTTATATTCCTTTTTTATTGTGATTCCTCTATAGTTTTATATCATCCTTACTCTTTATTGTCTGTTCGCCTTGAGCGTTATAAAGTTGGATGTCGGTTAGGCCATTTAATGTAGTACATTCTGAATCCACCGCCTACCTGTAACGCGCACCCACGCCAAAAAAAAAAAACGACAGTCGTGCACAGTTCTACTTCGTCCAATCGCACATTTCAGCAAAATATTCAGTGACCACATAAACCATCCATTAAGATATTTAGCCATGGGTATGTGTCGAGTGAAACCAGTGCGCAAAAACTGCTTATACTAACATCTTTTAGGAATTCCAAAGTTTTTCCGGTTTATCTCGGAGAGATGGCCCTTGATCTCACAATTGATCGAGGATGACACCATTCCCGAATATGATAACTTGTATCTTGACATGAACTCTATTTTACATACTTGCACCCATTCGGACAATGATACTTTGTCTAGAATGACTGAAGACCAGATGTATGCGGCGATTTTCAACTACATTGACCACTTGTTTGACATCATCAAACCAAAAGAGGTGTTTTATATGGCCATTGATGGTGTTGCCCCCCGGGCTAAGATGAACCAGCAAAGATCGAGAAGATTTAGAACTGCTTATGAAGCAGAGGAGAACTTGAGAAAAGCTATTCAAAGGGGCGAGGTTATCCCTAAGGAGGATCCTTTTGACTCCAACGCGATCACTCCTGGAACGGAGTTCATGGCAAAGTTGACCAGTAATTTGAAGTATTTTATCCACAAAAAGATGACCGAGGACAACCGCTGGGCCGATATCAAGGTTATTTTGTCTGGCCACGAGGTCCCCGGTGAAGGTGAACACAAGATCATGCAATTCATCAGAACCATGAAGTCACAGGATGACTACAACCCAAACTTGAGACACTGTATCTACGGCTTGGATGCCGATTTGATTATGTTGGGATTGGTCACGCATGACCCACATTTCTCCTTACTTAGGGAAGAGGTGGTCTTTGGACCATCCTCCAGAAATAAAACTGATGTCCACGACCAAAAGTTTTATTTGTTGCATTTATCATTAGTGCGGGAGTACATGGGCTTGGAATTCCAAGATTTGGAAGGCGAATTGACGTTCGAATACAGTTTCGAGCGCGTGTTGGATGACTTCATCTTGATCATGTATGTGATTGGTAATGATTTCTTGCCCAACTTGCCCGATTTACATATCAATAAGGGCGGTTTCCCATTCTTGATTGGTGCTTTCAAGGAAAGTATGAAGCACATGGACGGTTACTTAAACGAAGGAGGTAAGATAAATTTAAGAAGATTTGGCATCTGGCTTGAATACCTTTCTGAGTTCGAGTTGGAGAATTTCGAAAAGCAAAATGTCGACATCGACTGGTTCAACAAGCGTTTAGAGCTCATTTCCATCTCGGGTGAAAAGAAAAGAAAGCGCTCAGGTAAATTGTTGGTGTTGAAGGACGAAAAGAAATTAGTAGGTATTCTCAAGCCTTGGTTGTTAGAAACGGGCGCGCTCACGATTTCTGAACTCACTGAGTTGGCTAATTCGGAATCTCTCCCTACTTGCCCCTTGCCAGCGGATTTGACCAAAGCGAACATGGAATTCCTCAAAACTTTTGCTTTGGAAACGGGTATTCTTATTATCCATTCCAGATCTAATGACACTTATGAGGCAACAATAGATGTGGACGGTATGTCTCCATATGAAACTGATGAAGAATATCAAGACAGAATATCTAGTTTGAGAAAAACGGTGAAGTCTTATCAATCCGCCAACTTAGTTGCCACTGAAGAAACCATGAAGGAGGCGAAAGACTTGTACGACGAGAAATTCGTCAACTCCAAAAACGATTACTATCAAAAGAAGTTAAAGTTCTCGATTCATGATGAAGACAAAATGGTTGACTTCACCCAGCATTATCTTGAAGGTTTGCAATGGGTTTTGTACTATTACTACAAGGGTTGTCCTTCCTGGAACTGGTTTTTCAGATACCACTATGCTCCCAGAGTTTCTGACATCGCAATCGGTGTTAAGCATTTGTTGGAGAATGCTGATGGTGAAATCCACTTTGATATTGCAAAGCCTTTCAAGCCTTTTGAACAGTTGATGGCTGTTTTGCCTGCGAGATCGCGCAAATTGATGCCCGACGTCTACAGACCATTGATGACTGATGAACACTCTCCTATTATTGATTTCTACCCCCATGAGGTTGATATCGATCTTAATGGTAAAACTGCTTCCTGGGAAGCAGTTGTTTTGCTTAGTTTTGTTGACGAGAAACGCTTGTTGCAAACATTGAGACCAATCGAAGCAAAGTTGACTGCGTCGGAAACCAAGAGAAACAGCTACGGGCAAGATATCATTTTTATTAGAAACCCTCAAAACGATAATGTCTATCCTACTCCCTTGCCAGGATTTTTCCAGGATATCGAGCATGATGAATGTTATGAGGAGTCATTGGAAATGCCACCTGTCGATCCAAACTTTAAATTTGAATTGCCTGAAGGTGCCAAGTTGGGCAAAGAAGCTTTAGCTGGTTTCCCCACTTTGTATACTGTGCCATTTGAGAATAAGTTGGCCTTGGCTGAGGTGAAGGTGTTTAATTTCCCATCGAGATCTGAGAGTATGTTGTTGAAGGTTAACAATATGTGGAGTGACATTTCCGTTAACCAATTTGCTCACAAGGTTTTGGGTAAGGTTGTCTACGCCAAATGGCCCAACTTGATTGAATCTAGAGTGACGGAAGTGTGGGGCCTTGAATCTAAGTTCGAGTATGTGAAATCTGGTACTACCAGACGAGTCGTTGCTAATCCATTGTCCCTGGATGAGAACCGTGAATACAGTACAATCAAAGCCCGGTTGAAGCTGAACTACCAAAAGAATAAGGGTGTCACTTTGGATAGCATTGAAGCTTTAGTATTCGTGCAGCATGTAAAGGGATTGGTCAGAACTCACAAGGGTGCTTATGTCAAATCGTTCCACGAAGAGTCTGAGGTGTTCCCAATGCAATTGATAATTGAGTCCGTTGTTAACGAGGATGAAAGATACGCCTTCAGACCTCCTGTACCAATTGAGGAGGAATACCCTATCGGCTTACCTGTTGTGTTCTTGGGAGCATTTGCCTATGGTGCGCCAGCTACTGTCGCAGGTTACACTGAGGAGAAGCTTAATGTGCAGATCAAGCAGATTCAATCTACTCAAGAGCCAGACATTGGCAGAAAGAGATTGAACATTGAGAACAGGGAGATCCGCTATCTTCCCTCGTATGAAGTTGGTAAATTGTTGGGCATCAATGGTCTAGTTTTATCTAAGATTACTGGTAGCTTTATGGTCAAGGATAAAGGCAGAAAGCTCAATATTGGGTTGGACTTGAAATTCGACGTTCGTCGTTTGAAGGTTTTGGGCTACTCCAGAAAGAACCAGAAGTTCTGGGAATACTCCCACCTCGCTATTGACTTGCTCAAAGAATACTGCAGCAAGTTTCCTAAGACATTCAACCAGTTGTCGAAGCTTGGTAATCGCAGAGACATGCCTTCAGTTGACGAAATCGGCAGTGCTGGTGAAGTAAAGGAGATTGCACTGTGGTTGAAAAAGGCTAAAGCAGGAATGGTGAGAGTATCTTTAGAGTCTAGCTCCTTGACCAAGTTCAGTATTGCTGCGATCGAGGAGCATATTGAGAACTATGTTAGCCAGCCATTGGAATTGGACCTGAAGGATGTTAAGGGTGTTCCCAAGGAGGCTGTGATTAACCCAAGCACGTCGTACAGTGTGTTGCAGAACCAAAGATTTACTCTTGGTGACAGAGTTATTTACGTGCAAGATTCGGGTAAAGTTCCAAAATTGTCCAAGGGTACCGTTGTGGCGATTACTGCTCTTGGTAGCAAGACTTCTTTAAGTGTTGTTTTTGACTACCCTCTCATTACTGGTAACAGTATGGGTGGCAAGTTGAAGACCAACAGAGGTCTTATTATTGACTCTTCCCTCGTGTTGAACCTCTCCAACAGACAATTGGTGTACCACTCCAAGGCATCCAAGGGCAAGAAGGCCCTTTCTGACTCGGAGAGAGCGACGATTGCACAAAAGAAGCAAGCGGAGCAGGCGGCGGTCAAGGCTGAAAACCAAAAGACCACCAATGAATTGTTAACGTTGTTGAAGAACGGCAGCAAGAAGTCTGGTGCCCCAGAAGAGTTAGCCGAGGTCAAAAAGACTGAGGCCGTGTCTGAGCAGGCTTTCGCCAACTCCTCCACCATCAAGCAGATTTATGGACAGATCTACTCCAATGTGATGAACCAAGGTGCCGTTCCCCCGGGAATGGTTTTGCCTCCTCCGGGTTACGGTCCTCCAATTCCTCAAGGAATGCCTGCTCCTTTCCCTCCTCCATTCTTCCACCCACCACCCAACGGCGCTCCAAATGGCCAGAACCAGGAACCTCTGGCTCCTGTCGCGGCTCCAGCCCTAGCTCCCGCTCCTGACTCTGAAGTACCAACTTCTTCCCGAAGCGCAAGAGCGCGTGCCCGTAGTAGCAGAGGTGCTCCTAGAGGAAGAGGTGGTCGCAGCCGCAGAGGAGGTGATCGTGGCGGTAAGCCAGTGCCTGCACTGGAATAGATGATCTCGCTGGTGATTATCCGCTCCTCGCCAGACTTGTCGGATGGTTTACAACTGGAATCGGAATAAAAGATATGATCGTATGAAAATAAGTCTATATACAAGTAGTAATAGCCCTGTGGTTTAGTTTGGGGCGGTAGCGTCCATTTTGGTCTTGGGGGCATCGTCCTTCTTCACATAGGTCGCGTCGCCCGGTAAGTTGATGAGTCCTAAGGATTCCCAGTCCGAATCTTCCATCAACTGATTTTCCATGCGGCACCCTAAGTACTTCTTAGCTAAAATACGGCAGTTGGGGGCATTTTTGTTCTCGGTGTACTTCATACACTGCAAGTAGTCCATCATCTGTTGCTTACATTCGCCAAAGTGATCCAAAGGAAAGGAGCCACGCTCAGGAGGCGTAGGGGTCCATGATCTGAAATTTCCGCCTGTTTGTTAGTTCGGTGCAGCCGCGATAAAGAAGATGTTACATACCAGGAGCACCACTTGCCATTGTCAAAGAAGATGTAGTTGGTGGAGAATCTGGAGACGGGGGTCACGTGTAGATGGGCCAACGCCGGATCACGTGTAGGGCACAGTTGTGATTTCGGAACGGCCGTGAAGGTTGGAGAGGTGCCGGATGGGTTTGTTTTGTTTCCGATGCTTCGGTGTCTTCTGGTATTTACTTTCCTGTTTTATTCTTTTTTGCTTCGTCCCGGGAACGCAGTAGTAGTCCGTTCTGTGTTGGGGCGAGGGAGAAACTAATGATTTCGACCCGTTCAGGCTTTTCGCGCCAATTTCACATAACAAATCAAAAGCCCATCCCCGCCGAAATGTGATTCCTCAATAGTGATTGTGAACTACAAAGAATCGGGCGATTAATTCACTAGGGCGCAAATAGTTAGGCGTTCATGGCATGCCGGTGGTCCCATAACCATGGTAACCTTAACCGCAATATACCCCATTCCCACTACAAAATATTTAATGCTCGGCGAAAAGCACACAGGGTATACCCGGAACAACTCCGCGCCCCACTTTCGGATGAACGGCGCTTTCGACCGATGCCATTATGGCTCATAAACTCCGAGAGCCTCGGATCTCTGGGGCGAAAAATACCGCCGTTCAAGCGAAACATTCCGTTGATTTGACCTCGGCAGCATTCTGGACACATGCATGAGCAATGGTAAAACTGGGTGGAGCTCGTTGGTAAAACAAATGCCATAAGTGCTCGGGCGTAGTGTTGCCTATTTGGGATGACATGCGGAGAGTAGAGCGCGGGCGGGACGCCTACTGCGACATTGTCCGTTATAGAGGATGAACCCAAACAAGGCTTTTTTATCGAGGGTATATATCCCGGACCACACGACGTTGAAGAGTATTTTTTTTGGCTCATTGTTTGCCACTAGCGCTCGTGTGTGAAACCTGAATCTGCGTCGGCCTTTTGCTTGTGCTTGATTGCGTACCGTTTTCCCCCCTTCACCTCCGTATTGAAACCGTTGTCAACCCCACTTTTCACTTGACTCAGTTGACTCATTTCCCGCGCGACATTGGACCTTCCTCCGCTTTTTTTCTCTCGATTTTTTCACAAAGCGACACACATCCCACTGTGAATGCAACTACAACCAAGATGTCTGCCGAACTAAAAGCTAAGGAAATCTTCGAACAATTCGCTTCCGTCGACCCCAAATCGGGTAAGGAAATTCTTTCGCTTGCCGAATTCGTCACCATTCTCTCGCCATTCCCCTCCGATGTGTCCAAAGAGTCATACTCTGTGCTTTACTTGATGGCCGACAAGGAGCAGAAGGGTTACGTCGACAGGAACGACTTTGTCCGTTTTGTCGACACCTTGACCTCCGAAGATGGTGAGTTCAAGTTGTTGTTCAACTTGATCTCTGACAACAAGAAAACCTTGACCTACACCGAGTGTGTTGATACACTCAACCGATTGAATAAGGCAATTGATCCATCGTACCAACCAAACAAGGCAAAGTTGAACTGGACTTATATCAAACGCTTTTTCTCCCCCGACGGAGAAATTGATTTCAAGGACTTCATTTCCTTGATCAATTACTTGCCCGTGACCAAGTTGATCGGCAACTTCGAGCTTCTCGCGGGAAAGAGTAACGTTATCTCCAAGGAGGACTTGAACCACTTGTTGTCCACCAACTTGAACCACAAGTTGTCGTCAAACTTGAAGAACAACTTGCCCGGTGTGGCTGATTTCTTCCAAAGAGACGAGTTCACCTTGTCGAACTTGTTGTTCGTGTACAACACCTTGAACAAGTTGGATTTGATCAATGAGGTCATTGCCAACACTCCTCCAACCACCAACGACAAGAGCGATATCTTGATCAACAAGAAGGATTTGTACGTGCACTTGAACGACCACCTCTTGAAGTCGTCGAACTTCAGACCCATCACCACCGCGGAGTTGGATTTGCTCTTCTTCTTGATCAACAGAAACGAGGAAACCATCCCCAGAAGAGAGTTGATTTCGTTCTTGAACCCAACCTACCTCAACAACGAGCCTACTTTGTATCCAATCTTTGGCCACCCTGCCGCTCAGCCAGTGAAAAAGGACAACTTCTCCTTGTGGCCACTTTTTGACTCCATGTACTCGTTCTTCTTGGGTTCGATCGCCGGATGTATTGGTGCCACCGCTGTGTACCCGATCGATTTGGTCAAGACCAGAATGCAAGCGCAAAAGCACAAGGCTCTTTACGACAACTCGTTTGATTGCTTCAAAAAAATTATCAAAAATGAAGGTTTCAAGGGTTTGTACTCCGGCTTGGGCGCCCAATTAGTTGGTGTTGCTCCAGAAAAGGCCATCAAATTGACTGTCAATGACTTGATTCGTGGAATTGGCACCAATAAGGATGGCTCCATCGCCATGAAGTGGGAGATCCTTGCCGGTCTGTCTGCTGGTGCCTGTCAAGTAATTTTCACCAATCCTTTGGAGATCGTCAAGATCAGATTGCAAATGCAAGGTGGTGCCTCTAAGACCTTGAACCCCGGTCAAATTCCTCACAAGAGATTGAGCGCCGGCCAAATCATCAAGCAATTGGGCCTCAAGGGTTTGTACAAGGGTGCCAGTGCTTGTTTGTTAAGAGATGTTCCTTTCTCGGCCATCTACTTCCCAACCTACGCTAACCTCAAACACTATCTATTCAATTTTGATCCTAGCGATCCAAACAAGAAGCATTCGCTTAGCACCTGGCAATTGTTGGTTTCCGGTGCCTTGGCTGGTGCCCCCTCTGCGTTCTTTACCACCCCTGCTGATGTGATCAAGACCAGATTGCAAATTGAATCCAAGACCGGTGAAGTGAAGTACAGAGGTATTACGCATGCCTTCCGTGTTATCTTGAAGGAAGAGGGAGCCAGCGCGTTCTTCAAGGGTTCCCTTGCCAGAGTGTTCAGATCTTCTCCTCAATTCGGTTTCACGTTGGCCTCCTACGAATTTTTGCAAAAGATGTTCCCACTCCATCCTCCTAACACCAGAGAGTCGAACTTCAAAGCCAGTAGCGGATACCCCGGCGTGTACAACTTGTCGAATGACCAAGTGTACAGCCAGAACCCGAGATACATGTACTTGAGACAAGATGAATTATTCAAGAGCAGTGGTTTAACCAGTACTAAGGATTTGAGCAATGCTTTGGTCAGCTTGCCAGCTGACTACGTTTATAAGTCGATGGACACTGTCAAGTTGTTGATGGACATTGACTACAAATTT
This sequence comes from Clavispora asparagi, assembly GCA_030573135.1. Taxonomy (NCBI): domain Eukaryota; kingdom Fungi; phylum Ascomycota; class Pichiomycetes; order Serinales; family Metschnikowiaceae; genus Clavispora; species Clavispora asparagi. Next base: position 211,187 of record JAJMCU010000002.1, read on the forward strand.
GGTAACTTTAACTATGATGCTTACCATCATTTTATTAGACGCTAGATTGGTTTCCACCACCAAGGATGACTTTACGCATACTATCAAAAATATACGCACAAAGAATGTATTGTATTACTTTTGTAAAAAGCACATGGTGTGGTTTGCAACCGTGTGAACTCCGCCGAGATTTAAGATATGAAAGGTAGATCTATCCACCGCAGCTAGATGGGGAAGCCTTATGTCCTTCACCGCCAACGAGTTTAAGTTTAACACCTTGTACGACTCCGGGGTCTCTTCAATAATCACTTCCGATCCAAATTGGACTACCATTGGCTTGGAATTATTGTTATTATGGATGGAAAACTTGCCGTCAGACCCCACAACTTTAATTTCCTTCGAGCAGATGGTCCGCATGTGCACTTCTGTAGTCGTAACAATGACAAACTGGCAAAAAGAATCAGCTGTCGGGGTATCGTTTTCAAATTTGCTCTCGGCAACGAAGACAAAGCTTATGTGACCAGAAAAATTCCATTTCAAGCACTTTTCCGAATGATAGTCATAGATGTAAAGTGTTTTCCCCAAGATGAAGTACCAAATATTAACTAGCAAGGTGAAGCTCGAGCTTTCCGGCACTAGTATTGGACGATCAACATTGGTTAGCAACCGTCGTTTCAATGAGAAGTCGGTAAGGTCTATAACCACCAACCACCTGTTTTCTGTCAAGAGATGAAGCTTATCTGCGCAGAGTTTCCCGCACATCCGCATACCGGGTAGCAAAACATTCTCTCTTATTTCGTGAAAAGATGGTAGAAGAAACTGGGATCTCTCTTCCATACGCAACTTTCCGTTGGTAAATGCCCATTTGAGAAGGCGACAGTCATTCTGACCCCACTGTACATAGGTCCAGTGACCGGAACTCGATACAACCGTTATCTTTTCTTCAAACACAAGTTCAAACACTGGATCGCCATTACGGATAAACAGAAGTGTTTCATAAACCATAAGTCGATGGCCCGGCCTACCAACAAGAACGTGGTCTTTTTCTAGCGTACCCCATATGCGACATGCGGATCTCTCCTCCAATGAATCTAGATTAGACAAGATGTGCACAGGAGAAGAAATAGGTGGCGCAGTTAATCCGAGAGAAACATTTAGCTGATGGTCTGGGGGAACTGTTTTGTACCTGTGAGCAGTTATACTGAGAGACGATAAGGCTTTTGTGTGGGGTTTAGACCTTTTCAGGTTGAAGTCTTCCGTTCTGTTCTTTGCCCTTAGGGTATTGTTGGAATAGGAAGAATTTAGCCTTTGATCCCCATTGACGATTTTGAAGTATTTGCGCTTCTCAGGGTCATAGTAGAATCCGGGGATTTGGGGGACACTGGACATGAAGAGCAGAGATGGGGAGAAAACGGAGTGCAGATAATGAGGGAGGCCAGACGACGGTCCAGCGGCCATTGATGTAGACGTTTCTGGGATAATTCCCAAGAAATTCACCGGAAGGAGACCTCATCTGAGTCGGTCCGAAAAATTGCAATCAAACTGGTCCTTGTTTTCACTGTATGCAATTGATCACTCAAAGTCGTACTCTGAGTACGACTCCGCCGAGGCCTTGTTTGTCACCTTCTGGACGTACTGCTGGCTCCGTTTCTCGATTAGACGGTCTTCATACCCATTGGTACGATCAACTCCGTCCCAAAAGTGCCCTGCTTTGATTTTGAACCGATTCACCGGATGAACTCCACCGGCATAGACTGGACGACCGGTTTTTGTTTTCTCCTCCACATCAGGAGCGGTGGCGCCAAAAATGGCCATAGGATCTTCGAAACGGTCCTTCTGCTTCATGTAAGCTACGTATTCCTTATCCTCTTTCGAAACATCGAACCGTTTAGCCTGCGATTCCGCCAAGCGAGCCTCTTCTCGTTTTAGCATATCCAATTCACCGGTATTGAGCCGGTCTCGCAAATTCGCTGCATCAATGATATTTTGCTTCTTCTCTTCCTGGAGTTCACGACGCTTTGTTTCTAGATCCACAATCCGACCGCTTTGGTCTCTGTATACCGTTTTGGGTTGTTGTGAGGTGACCTCCGGAAAAGACTCTGCAGGCTTTGCTTCTTGACCATTATCAATTCTTTTAAAGCCCTTCAGTTGCTTAATCGCAACATGATCAACTTTTGCGGGGAGGTATTCGTTTTCCGGGTCGTTGGAAGCAGTGAGGATATCGTTTGTGTGTTCCACACTGGGCATGGGGCGGGCGCCCCCAATCACGACAAGCGACGGTAGCTGGTCCTTTTTTGATTTCTTTTTCTTCTTTTTGTCCTCTCCAGAAAGATACTTTGATAGGTAGTCAGCACGGGACATGGCGATGAATGTGGAGTAGTATGGTCATCACTAGATGTGCAGGATGGTGTTGATCGGGAGTCCGCCACGATACATGCCGTACACTACGTGCTGGATATGGCGGGAACAAACCAGGACAAACATTCCACTACCAATCTCTACAATGATCAACGTGTCGATTTATAATGCCGCATATATAATTCTAGGTCTAGGGACCGCAATTGTCCTCCCATCTATCTGTAATAGTACATATTGCGCAACAAGCCCATGGTCGCGCTAGCGTTCGGGTAAGGTTCAAACGTGGTGAGCCACTTCGTTATGGATGTCGGCAAGAGTTGCTGCAAGCTCCATGAACAAGGTGTACTGACTTCTGACTAATTCCACCACGTCGTAGATACTATCTACAGATTCGTTGCACGAGCGTTCCAAACTAGCAATGGCTTCGCTGCCCTCGCCAATAACACCTTCGTATTTGGCCAACAAATCTCGGTACTTGTTGATGCGGCTGATGAAAAAGTCGTTCAAGTGGAATGACGACGTGAACTTAGACCCAGGAGTCAGGAGCTGGACGATCAACTGCATGATGTTGCGGATGTCGTCTGTGAGGTCGTCGTTGACTTGCTTGATGTAGAGAAGGTCCTTAGAGTCGAAAGTGAGCGCCTGGCGGATCGACGACACCTTGGTATTCAAGTACTTGACGTCGGTGGGAATCGACTTGATGAGCTGGTCGTGTTTGTGGAGATCCCCGTGAAGTGTGGTGGCAATGAGGTGCTGTGTGCTGATGTACTTGTCGAGATCTTCGAGCTCTTTTTTGAATGGCGCCGGAAGGTCGCCCACACGGGTCATAGCCGTGAGTTGCGTTTGTTGATTAGGACCGGCCTGGCCGAACAATCCGTTAGACGCGGTGTTTCCCAAGAGACCGTTGTTGGAGGTGTTGCCAAACAATCCCCCCGAGGCTGGTGCAGTGGGTTTAGCCCCAAACAAACCGCCCGAATTAGGAGCAGCTGGAGCAGACCCAAATAAGCCGCCGGTGGAGCCAGCAGCAGGTGCAGCCGGGGTAGACCCGAACAAGCCACCGGTTGCGGGAGCAGCGGGTTTTGCCCCAAACAAACCGCCCGTGGCAGGGGCAGTTGGCTTAGCCCCAAACAACCCACCGGTTGTACCCGCGGTGTTGGAGGAAGCATTGTTACCAAACAAGCCGCCAGTCGAGCCCGCCGCATTGGTGGTGCCAGAATTTCCGAAAATTCCTCCCGAATTAGCCTGAGTGTTTGTGGAGCCAAATAAGCCGCCTGCTGGAGGAGCGGTGGTGGAGGCGGCAGATCCAAAGCCTGCGGTAGATGGCTGGGACCCGAACGCCGTACTGGAAGCGGAAGCCGGCGGGTTCAGGCCAAATAAGCCACCAGCTGCCGGCGCTGTGCCAAAGGCGGTGGTTTGTCCATTTTGGGCCGGAGAAGCGCCAAAACCTCCAGTGGCAGGTTTCTTTTGCTGGTTACCAAAAAGGCCACCGGAATTGGCGGCTCCAAAGCCGCTTGACGTTGCAGGTGCAGCAGGAGCACTCGAACCAAACAGGAAAGGCGCGGCAGTAGAGTTAGAGGCGGCGCCAAACATGGGTGGTAAACAAGGATGTTGATGATCGAAAATTTGAGGTGGAGGTACTGCAGGTAGGAGAAGGCCTACCACTGATGGAAATCAGCCGACCACCTAGGAGAAGAAAGTGGGGAGAACCGGGGAGATGAAATCCATCTCGAGAATGGGTTTTATATGAGATGTTGAGATTGAATGGGGAAAAAAATTCGAGTTGGATAAGAATCGTAGGATTCGAAGGATGGACTGGCATTGGGTCTGGTGTGATTGGAACTGCGAAGAGTGTAAGTGCAGACTGAGTAGCAAATGAGGATTCAAAGTAATGGCCGAAGGCCAAAGAGGGGAGTGGGGGCCGTGAGGTCAATTCCCGATTTTTCAGATTCCCAATATTCCGAAAATCACTGTACCACCACCCACGCGGGTGGGCTTCTAGTCAGGAACACTGGTGGTTCGGGATCTGGGTAGGGCCACCGGGGCACATGACCATACACCCGTGCCACCGAAATATATGCGGTCAACACACCCGGACCTCCAGGGACGACGGCGCTGACATTTTGCAACCGCGTCCCCATTTGCAACCATTCCACGACCGCGACGCGCCCATTGTATGCAGTCAAACCAAACATCATCAACAACCTACCACTGTAGCCGCCAGCATGAACAGCAGCAACCAGCTCAAAACTGCGGTGGAGAATATACGGGATGAGCTCCAGCGGATCATGGCAGTGGAAGACCTCCAGAAGATCGAAGCATCAGTAGCTTCTGAAGAGTTTAAGACACGGCTCATCGGCGAGTTTAACGTGAAGTTACGCGGGTTCAAGAGCAAAGTGCGTGCGTTGAATGAAGAAAACGGGCGTCTTCGAAAGCGGATCACGGAGCTTGAAAGAGCATTGCCACTTTTTCCGCGCGAATTGAACGCCAAACGGCGCCGCACTGACTGGGGAGAGAAGGAGGACGGTGACAAAAACCAGCCGCAAAAGAGCCTCGACTTTATGGCTCATTGGGAGACGGCCCGAGGCCAAAGGCCAAAGCCACTTAATCCTACAGATACTGAGCAGATACAGAGCCTTATACCTCACAACAGAAACCACGATCCCAGTGAGAACCTCAAGGACACCAGTGCCAAACACATATCCAAGCCCAGTAATCCTGATGGGAAGGATCGTGACGAAAACAACAAGGCAGAAGAAACCGAGGTGCTCATTCTTTCTAGCCCACTCAAGTCGCCACTTAGGTCGCCTCTCAAACTGGCGCGCGACTTGACCAGCTCCCAGTTCAACCGCTTGCCCACCCAATACTCGGACGAGCTGCGCGATACACAGGATGCGGGTGAAACCCTCGGGCGCGAAAACCGGCGCAGTGGCCTTGCGCCTCTCAAGTCAGTACAGCTTGCACCCGCTGCGGCTGACCCGCTCGGGCTGTCGCCTGTTGCCGTAGCGTTCGCTGAATCTCAGGAAGTAGTGGCGGATTCGCAAGAGGAGATGGAGCCGTTGGCCCAGGCGCCCGCACACTACACGTCGCTTCAGCGCACCCAGTTCCTTCGCAACTACTTCCGCATGAAGCTCGCAGACAGCGGGTTCTGCGTGGCGCTTGCCCTGAATCCCATCACCGAGCACGCGTGGGTGGCAGACGACTTCAAGCGCAACTCGCGGTGGGCGCCGCCCGCCGTGGCGCCAAGCCGCGCGCGCGCCATGACCAAGGCGCAGGAGTCGGTGTACCGCGAGTTTTTCCGCGAGGCCGGGTTTGGCGCGCGAACTGGTGGTCCTCAATGGGGCGACAGCGATGGAGATGACGAGTCCGCCCCGGAGGATGTCCATGGGCCCCGGTCGCAGGTGATGGACAAGTACCTGTCCCCGCCCGGGTACATGGTGGGCCTGTTTCCGTCAACGCAGGAGGCACTCGACCGCAAGGCTGAGGTGCAGCGGAAAGCAACGGAGCGGCTTGAGCGTAGACTTGCCAGTGCCCTTTCTGGCGGAGAGTTTGTGTTCTACGAGGATGTGTTAAACACGTATGTGGCGCAAGGCAGGTACACCCGCGGGGCGGTGTAACCGGCGTGCACGAAGCTGAGGTTGCACATGGCAGCAATAAAACGCCAGCGTGGACATACACGATCGTGCGGATAATGCCACGACATCTAACAATCAATCACAGACCGGCACCCGCGACATACGACAGGATTACGACATTCTGTGCGGGCGCGGATCCCATACGGTGGCGGCAATGTCGTTCCAGGAGTGCCTGCGCGACCAGTGGCGGCAGGTGCGTGTCGCAGGCGACATTGGTCCTTCATGCGTGTGTCGCAGGCGCTCTTATCCATCCTGCGTGACATTAGCTACCCCGAACGTCGAACTGATTGTTGGCGACTTTGCAATTTGGCGAAAATCCTTCTAATTGGGTCGCTCAGTTATTGTTCCCAATTTTTTTTTTTTTTGCTCCCATGTTGTCTCTAACCCTGGTTAGCGTTCTTGCCTGCTGTGGGGTAGGTTGGGAGGCCTAGACTATTCGTCAAACGCGAACCGCATGCCCAATGTCGGGGGTACCGCTTTTCAAGGCATGTCTCTTTCTCACCCCTATCTACAGTACGAGCATGGTGCCGGCTCCTCTAGTGTGTGTACGCTCGATTAGTCCTGTTTGTTGGTTCTTGTTTGCCAAAGCTTGAATCCTTTTTGTACTCAATCCCTGAGGCTGAGAATCTACTTTCCCATTTTCTTCTCCCGGATACAACGCCACCTGATATATATCTGACATTCGCGTCTATCACCGCGACCGTTGATTTTTTTTCCCACTAATTGTGTCACTCACCATCCGGTGATCTACCGTCTCCGCCACAAACCGATCCGCTTTGGCCGACTTCCAGCATTTTTTTTTTTGCTTGTCTGTCCCACTCTGTGCTCTGATATCTGGCCTACACCAGTGTCTCACCTGTTTCCTTCTCTATTTATTTCTTTTGCGGATCTCGCTGATCGACTTTGGTCGTTGCATGCTCTTCTGATCTGGCGCTTCCATACATTTTTTCTGTTGACCGAGTGCACTATTTTCTATGAGCCAGCCCAACTCCACTGGCATCATGTCCGCGGGGATGAGTGCTGCTACTAACCCGGTTCAAACTCATTCTCACAACTTGTCCATCAACTCCATCTCATCTATAACTGAACCGACTACACCACCGGCTGTTTCCGGTGGGGCGAAGCTGTATTTGTGGGAGTCGGCTAAGTTGAATGGGACCTTAGCCTTACCTACTTTCAATTTAGATTCGCATGCGACCGATCTTCACCACATCAAGGAATTCCCCATTGAGCCGGATCAGTTGGAAAAGGATATCACCCAATCCCTTGAACTGGCAATACCCATCACTGCACCTGTTAAGATCGATAAGGAGTATTTGGCCTCTGTGGGAAAGACACCCTTAGCTCAATTAAAGAATCAAATTTTTCGCTTAGCTAAGGACCAGCATGGTTGCCGTTTCCTTCAGAAGAGAATTGATGAGAATGTTGTGACGAACGCGCACGCAAGAGCCGCCAACTTCGAAATTATTTTCGAACAGGTAAGTCCCCTGTTGTACGAGTTGATTATTGACCCATTCGGCAACTACTTGATCCAGAAGCTTACAGACTACTGTGACGAATCAAACCTCAACTTGTTTCTAGAGACTTTGCAATTCAATTTGTTCCTGATATCCATCAATCAACATGGCACAAGGGCTTTACAGAAGGTAATTGATCGTATGAACAACAACTATCAACTTTCTCTTTTGATCAAAGGATTGAAGCCTTACATCATTGATTTGATCAAGGACTTGAATGGCAATCATGTTATTCAAAAAATCTTGAACAAGTACACACCGGAAAACTGCCAGTTCATCTACGACTCTATTAACGAGGATTTATTGACTGTTGCAACTCATAAACATGGCTGCTGTGTTCTCCAAAAGTGCTTGAACCATGTCAATCTGGTGCAATTGATTGAATTTTCAAGCAATATTTTGAAGTACGAGATCTTCATCAAGTTGGTAAATGACCAGTTTGGAAACTATGTATTGCAATACCTCATCTCTATCGATTCCATCGAAGTGAACAGGAAGCTCTACAACAACTTTGCCCACTTTGGAACTAGCGACTTATGCAAGCTGAAGTTTTCTTCCAATGTCATCGAGAAATTAATGCGAAGCTGCTATAAAAATGAGCCGAAGTCAATTGAATTCTCTAATTTGAAATTCTCTTTGAGCTTGCACATCTTGAGTTCCGATTTAAACAAGCTTGTGAACGACCCTTACGGTAACTATGTCGTACAAACCTTGCTTGATACGTTGATGAACCTGGGAGTTACCTATTTATTTGATCTGCCAAGAGGTGGACAAATTTTGCTACCATCTTTGCAAATGCTTCTTCCCGAAGATTTTCAGACGAACTTCGATTCATTGCAGATTCAGGTAATCAAGAAATGGTTCAGAAATTGCAAAATTGTCTCCTCTTTTGGTCGGCGTATACAACTGAAGATCAATATTCTTTTGAGTGGAGTTTCGAAGTTGCAGCGCAAGTCTGTCCCATCTCGTTATGGAAATGATATTCCATTCGCTTCAATGCCTCCAAGTCAAAGTATGAATGCAAACGGGGAGTTTATTTCATCAAATGGCTTGAATAACATCAAGAGCCTGTCCAACCCCAGCATGAGTCTCGAAAAGAGTGCCCAGTTCCAAAGCAACCAGTATTCTCGCTTTAATCAACTTTACTACCCAAGACAAAGTTATGACCCGATTTCATATCAACACCAAACAAATGTCAGTGTGGATTATCAGCAGAGTCAACTGGGCTACCAAGGGTACTCTTTGACTCCCAACAACTACACCAATGGAGAGTTTACACCTGCACCACGTAACTTTCTGATTAACGGGAATTATTCGGAAAGTAGAAATAGCAACAGCATTTCCTGCCCGGCCCAATTGCATGCTCGCAAACAATTTGTTTCCATGGACCACAGTAATGTACCATATGCTGATTATAATCGCTCCGTGTTCAAATACAACCCCAATCAGCCTTTGGGTGAACCTGTGAACTTTGGAAGAAGATTTACCCCACACTCGGTCCCTGGAAACATCGAGCCCCATTTTTTGCCAAATAAGCAGTCACAGGGTAACGACAGAATGGAGTTGGTTCAACAGAGCCCTCTCGCGTTCAACGGACACGCCCGAGCTCAAGATTTGGCGCCAGAATTTCGCTTTGGAAACTCTAACAGTTACAACCTGGCCCACCCGAATACATACAATCAAACGGGAGGAAAGGGCCAGTATTTACGCTAAGATCACCACCTTCACAATATTACTATTGACCACCTATATTTAGGTATATGCTTGCATTTTGTCTTTTTCTCTGCTGTTATATTGGAGAAAAGAACATGAACGAAACTGAATTCCAAACCCCTCAAAAAGAAATAAAAAAAAAAAAAAACTTGAAAAGCTGGATTACCAAGAAAAACAGAAAAACACGAAGAAAAAAATCTAACATATCGGTTATAAAAGGAAACGTTATAGGAGGAGAGTCCCAAAGTAGATTAAAATAAACGCACGATTTTATGTATTCACTCAGTAGAATGGAGGCAGCGAACGTTCTAAGCCGTGATACAAGGTAACGGTAACCAAATGTACAGTAATATCAGCAGCTATCGTTTAATATACAAAAGCTAGTATGCAAATTAAGTATGCCTCTTCTTAACTCTGTCCCAAGCAGTACCAGACTTTCTCTTCCTGGAGGTGCCCTCCTTAAAGTTTCTCTTGTTGTTGAACATGGACCAATCTTCACCCGCAAAGTTGTTGGCACGCTCGGCCATTTTCTGCTTGAAGGTCTTCTTGGTGACGGTCGAATGCAATCTGGTGAAATTGCTCTCTTCGTATCTTTGGATTTCCCGTTCCTTTTGTTTCTCTCTGCTGGTCTTCACACCGCCTCTACCGTGATCCACAATGGTGGCACCAATAGAACTTTCGGTCTGAGGCAAGTCGGAAGATTCGGCCAAGTACTCCTCCATACTTTGCAATTTTCTCGTCGACTGTTTTGGCCCGGCCCGGTCGCTGAACTGCGCCTGTGGTGGGGCAGCAGCAGAAATCTTGGGTGGTTTATACTTGTCGTCCGCATCTCTATCCTTGCGGGCATATTTGCTGGGCTTGGCCATTTTCGCCAAAGCAGCTGCGTCTGGCTTGTAGGCAAGGGCATCATCGTCGTCAGAAGAGTCTTCTGATTCGGAGTCTGAAGCAGAATCCGGCTGGTGCGCTAGTGTTTTTTCTGTCTGGCTGATCTTTGCCTCCATCTTGGCGTTGTCTTCCTCCATGCGGTGGTATGAGCGAACCATCTTGTCCAACTGGTACGTTAACTTTTTCTCCAATGGCTTGATACCCTTTTCCAAGATTACCCGGTTCTGGACCGAGGACTCCACTGCCTTGGATTTAAGCGTCTCCAACTTCTGTGCGTCGGCATCTTCGCCGATTCTCTCCAAGTGGGACAAAAGCACAAGTACTAAGTTGTTGACATAAGACAACAACGAGCTGTTCTTCAACGCCAACAACGACATGCCTTCCAAGTCGGACTTGGTTTTGGATAAAAGATCTTTGATCATGGTAGGAATGTACTGATCGCTTTCGGAGATGAATTTGGACTCCGCTGATTCAACTGACGCCGCAGTCTGCTCCAACGACTGGATTATTCCGCCGAGTAGCTCATCCATCGAAGACATGGTGTGTTTTGGGTATGTGAATGTAGTAGATGGAGAGAAAAGTCGAGGCCTGTGTGAAGGATATCTCATCGCTTAGTCTTGGGAAACCACTTCGAAAGCCACGCCCGAGGGAGAAATTAGGCGAGATCCTAAACGGAGAAATATTGATTACCCGAGCAATTTGCAATACCGGCCTCTTTTAATACGGTAACCTCTACCGGAGTAGCTCCAGAGGGCCGGGGGATGATTTGGGGAGGCACGGGTGTAGTGGCCCGATGAGCACGCATTTTTCTCACTTCTCATATTCTTTTTCCCTCCACTACCCCATCACTATGCCTCAAAACGAATATATCGAACAGCACATCAAGCAGCACGGTAGAAGACTCGATCACGAGGAGAGAAAGAGAAAGAGAGAGGCCAGAGAGGGTCACAGAATTGCGAAGGATGCGCAAAACCTTAAGGGCTGGAGAGGTAAGCAATTCGCCAAGAAGAGATACAGCGAGAAGGTGGCGATCAAGAAGAAGATCAGAGCTCACCAGGAATCCAAGGTCAAGGGTCCTGCTACCCCTAAGCAAGACGATGGCGAGGCACTCCCTACCTACTTGTTGGACCGTCAAACCAACAACACTGCCAAGGCCATTTCTTCGTCTATTAAGCAAAAGAGAATGGAAAAGGCGGACAAGTTCTCCGTGCCTTTGCCTAAGGTCAGAGGCATTTCTGAGGAGGAGATGTTCAAGGTCATTAAGACCGGTAAGTCCAAGCACAAGTCCTGGAAGAGAATGATCACCAAGCACACCTTTGTTGGCGAAGGGTTCACCCGTAGACCCGTGAAGATGGAGAGAATCATCCGTCCATCTGCGTTGAGACAAAAGAAGGCGAATGTGACCCACCCAGAGTTGGGTGTCACCGTGTTCTTGCCTATTCTTGGTGTCAAGAAGAACCCGCAATCGCCAATGTACACGCAATTGGGTGTTTTGACCAAGGGTACTATCATCGAGGTCAATGTGTCGGAGTTAGGATTGGTTACTGCCGGTGGTAAGGTTGTGTGGGGTAAATACGCCCAAATCACCAACGAGCCGGACAGAGACGGTTGTGTCAATGCCGTTTTGTTGGTCTAGTTCCATCCGTTCACTTCTGTCTTCTTGCATACGTATTGTACTTTTAGCATACTCTGGGTAATAATAAAGATTGATTTCTTTGAACTGCGTAGCCGCTTTATCTGTTATTCATATCAAGTCCTGCCAATATATTAGTCGGTATTCAGTCTATTATTTTTCCTATTTCCCTCTCCACCTCTCAGGAATCTGTCTTAATATTGCGGTCATTCGCTTGCGAAAAGGTCAGAGCACTGGATCGACTTCTTTCCCACAGACCGTAAGCCACAGTTTAAAATCAACTTTCCGCTTTCTTGAATAATCGGCCACTGGCTTTTTAAGAGCTCTGTTCCAACCAAAAAACATAACCCACTGACGTTTTGCCGTAGTTCTACCGTAGGAAGAATCTCACAATACTTGTACATGACAGTGTGAAGAGGAATGGTTGAAGATCTTCTTCCTTGAGTGTTGAGTATATGGCCCTCCAACGAATTTTGTCGTTTGAGCCCCTCAATAAACTGACATTGGATGCGGAAGAGATAGCAGTACCCGTCTTCAGTCGAGTACGCCAGAAGTTTCTCATAATTTCTCAACTCTTGCGGGAGTATGGTTTCTTCTGAATCGGAAAAAGATTCTGATTCCACCCCACACACTGAAAAAACGTTACACCACAATACCAATGTAGCCACACTTATAACATGTAGGGTGCCTAAAGAAAATCTACCCGTATTCCAGGCGTAGGCAAAGTGGTTGGATACGAGTTCACCGTTTTGATTGAGAGGAGTTAGTAGGTGTTCCCATAGAACCCAATAGCAATGGATAATACTTTTAGTATTTATCAAATCATCTACCGTCCGCAATTTACAATCGCGCGTCCAGATAGATTGAAGCTTCTTCTGAACAATCTGAAAGTCCTTCAGTGATGCTTCCACGCTCATGTTTCGTGGAGACCCGGCGAAAATCGCAATGTCGTAGTGATTGATATCACAAAAGCCCACGATTTGCACCAAATGGTACGTAGGAAATGAACAGTGGCCACGGTGGGTGCTCCACAGATAGTCAAGGGCTTGACCTGATGAATGGCCCATGTCCCAATCATCAAAAACATTTGTAATCATGCTCTTCCAAAGCTGGTTTCGGTTTCGCTCACCGCGATCGGCCCCCATTAGTGAAGTAAATTTGCTCTGAAGTTCAACTTGCTGCATTTCGTGCATGATGGAAACCAATCCACCCAAGAGAATACTTTTAATAAAAGCAGGAAGTTTGTAATTATTGTCATTGGCACTTTGCGATTTCATCATGGCCTTGATCGCAGTGAGAAAATTCATCCCTGGCTTGATCTTGTTGGAATTCTTCAAAGGCGGGGCATTGCGAGGACGCTGTAACTTTCTTTGTCTCTTCACCAATTTTCGGAATGATCCATTGACTTCTTCCGAATCCCATAACTGATCTTCATGACAAGGCAAGTTTAGGAGTTGCAATTGGTAGAATGGAATTTGCGGGTTGTGGCGGAACTTCACGTAATCCAAAATATCCACATAGAAGGTCATAAATGTCACACGTTTCATTGACTCAGATTCAATCCATTTTTGGAAGAGGTTATAATCGGCATTACTGGATTCTTCAACGTCACTGTTGCCGTCAGATGCTTCTTCTTCCCCACAAGTATCACTAGCTGATGTAACTGCCCTATTGGCCACAGTGGGGTTACCTCCCAAAAATGGAGATCTGCGCAATAATTGCACGGTCGTACCATGGTGGATGTGTGCCCTCTCGTGCATTTCTCTAGAAAGATAATTCTTTTCGCACCATTCGAGCAAGTTCAAAGTTTGCAAAACCCAAACCTTCACTGGGGATCTGAAATCCCTATGCTGAAACAATGCAAATCGGAGAGGTTTAGCAATCATAATTGCCAATTTGTATTCGGGTGACATTTCGTACTCTACCACAGTTTCACTGTAGCCTGGAAAGTACATGCATCCTATTAAGATCATGGAGAGCAACAAGAGAGGCTCGCATGTCGTTGTGTCGAAAGAGACACGATGGATGATGGAAAATCGGGCGTTGAAGGTTTCCCAGTAGCCAAAAAGATAGAATGAGAGCCTATCTTCGACAGAGAATCTTTCGCATTTTTCAAGGAGGACATCTGTGATTGATTTGCGAGATAATTGGGGTAGCGCCTCAATCATTCTTTCAACAATGCTGTGATCCACATAGAACTGGGTATTCAACGGGGAGTTTCGTTTAAGGTGTAGGTCCAATTTTTTTGTAACAACGCTAGCATCTGATTCCAGCAATGTTCCTTCTCCAATGGTTACGGGGGTGAATGAATCGTTTGTATTGGAAGGGGAATTTGACGAGCCTGTTGATGTGGGTAAACTGAACATGGATCTTTCCGGGCGTGAGAGGGAGAGGTCAGGGTTTTCAAACACCGCCATATCCAAAGGGTTGTTGCCGTTGGAAAAAAAGTTGAGGTCTTGCAAACCCAAATTCAATAACATGTCTGAATCTGTATTAGGGAGAGAAACGGTAAAGTTATCATCGCTGGAAATAGGTGTTTTAAGCTCATGGACAATCTGACCATTAGGACGTAATGGTTCCAAGGTGAACTGTTCTGTATGCTTTTGGTCATTTGGCGGAGATTCCGTGAATAACCACGAGAGAATGTCGTTTTGTGATTGTGGAAAAGCACCGTGGTTACGGTAATCCTGTTTGTTGTTCCCATGATTGTGCATTCCATAGTAGCTGAGACTTTCTTGGCGAGGTATTGGTTCATGACTCGCCATTGGATGTTCTGGGTGCACCAATAATTGGTCCGGACGAAGCATTGGGCCGGAACGAACAATTGGTTGACCCGGACGAACAATATGGTGGTCTGGTTGCGGTCGGGATAATTTGGTTTGCTGATATTTTGACTGGTCGGGGTTTGATAGATTGTCTTGATAGAGCACAGGGACAGCCGAAAACTGCTCCTGGTTCATTTGTAACGGGCGGATTGGTGCATGCTGTGGTGGTGGTGGAAACGTCATAACCGGCACTGGATGTGCGGAAGCAGCATGGCCAGTAAGTGGTGGAGGAGATATCGTTGCTGCGGAGGAGATGAATACCTTAGCAGGTTTATCATTCGGAGTCAAACTAGGTTCATCCTTCGTTTCAACTCTCTTATCCTCGGTTCGCTGTATCGCACCGAGTAGCGGCTGGGTATCAACTCCATCATCCGGCGCTTTGCTATCCTGTAGGAAATTATGTCGCCTCAAATGGCGTTCTTGGAGATCTTTCCGGACAAATGTCTTGCCACATGTTTTCTTGTCTCCCTTGTGGTCGGTGACAATGTGATTGCAAACATAGACTTCTTTCGGCTGGTGATTCAAGTAGTGCCGAGCAAGATGGTCTGAGCGGGTAAAAACTTTCTGGCATTTGGAACAAGGGAATGATCCAATGTTTCTTTTTTTACGCTTCCGGCCCAAGGCATCCGGCATGGTCTTGTCTTTGACCATCCTAATATGAAAAGCGGAGTTTCCTATAGTGACTGGGATCTAACCTGCAGATTGGTGTTCTTATTCTCTGAGAACCCATACAGGTTGCTGAGACAGTCATTCTGGGTACGCAATTTCAACTTCACGGAAACAAGACAGAGTGAATTATTTATTTGCTTTCTGTACTTTGGAGGTAAAGTTATTTGAATGCTAGTCTAAATGAGACTAATATTGGTTGATTCGTCTCGGTTTGTATTCCCCGGGTCTCGAGCCTAGAGAAGCTTCATCTCCGCACATTTTTCGAATTATCACCCAATTTCAAGTTTCCCAAATAAATTGTTCCCTCCCTGTCACCCTGTACGCGACCAGTACACCATTTACAACGAATTGCAATTTACCATCTACTAATTCTATTCTCTATCTTAAGTCTGTCTCTTGTTCAAATCTATGCATCTGCAAACCTTAGGCTCTTCACCTTGGGTTTGACCGGTGCTGTTTCCGCTGCCGTTTCTAGTATGTTCAGCAACGATTGCTGAAGCTGGGAAAACTCCGGCATGTCAATAATATCCTGCTGTATTGCCTCCGGCGGCTTTGTGCGCAGAAGTTCGCCCCGGTAGTTAAACGCCGCTTTCAGTATGTTCATCATCAACCCGACCTCGCCTAACTTAACGACAAACGATTCCCGGAACGAGTTATACGAGTACGGACGGTTATTACCACCGGTAAACTCATCAATAAACACCCGCACATCGAAGTCAAGAAAGTTGGCGGGATCTAGCTTCCAGACGTTGCGGAACTCTTCAAAGAAATGGGGATTGTCCACTGTTCCCGCGTCAAGGACCACCAGGGCCTTGGTCACACCCTCCATGAGCACGTCTTCGTACGAGTCGAGTGCCAACTCCTCAAACTTGTCCAAGAAATCTCCCACAAGGTCCGAGAGTGCGTCATTCAACTCCCCCGAATGATTGTCACGGATAATATCATCGCAGAGTCCTTTGGTGGACGCGGACTTGAAGCCCTGCAAAAACAAGTTCGTAGCATAGTGCAACGACTGCTGCACCATAGGATCGGCCATATGCACCTCTGATAGCCGCAACTTTTTCTGAATACAAACATGCAACACGGTTTTCAAGAGGGTGATGAGCCGGTTACGGTCTGGATCGGAGACTGTGTTCCGCACCAAAATGGGCGGCAGTGCCAGCAGCTCGCGTAAGTTCAGACTGGGAAGATCACACTGTTCCAAATCCCAGTGGAATGGGTCGGGTGCCGCCAGTGGCAGCTCCTCATTGTGGAATAAACTGTTGTAGTTAAGGCGGAACATCTGAAACTGGTAGTTGGAGTAGTGGTGAACTGCAGACTTCACACCTTGTTCCAATGACTTCTTCGTTTCGCGGAGAGTGGGGTCAGTGCATTGGTTGAACGGAAAGGAAGAACCAAGCGCTTTCCGCTTGATTTCTTCGGGTCTAGAACGGCCCTTGGGTCGGGGTGTGGTATTGGGGTGAGGGAAATACGGCTGAACTCCGTTGATGGGCCGAGTTCCGCTGAGAGGCCGAGTTCCGTTAGCACGTGGATTCAGCTGATGTACCATGTAAGGGTTCACATGAGCGGCGACATGGGCTGGTAACGTCGTTTCCACATAACGTGGCTCGAATTTGCGGCGTGCCCCATCTTGACCGGCTAATGCGGTTTGGTAGTGGAGATTTGCAATAGATCTCGCTTGAGTCATTCTAGAAGATGGGAACTTGGTTTTCCTGGACAGAATATGGAGCCCAGGAAGATCTGAAGGAAGCCAGCAGGGTGAATCTAGTGCTGGGCAACCAGAATGAACAAAGTCAGCGCCGACGGATATATTTCGGACTGCAGATTATTGGGTGCCGTGGGATGTGAGGATACAGGGGGATACGGTGGTGTATTGTGGCCAAGGAAGGACTCACCCGGGCAAAAACTGCGACAGGAATACGGGGGGTTGGATTACAGAATATAGAGGGAAATAAAGCGAATAGCGGATGTTTGTAGTATGTGTGACCGGCGATCGTGGCAGTCACCACAGTGCGAAGCGTGGGGTAATGCACCTCCGGTTTCCTCCACCGCCAGGCAGGTACAGCGAAACGGCGCCACACCAAAAGTTCAGGGAAATTTTGCCAAATGAAAGTACGATTGATACAAATCAGAAGCATGCGTCCGATACTTCGCTGTGAGGGAGGGTATAAAGCCAACCAAGAACAGTACAGCGTCCCCATAGGGTACAGTCCAGCAGATGCCACGAATGCTATGGAATACAGTAAGACGTAATGGTATAGTCCACAAACGACAAGAAGCCAAAGAGCGATAGCAACCGACACCACTGGCTTCGGTAACTCACCAGCACAATGGTATAGATATACCAGCTATGATCCAAGCCCCATCATGTGATGGACAGCTCATGCCTCGTTCCAGATATCCTGTAAGCGGCATGTGAGGAACAATTGATGTGTCCTCCCAGAGGCTCACATGCGAGGTTGCCCCATACAATATCCCACCTTCTTAGCGAATTCTTGTGGTTCACTGGTCCCTCAATCAGTAGCAGGTTGGCCAAATGCGCGGGTGCGAGAGGCGAAGGGCGTCCGTTGGAGAGACCCCAAGGACGAAAGGGGGAACCGCCGTGCCATGGTCAAGTGCGGGTCACGGTTGTTGGGGAGATCCGGGCAAAGATAATTCGGATACAGCGGGCGGGCCCAGTCCTGCTGCACCGCGGCGTCCGTCAACGGCGTGACAAACGGGCTGAACGGGCGACGCACCGGGTTGAATAAGTCGGTCAGGGCTCGAAGATGGGCCATCATGGCCTCCTCACTTTCGCAGAACGCAAAGTTGCAGTTCCGGCGGAGCGCTGCCACGCGGGCTGCGGCCGGCGTAGACTCCTTCAACGCCTCCACCTCCTTACGGCAGAGCGGGCAGCTCACGTGGCCGTGAAGCCACTCCACAATGCATGTTTTGCCAAACACGTGGTGGCAGTGGGGCATACGCACCGCAGTGTGAGCAAACGTCTCGTCCACCACCCGCGGGGGCTTGCGTTCGCTTCCAGGGAAGAGCTGGGCCGCTGACACGTGTTCGTGGGTGTAGAGGTTGTGCTGAGGAAACCGAACGGGATCGTGACCGGCGCAGTCCACTGGCATGAGCAACGCAGGGTCACGAAACTGGCGTGTGGTGGTAGTGGGTTCCACGTTGACGCCGTGGTGGTGGAGGCCGGAGGTGAGGGTATCCACTATGGTTGCCGGGCCAGATTCGGGTTGAAGATCCATTTTCATTTTTTTGTTGGCATCGGGAACGTAGGGGTCGTAGC
This sequence comes from Clavispora asparagi, assembly GCA_030573135.1. Taxonomy (NCBI): domain Eukaryota; kingdom Fungi; phylum Ascomycota; class Pichiomycetes; order Serinales; family Metschnikowiaceae; genus Clavispora; species Clavispora asparagi. The sequence continues at coordinate 229,678 of JAJMCU010000002.1, forward strand.
AGATGGGGCAGTTGTCGCCAGCGGCGTCGAGGGGCACGTCCTCGAGTGACGCAATGGCGTCTGCCGACGCCACTTTGCGGTTGGACCTAATGCCACTGGTGGCGAATGCACGGTCCACTATATCACGGAACCAGAAGGGCATGTCGTCGTTAGAGAGAACATTGCCGTCGATATCAGTCTCAAAAAACGTCGCATTGAACATGCCGCCGAAGTTGCTCATGGTAGAGTCTGGGACAGCGCAGTAGACAGTGGTGAAGAGAGCGGCTCAATTAGGTACACAGGTAGACAGCCACTCAAATAGACAGCAATTCAAGTAGACAGCAACTCAAGTAGACAGCGAGCCAGGTCGATAACAACACAAGATACGGGCAGTGAAGTAGTCGTGATAATACTCACGAAATTGGCGGTTCACCGGATAGTCAGGTAGGACCGGCTGATAGTCAGAGAAGACACTGGGCGACAGTGGAGTAGGTCAAGCGACAGGGCACGATAGACAAATCTTCCAATTTAAAATGAAGTTTGACGAGGAATTACCAGGTGAACGCGGGACCCTCTATTCAGTTCGGGTCTGGTATAGTGGTGGTGGTGCGACCAGAATTATATCCTGTTGATATCCTGTAGGTTCGCACTCTACACCTGGTAACCAGGGTTTTTATTGTGCAGTGGCTGCGGTGCTACGCATTAGCAATATATATGTCATTTCGTAGAGTCTATAACTACAGGAAAAAGATGCAATATCTCAGAGCTGTGTCAAGGTAAGGGATGCGTCAGACGATACGAACCCCGGCCACTCAATTCTGCCGGTGTTTTGATTCTGCTCTTGGGTTGGATTGCCCTGCTGCCTTAACAGCAATCTTGGCGTCGGAGACACTTGAATGTAAGTGCGCTGTGGCTGTCCTCTGCGTAGCGCAGCAGTTGAGTGATTCTCCAGTGATTCCAATGATTCTCCAGTAACTCCCCTATGGCTACCAGCGGGCCATCCTTGCACCGCCGTCCAATAATTGGGGTGATGCAGTCGCAATCCCTCCAGTATCGTTACAAGTATTGCTGGCGGATGCTCGCAACCATCTGCTGGCGATCCGGCGGTAAAGCACTGATCTGGTCCGCTGGCAACGACAACACCTGCGCTATCAACTCCGCCTGGTCTGCCGGGAGGTTGCTCAACTTCATCTGTGTCGAAAGCGGAAGGTGGGGCCACTTGCTCTGAGGCGCTCCGCCCGGAAACCCTGGGGCATTTCCCCCGTAAGGGGCATTTGCACCACTTCCACCGTACGGTACGGTTCCGCCATTACCACCGTAAGAAGCATTGCTGCCATAGGTTGGTCCTCCTGCTCCCACATACGCTGGGGTAGCAGCCGGCGCCGCGCCTGCCTTCAACGCCTCCTGGATAACCTCCTCGTCAATGAGCCCCATGAGCAAGAGCGCCTGCGCCGCCGTGGGCGCCAATGCGGGCGAAATCTGGAACACATCGGCCGCACGTGCCGCATTGGAACTGCCCAAGATGTTTTTGAGGTTGGCAATCAACTCTACAAGCTGTGCCGGTGGAATCTGACTAAGGGTCTGGTTGATCTTATCGGACGTGGCAAACGGAAGGGGCGTCACATGTGGCAAAGTAGAGGTGGCGGTTACATACCGGTCTGGCATAGCCCACGTACCGCTAGTAGGTGTCGCTGCAGGGGTAGGGCCGGCGGCACGGGCAGGTGGATTCCCGTAGTTTTGGGGTGGCATTTGCTGCGACAGCATTTGCTGCGACAGCATCTGCTGCAGTTGTGGATGTTTGGAAAGCACCTCCTGGGGGAGTTGCACACTGGGCGGCAAGTGGGCCGGGTTGAACGGAATCACCGACTTGTTGTCGTTGTTGCCCGTCCGGAATCCTTCCTTGGACAGTTCGATTCGAAGCCGCTTGGCCGTGCGCGAGCCCGGGTGCATAATCTGAACCTGGGCCAACACAGTTTTGGCGTGGAGTGCCTGCTGCGGCGATTCAAACTCCACGAAAGCGTAGCCCTTGTTTTTGCCCACATGGTCAAATCCGAGCCGAACATCGAGCACGTTGCCGGTGCCGCACACCACTGCCTTCAAGTTATCTTCGTCCCACTCGAAGGGAATCAGGCCGATGTAGAGAATTGACGAGGGGGCTGAGCCCAGACTGGGGCCGTTTCTTCGCATGTGTAAGGGAGATGTAGATGGAGTACCGATGGATGGAGTAGTGATTGGATTAAGCGCTATAGATGCGGTGGGTGTGCCCTGCCCAAAAGTGGTGGAGGGAATTTATTGAAGCTAACGGAGAGAGATGAGAGGGGGTATAGAAGAGGGGCCATAGAGTGGTGCCGCCTTTACCATATCACCCGTCTCAATGTTGCTGACCGCATCTTGGGGGTAATATCATTGGTGGTAGTAATATAGGTGGAGGGTAGAAAGGTGATGCGAATGCGACTGCTTCATGGGCCGCAACGGTATTTCAGATTCGGGCGGAATGTATCTGAAGATTTGGATTGTCGTTGAACGATAGGTATTTTCCGAACGATGGGTATTTTCCTAGTCCAGCCATATTGTTTGATTAAAATGAGAATCTAATGAAAAAATAATATTGTTTTGACGACACCTCTACGTTATGAGGATTGGAGTCTACCCGTCCAGAACATGAGAGTAATAGAGTATACGCACATAAAGATATACACATATAATGATAGGATCACGCGTGGCACAAAGAGCAAAAAGAGTGCAAAGAAGACAAACGTCCTGTTTTTAAACATGCTATATTATCATATTTATGCTAAACAGTATCTCCCTCGTCCCACTCCATGGTTGATCAGGTCTCTAATCAATGATTCCGTAGGAACCCTTGCTAATTTCTTTCTTCACATCCGAAATCACCTTTTGCTTGTCTTCATCTAGTTCCAAGATCTCTTCCTTGGTCAATGCATCTATCTGGTGCAACAACTGCGCGTGGTCGTAACTCACCGTCGTCAACTCCGGCTGCGTGCGGTTGAGGCACAACTGGATTAAATCTTTGGTTGCGACATTCACCATCAACGACGTCTCCACCAACGCATGGGACAATTGGGGACACTGGTCCAAGAGTTTTTTCATAAGAAACGGATTTTCCAAGCTCATGGCCTGTGCCTCCCGCATCATTTGCATCGCCGTTTGCAGATCCAACAGTGACAATATCACCGAGATGGCCTGCTGTGCACTTTGGTTTTGATACAATTGCACCCCAAGAGGAAGTGGTGGCAACTTGTTGTGGTGTGAAAGGTCGGGCATCAGATCGTATGCATCACTTTCGCTGGCGAAAGTACACCGGAGGTAACGGTTGCCAACGTTCATGTTGTTGAGGTTGCGCACGGCGGACAAGGCGGTTTCTCGGTCGGCATAACGGACAAACGCAGAACCTTTGGAGCGGCCGGTTGTAGGGTCGAACATTAGCTTAAGATCCGAAACAGGACCCACTGAGCGGGCGATTTCCGCAACCTGATCTTCGGTGTAGTCAAACGGGATGCTCCCAAGGTATATGGTCAGCTCGTTTTCGCTCATGAGTCGTGGTGGAGTGTAGATTGGAGGGGTATATTCAGATTGTACGTTGATAAATTGTAAGCTGATATGGCTGCACTGGAAATTTTCCGAAGGTAGCTGACGGCAGTTGAGATTTCTCAGCGGCACCTAACAAATCCGTACGTCGGTAATTGGATTTTGCTCAAATTATTGTCAAAGGGTCCACTTTAATTGCAAATATCTGTTTCACAGTATGAGACGTATTGGATGTATAGGTGGGCAGTAGATGATAGATGGAAACAGTCAAGTAGATGATAGATGGAGACAGTCAAGTAGAGAGTGAGGTAGGTAGCTGCAGGACAGGACCAGCCGAACCCAATTCAACAGAGGAAGACACATGAAATCGAGCAAAGACGAGTTGAGATTTTGAATCAACAGAAACGTGGTGCCGCAGTGATGAATACTTGCGAAGTTTGCTTGTTTTTCTTGCAGAAACATCAAAAAAGTCGCCGGCTGACCAAACCTGAATACCGCACCCTCACCTACTCCACCACATCACCCAGTAGTGTATCCAGTAAACAAACCCACCACATCTCATCATGGACGTCAAGGAGATTAAGTCGACAGTGTCGAATTTGGAGAAAAGCTCTGATGATACCACTATTCTCAGGCTTTTGCACATCTTGAGCGACGGTGTGCAACCCTCGGAAAAACTTTTACGTGAAACCAAAGTGGGTGTGGCCGTGAACAAGTACCGGTCTAGTTCCAACAGCGAAATCAGCTCCTTGGTCAAGAAAATGATCAAGACGTGGAAGGAAGTGGTCCAGAGTGAAAAAAATGCCAAGAAGTCTGCTCCTACCCCGAAGGAGCCGGCCCCTGTCGCTTCTCGCCCAGCCCTCGGTTCTGCTTCCGGAAAATTCCATTCTGGGCCTAGAAACCCCAAAACCGACGGGGTGAACACCACTCTTTACGACAACTCGACCAGAAATGCATCTGTCAGTGCGTTGTACACTGCTTTGGCCATCGAACGCGACGACGACAGCAAAGCCATTTTGGCCGTGGCCTCTGCCATTGAGAGCGAGGTGTTCAAATCGGAGTACTCCAACGTCAATGACTCCTACCGTAACCGGTTGAGAACGTTCACGATGAACTTGCGGAACAAGAAAAATCCCGAGTTGCGTGCCCGTTTGTTGAGCGGAGGCATCTCGCCTTCCGCGTTCATCAAGATGAGTCCGAACGACATGGCGCCGGAATCGTTGAAGAAGGAAATTGAGAAGTTGAACAAGCAGAATCTCTTTGATGCCCAAGGTGCTACGGAGAAAAGAGCGGTCACTGACAGATTTACTTGCGGCAAGTGTAAGCACAAGAAGGTTTCGTACTACCAGATGCAAACCAGATCGGCGGATGAGCCTTTGACCACATTTTGCACGTGTGAGAACTGTGGTAACAGGTGGAAGTTCTCTTAGGTGGTGAGGATGGGAATGTAAATAGAGGGGACGATGTGTACTAGTAGGGCAATACCCAAGAGTTATCTAACGTTTGTAGATGGCGATACTATCATTGACGGAAAAAAGAACTACAGGCTATGCTCGGATTCTCTATCATTATCTTTACATTAAACTAGAAACCCAAGTTCTTGGTCATGTACGAAAGCAAGTCCACCTTGGTGACAATTTGCACTGGCTTCAACTCGCTGTCGGTGATGATGGCGTTGGAGTTCGTCTCGAAGAACTTGTTCAACAATGGCAATGGGGTGTCCAAAGTGATTGGCTCGTACGATCTCTTGGTGAATCCAGACTCCTTGTTGATGCTGAACGACTTCTCAAAGTCCGCCAATCTTCTGAAGTCCAAGAATACCGTTCTGATGGAGTTGGTCATCTGCACCTTGTTGGTAGATAACAATTTCAAAATCTTAGACAACGTGATTAAGCCAATCAAGTTACCGTTCGGACTCAACACTGGCAACTGGTCAAAGCCGTTGGATTGCAACAACTCGAAAGTCTTGCCCACGGTGTCGGCCAAGGTAACGGTGACCACAGGAGGCTTTCCGGCAACCAAGTCACGAATAGTCTTCGACGCCAAGTCCTCGGACTTGTTCGAGGCAGTGGCGGTTTCAACCTCAAAGCCGTTGGTTTGCATCCATTCGTCATCGGCGAACTTGGACAAGTAAGATCTGATGGAATCAGGGAAAACAACAACCACGGTATCGTCTTCGGTCAAGTCCTTGGCAACTTCCAAGGCTGCTTGCAACGCGGAGCCGGAAGAGCCACCAACAAGAATACCCTCTTCTCTGATCACCTTTCTCGCCAACTTGAACGACTCGGCATCCTCTGTTTTGATCCACTTGTCCACGTAGGTTCTGTTGAGAACATCTGGGATAAAGTCGTAGCCGATACCTTCCACAAGGTAACCCTCAGTGGAGTTATTCAACGACTCTGGTTGAGCCAAGATGGAGCCCTTGGGGTCCGCAGCAATGACCTGTACCTTTGGGTTTTGCTCCTTCAAGTATTTGGAAATGCCGGAAATGGTACCACCAGTACCGGCACCAGCAATAAGGTGGGTTACCTTACCTTGGGTCTGGTCCCAAATCTCGAAACCGGTTCCGTAGTAGTGGGCCAAGGGGTTGGCCTCGTTGGAGTACTGGTCCAAGATAACAGAGTTAGGAATTTCCTTCTCCAACTTCTTGGCCACACCGATGTGGGATTCAGGGGCATCCCACGCGGCCTCAGTTGGGGTTCTGATGATCTCCGCACCCAACGCCTTCAACACCGATACTTTCTCGTTCGACATTTTTTCTGGCAACGTGATAATGGTTCTGTAACCCTTCACGGCACCAACCAACGCCAAACCAATACCGGTGTTACCGGAAGTAGGTTCGATCAAGGTGTATCCTGGCTTGATTCTGCCGGACTTCTCCGCCTCCAAAACCATGTTCTTGGCAATTCTGTCCTTGATGGAACCACCCAGGTTGAATAATTCCACCTTGGCGTACATCGTGGCTTTGATGCCATACTCTTTAGGAATCTTGTTCAACTTGATCAACGGAGTGTTTCCGATCAAGTCTAAGGCGTCGGCCGCAACTGGAGCAACAGGCATGTTAAAGTGGATTGAGAAAAAAGTGAGCTTAGAAGGATTTCGTATAGGATGAGGTGTTATGGTAGTGCAGGAATGCGGTTATTGGCGGTGCCGTTGCTTAGTGAGCGGCCGATGACCCAAGTGTGGCGCGCCGTACAAGAATAACGGCGTCTCGTGACTTCAGTGCCATAGTAAGTACTTGGCAAAAAAATACCCGGGGTTTTCGGGCTTCTTTTTTACACGTTAGGCCATACTCCGAGTTCCATCGGTTGAGTTCGGGAATTTATGTAGTTGTTTTGTTTGTTTCCCCCACGTTCTCCAGATATGCACCGAATGCCTCCACAAAACACATGTTATACAATTTGTAATACCACCCTGTCTACTATCCAAATCCAAACTTTGTGAAGGAAATATGTTCGACAAATGGGCTTATTTTTTTTCTTTTTTCCTATTTTCCCCTGATGCTGGGGGTCCACGAATCCATTACCTTCCGCACTGCACTTCTGGTAAATTATCTCTAATATCACACACTAATGATCTTACATTTGATCACATCCAGGTCTTCGCCTGGAATTCCCTTGGTGAAATCAAACACTTGGATAAGCCCGCGCCGGTCCACTGCGAAAATCTTTCCTCCGTCCGATGAAAACTGCACTGATGTAGTTTCACTATATCTGTAAGCGTCGGCGGACTCCCCGAGTAGCACTACTCGGTTTCGCGGCTGGCCCTGTCCTAATTGCGTGTTCGAAGTCACAAGATATAATTTGCCCAGTTTATCGACGAAGACCATACCATCCCCTCGAGGAGAAATCTCCACATTATAGATTGACGATCCCACCTCGGGAACCTTCACTACCACCTCTGCGTCCTCAATGTTGGATTTCTCGCTAGATTCTGTAGCAGGCTTGGTAATATTCAGTATTGCATCTTGATACAAGTTGTCGTAGTTGGAATGGTAGAAGTTGGGATAGTCGTCTGGGCCAGCTCGTGAAAGTTGCAGTCCGTAATCAAGTGGGGGGCCGTGTAGCTTCAAGACCACCGGCGGACGGTTTTTAAGCGACGAGGATGTGAGCACCACCGTATTAGTAAACGGAAGACCAAACTTGATGGTGGTGATTCCTTCATTATCAAGCATAGCATCATCCTCGTTGCTAGGCGTCGAGTAGTTATCAAGCTCATCTTTACCCATATCATTAGTTCCTCGGCGTTTCTTGCCCTCCACTTTACCCAATCTCATATCGTTCCAGATTAGCCGTGGTCGCGAATAGTCCGCACTGTGTTCCAGTCTGAGTTGCACGATGAAGTACCTCATTTCGTACACGGTGGACACAATCAAGTGAGATGAAGACGCATTAAAGTTAATCGTTTTTAGTGGGTCGCGAAATGGAACCGTGATTGTCACTGGTCTAATTAGCACTTTGCCGGCGTGGTCGTAGTCAATTTTGTGCAAGATAATAAACGGTTGTTGCTTTGAAGAAATACGCTCCAACGCAGTAATGCCACACGCGACGAGGTTCTGGTTAGGGGCAATGGCAATGCAACGAATGGGGAAATTGGTGATGTAGGTGTACACCGGGCTACCTACCGGCCCAAACGCCGGATCCACGTTCAAGACCCGGACAACACCCCGAGTTCCAGATATAACCAAAAACCGTTCTGAAAGCCGACAATAGAGATGAACCCAAGACTTGATCCGGTTGGACGCTTCGCCGCCTTCGCCTTTATCACTGTTGGCTGTTCCGCTGAACTCATTTCGTATAACCATTCCATGATCTTTGGGGAGTGTCATATCGCTCACCAGTGGGCCGTACTCGCCTGTGCTTTTTCCGCAAGCTACCAATCTAGGTTTACCATCCACTAGCTTATACAACTCCCAGCCCTTATCCGAAATGAGGGAGAATGTGGTTATTTCTCGCCGCGTTGCCGGGTCAGGTCGAGACACAATATCGGTACAACAGAATTTGGTGCTTTTGTTCAAAAAATTGCGGGATTTGATGGCAAACCGGTTTTGTTGGGTTTGAAACGACGAGAGTTTCCGATGGAATGGGAAGCACCGAGAAAAGTTATATTCCTCCTTTTCGCTAAGTCCCATAAGAATGCGAAGTCGATTCGAGTCAATAACCAGCAGTGCTTGTTCCGAATTCTGTGTTTGGATGCTTTTCTGTCGTTCCACCGTAGAATTGAAGAACCGTTCTTCTGGCGAAGATGATACCGATTTGGTTAAGGTCGCATCTCCTACCACGGGTATAGAAATGGAATTTGTGATGGCCTGGTTGTCTCCTCGTTTCCGCGTATGTTTCTGGCTCTTGCTCTGGCTCTGGCTTTGGTTCTGGCTTTGGTTCTGGCTTTGGTTCTGGCTTTCGTTCTGGCTTTGGTTCTGGCTCGGGGTAGGCCTTGGCTTTTGTAGCTCCTCTTTCGCATATTTGTAAAAGAGGCCCACCAAGTCGGTGGTATCGAGCTTCTGCGTTTCATTGCCGCTTCGCAGAGACAGCTTTCTATGGGTTCGAGAATCTGATCGCAATTTTTCGATGACCCGATGAAGCTCCCGCAATGGTTCCACTGCACATACTATGGTGGAAGGTGACAAGCAGGTGGGGCACCTTCCACTTTGGGTAAACGCCGATTCCGAAACAAGACAGCCACATGTAAGAGCCGAAGCATCACTCACAATGGGCAGCGACGGATCGGGAAACCGGAGAATGCTTTCAAGTTGCACTAGTCTTGCTGGGTCCATACCGGGTAGTACTTGAGAATGCGGAGTTGTTAAGTATGCATGCACCACCTGAAAGTGGGTGGTATGTCACAAAAGAAAGGTAATACGGGAAGGCACAACAAAGGGATATAATAAGCGCGGTTTTGGAATAGAGGGAATCTATTTCTTTTTTGTTTTCTCGGCGTGGTGTTACGTTAGTGTACCAATGAGTATTTATGGATTTCGACGGTTTACTCGTAGACCGACGGCACCGGCCGGCTTTCCCGGCAGAGGATAATGATCTACAGGCCCGCGTATCGCCACAAACAGTTTATCCACCGTTATAGTGGTTGAAGTAGTGCCCCTGTACTTGCAACAGTTTTCTGGACACCATGCCCCGTGCACTTGCAAGACTGTTCTGTACACCAAAAGCCCATTTGTTTCTACTCGACATCACCCTACAAGAGTTTAGCTGACTTCAGGATTCAAACATTCACAACAACAAGTACAAATGAATTAATATTTTACCACAACCAAAGCAATGCTTGATCAAAGTCACACCAATGTATCCAGTGTCCCCGGTGCTGGGGTCCCCTCACGGGTTATAACCTCAGGCAAATGACCAGATTCCTTCGATGATTCCACGTTTATCGTAGGCCCCACAATTCGGGCGGAAGTCTTATTGGCCAGGTCCATTGGCAACAAACCAGGAACAGCAATTGGCAAATCGTCCTTTGTCATGTTCTGGAGGTCGCGCTGTGCATCGTCCACGCCATAGTCAAAGAACGAGTAGAGCGCGTGAAGCATGGATGTCACCTTGGCTTGAGCCGTGCGCAATGTGCTGTAGTTTGCATGGGCCTCAAGAGCCCGGGTGTCGTACTCCGGCTTCAATATGAGCGCCAGCCGGGGAGACAACCCGAGTGTTTTCAATTGACAGAATTCTTGACCCTCGCAAAATGACACGCGCGTGCCGGGGCAGAAAAATGCATACCGCAACGGTTCGGGTAGACCGGAGCGGTAATCCGGGGTGACATCCTTCTCCGATGCGAGCAGTACCTTGTGTTCGCGCTCGAGCCACCGACCAACGTACTTCAATGTGTGGTTGGCGTCAAAGGTGCCTCGCACCGTCTCGCCAGAAGGAAGACGTATAGAGAGTATGACGCGCTCGTTCGATGTGTAGGTCCTGGTGACGCTGCGGTCTGTGTCCGCGGTCTGTGGGTTTGTGGTGTTTGCCTCTCGTTGTTGAAGAAAGGCCAAAAACTGCGCCGGCGCGTCCTCGGCAGCAAACACGCGTTGGATTTTGTCGCTGACGATGTTGAATGATGGGGCTGTTGCCAGCGGATATTTCTCGGCAAACTTCGCAAACTCACAAGTGCCGGCGGTTATTCGGGAGCAGTGGTAGTTGGCAAAATCGGTCATCATCGTTTGTTCCAGCACGACCTGACTTATGCGGTCAAAGAGGGTGGAGTCGTCGGGCAACGCCAAGTATACCAACGAGTTCCCTCGACGGTTGAAATCGAAGATGCTATTTTCAAAAAGACTCGTGAGCACGTCAGGCATGGCGGATAGGGCGGGAACGGGAGTGTTTTGCGGAGCTCGGGTCGAAGGTGCAATGAACTAGAGGTACGGGTGTTGCAGCAAATCGGAAAAAAGACGTGATAATCCAAACTTTCTGGCGGTGTATGGGATGGAAAGAAAAGGGGCGGGTGCGTAGGAGTAAATGTGGTAAGCGTCCTTGCCATATATGTTTGCGGAGACATGACGCACACTGGTGCATCCATGCAGATCCAGTCACGTGTCCTGCGGCTTGCTGTCACACCGTGATAGCGGGGTCCGCGACCATAACCAGGGGAACTGGGCCAACCACCAGATTCGATACGTCCCGGTTTATTTTTTTTTTGTCAACACTCAGTTTTCCATCAGCATCTGTGCTCTCTATCCAATTATGTTCTGAACCTCTCTTTTCGTGCCCTTCCAGTAATCCGTCTCCTTCTCATGGGTAGAAACACCTATCTCCGTATCGAAGCGTCTAGCCCCAGCGGACCCGTCATCGCTATTGTGCGCCAAGACGCTAAATCTACAATAGGGCCGAGACACTCCGGTGCACTACTGGTGGGATAAAAGTCGTTCAGCGCCAGGGCCCACGTCCAGCTACACCCTGCGCCTGTGCAGGTTCGATGTTTACTCCACCATCACATCCATCTTTTGGCTCCCCCCATGGATTCTTCGAACGTCAAGGTGTTAGTGCGAGTGCGCCCGCTCTTGTCGCGGGAGCAAAGCCCGTTACTAGTTCTGATGCCCGCGGAAGAGCCGCGGGTGACTGTTCTCGAGATGCCAGACGGAAAACTGCCCAAGCGGTACATGTTCGACGACTCCATCTGGTCGTACGACGCTGCCAGTGTCAATTACACGGATAACCGTGCGTTCTACCGCAACACCGGTCCGGAATTGATCAGCCACTTCTTTGAGGGATACAATGTGTGTCTCTTGGCCTATGGCCAAACCGGATCGGGAAAGACCTTCACCATGATCGGCGATGATGCCAATCCAGGAGTGATTCCGCTCATGATCAAAGATGTGATGCAGCACAAGGAGGCATTGGTGGAGCAGAAAATCAACTGCGAGCTCCTCTTTTCCTACGTGGAGATCTATAACGAAAAGGTCAAGGACTTGTTGGACGGGTCGAGACAGTGCAAAGTGCGGGAGCATCCCACCACCGGGCCATATGTCGAGAACCTGACGGCAGTGGCGCTTGAGCTGTATGCGGGGTTTTCGGCCCTTATGGAAAAGGGAAACCGCAATCGCATGGTTGCCAGCACCAAGATGAACGAAACCAGTTCCCGGTCGCACGCGGTGATCACGTTCACGTTGCGGCAAACCCGATTTGCCGACGATGCTGGTTCCGACTCGGTTGTGGGTGAGCCGGTGGAAGAAATGATCTCCAATATCAAGCTTGTTGATTTAGCCGGGTCCGAGCGACTCTCGCGGACACAGTTGTTCGGCCAGGCCGATCGCATCAAAGAGGGAAGCCAGATCAACAAGTCGTTGACGGTATTGGGTCGGTGTATCAATTTACTTGCACAAGGGTCGCGACTGGTGGTACCATATCGAGACTCTACTTTGACGTATCTCCTCCGGGAAAACCTTGCCGGCAACTCCAAAACGGCGATGGTGTTTTGCATTTCGCCGTGTGACTTTGAGGAGACGCACCAGACGCTCAACTACGCCAGCCAGGTGAAGAAAATCAAGACGCAAGCCACGGCAAATGCGTCTAAGATGTTGACGGCGCCGATCGACTGGGAACGGCTTCAACAGATGGAGAAGTCGGTGATAGATACGCTCAAAGAGCAGGTGCAGCAACTCACCATGGAGATCACTGACCTCAAGTCTGTACCGCAGCGAGCACCGGTTTCCTCGTTGATCAAGTATCTCGAGCGAGAAAGTGAGAAGCATGCGTTTGAGGTGAAGTACCTCAAGACGATCGTGGCGCATCAACAATCGCATATGGAAGAGTTACAGGCACACAATTCATTTTTGCAGCAAGAACTAGAAGACAGGGTGCGGGCGGAGATGAAGAAGGAAATAGAGGATCTCAAGGGTAATTGCCAGTTGAACCGTGATGAGTGTGTGCTACATCGTTCACAGATGAGAGAGATGATGCGGCAGTTGGATCCGAGAACCGTTTTGTAATTTAATAGTGAGTGGAGGTTAATATAGCGACACGAACAGAGAATCTGGGAGGTGGACAGATAGCAAGAAAGCGGATAGCTTATACTGGGTATACGTGTACTGGGTATAGTTATACTGGGTATCGTATACTGGGTATGGTATACTGGGTATGGTATACGGGTATAGGTATACTGGGTATGGTATACGGGTATCGTATACTGGGTATAGTTGATAGTTTATGTTTCCTGGGACAACCGGACATACTAGGCAACAAGCTCACATTCTATTTGGTTGACATCGAATGGAATTCGACAGCAATACATCGGCTCAATTACAATAACTTAAACCACACTACAGAATGATGTCGCGCTACAGTCTGTGGATGCGAATCTCTGGAGAATATCATGCGAGCTTCAACCACACATCTACCATAAAAGCCCGAATCTGACATACCAACGCCAAGCAACGTAAATCAAATCACTGTCTGGATCAGATTTGGATCTGGTTCCGATTCCACATCCGCAGTTCCTCTTTCCGCTCTGTGCTTCGTGCACCGTGTTGACGTCTGTTAACCGAGTGCTCTGAAGCGTCTGCAGGACCCGGTTTCTCCATCGTTTGTTACCTAAGTATTGTATTTGCTTACCTAGACTATTCAAAGTCTTAATGTTACTCCCTCTAAATATTTTGCACATACGGGGAAATCTTCTCTATATATAGTGTTTTGAGTTTTCCAAAATGCCACCTAGTCATTCCATGAGTTTCTATTCGGGTTACCCTTTCAATGGTTCTCATTGGTGATTTGGGCTAGCGTTTCAGATCACCACATCCTTGATGTACTATGACCGATATAGTATCAAAGTAAACGTCATAATTTCCTCTGCCGTTCGATGGTTGATTGACAAACTCAGAGTATGTGGAATGGTACTGCATATATGTGTTCATTTCCACCCGCACCAGTTGCACCCCCGTGCCTCCCGCCGCATATAGATTCGTTGCTGAGAACCTCAATCAACGCCAGCCATGACTGAGTTCCTCAACTACAAAGTATCACTTCGCCTCAAGGATGGATCCGAAACGCAAGGTTTCATTTCCCACGTTGATGGCACGCTGATTACATTGGGCGACCGCACCATCACCAACGCCACGGTCAAAGACTTGAAGGTGGTGCAGTTACCGCTGGAAGTGTTGAAGCCGCAGAAAAAGAAGCCGGTCAACCTCAGCCAGTTTGACGACGCCATTGTTTCAGTGTCACGTGGCGAAAGCCGGGTGAGCACCCCCAAGTTGAGCCGGGATCCCGACTGGGGCAAGCCGTCGGAGATCCACGACATCAAGGCGCAGGAGTTTGACTTTGCCGCCAACTTGGCCATGTTCGACAAGAAATCGGTGTTCGCCGACTTCCAAAAGAGCGACACTGTCAGCTCCAAAGACCGCCTCGTGGGCCACAATACCATCGACAACGTGCTGAAAATGAAAAAGACCCCGCTGCGAAAGGACAAATACGACAACGACGAGATGGTCATTTCCGCCGACAAAACCGACAACTGGAACAATATCGGGTCAGTGTCGCAACGGCTTGCGCTGCCAGTCACCACTGGTTCCAACGCAGCCTCGTCTGGTACCCCTGCGCGCGACCAACAGTACAAGTTTCAGCTTGCGGCGTCAGCGTTCCCGGTTCCGCTCGCGTCACCGGTGCAGATGATCGACATTGAGCGCGAGGCGCAAGAGGCGTTTGGCATTGACGGGCGCACGGTGGTGGAGGTGTGCGCCACCAACTTCTACAAATTGATTGTGGACACGATGTTGGGCGGGTCGGTGCGCCTCAGCAACCGCCTGAATCACAACTTGCCGCCGTTGGTGTTGCTCTTGATCGGCAGCAGCCGCAGCAGCGCCAAGGCGTTTGCCACAGGCCGCCACTTGACCAACCACGGCGTGCGGGTGCTTGCGTACGTGATCAACGACGAGATGCTCGTGGATGACGTGCTCAGCCAGTGCCACATGTTCGAGAAGGCAGGCGGCAAGGTGGTCAACGGGCCGTTTGCCGCGTTGCGCGACATCTTGCACAACCAGCTCGAGACGCCGGTGGAGCTCATAGTGGATGCGTTGCAGGGCTTTGACGGCCAGTTGCTAGATCTCTTCTACGACGCGGCGAAATTAGCCCAGCTCAAGGAGCTCGTGGCGTGGACCAACGACCAGCGCGCCAAAGTCCTCTCGGTGGACATTGCTTCGGGCGTGGATGGCGGCTCCGGCACGGTGCTGGACCCCCTGCTCCACATCCGTGCGAAGTACATCGTGTCGTTGGGCCTTCCCTCCTCCGGGCTCGTGCATGCATACAACAACGGCACCTTCTCTACCCTGGAGGAGATGCAGCATTTCGTGGTGGATGCGGGTATCCCCAACGGTGTGTACAGCTCCAAGCCGCACTTGCGCAAGTTCGACAAGTTCTGGCACTGCGCCGAAGCGTACTTGGCGTTGCGCGTGGTTGAGGACTCGGCATGATTACGGGGTGTTGTTTTCGGCATCCCACTCCACCAGCCCTTGCTATTACTTTCATTGCTTCCCCACACTGGCCATATAATCTAATGAACCGTCACTGACACTCCTCGTAGCACCAATCTGGGCCGAACACGTGCCGTTTGCACCTAATCCGCATGCTTATAGGTGGCTGTATCTTATGAGGGGTCGGGTGTGAAAGCAAAACACTGTGCTATAATTCACTATCCTCCTTCATAATCGACTTGGCCAATCCCTTCATAAGTCTCTCAATTACATCGCTCCATCAACCGCAACAGAACTGGTGTACTGCACACGGCGCAGTCCGGCACTCCAAATTTTTCTACCTCATGTTAATACCAGATCCAACCACCACTCCCCCATCCATTTCAGAATGAGTAGTGGAACAAGTTGGGGAAACTCGACCGGATTCGGTGCAGCCGGAACTTCTCAGCCCGCTGCCCAAACCTCAGGTGGTCTTTTCGGTAACACAAACTCGGCATTGCCAGCTTTTTCTAAACCAGCGGGAACCTCTCTATTAGGAAACACCCAGGGCAATACCGCCAACTCCGGGCTTTTTGGCAATTCGGCCAACTCTAATACTGGCGGTCTTTTCGGAAATACTACAGCTCCGGCCAATCCCGCTCCTACTGGGCTTTTTGGTGCTTCTGCCACTACCAACAATACCGCGAACAACACCTCCTCCGGATTGTTTGGCAATTCGGCACCCTCCAACACATCTACGGGTCTTTTTGGCAGTTCGAATAAGGCCACAAACCCCGGCGCCGCAACCGGCGGTTTATTTGGTGCTTCCAACAATGCTAATACCGGTTCTACTGGTGCTGCAGGTGGGTTGTTTGGATCCTCCTCCACTACATCCGGCGGGCTCTTTGGAACCTCTTCCAAGTCCAGTGCTCCTGGATTGTTTGGTAACTCGACTAATTCGGCCACTGCTCCTGCTGCTGCAGCTGCTGGGACTACTTCCACTGGATTGTTTTCCAATTCTAACTCTGGTGGCCTGTTTGGCAACTCCAACCCCTCAGGGGGCTTGTTTGGCGGCTCTAATTCCATTGTATCGGGTGGCTTGTTCGGTGGCTCCAATACCACACCCGCAGCTCCTGTTTCTGCCAACACTCCCAACCCTTACAGTTCGGATTCTGTTCTTTCGTCGATCAGCATGACAGAGTCTAACATGCCGTTGTCCATTACCGGTTCGTTGTTTGCCAAGCCTGCAACCACCTCTCACAGAAGCCAAAGTTCGATTTCGCTGACAAAGAAGCCCCAGCTGTCTTTGCTCAAGAAGTTGGCACTGACATTCAATATCTTTCACTCCAGCGAAAGCTCCGTCCTCGACTCCACCGCATCCCGCTTGAAGGGCATATTCACTCAAAACAACTTTGTCAGAGATGTGTCGAAACCATCAACCGCAGCATCATACGCGGTGTCAAAGAATCGCAAGACAAACTTCAACCTTCCAATCGACAATCCAAACGTAGGTGACGTCAAGAAGCTTATCATCAAATCCAAACCGCTCAAATTCCATTTGATTAATGCGGACAAAGTGTTTAATGCAAAGAGAAAGCGCATTCTTGTGCTGTCTATTAACGGCGGTATTGCTGCACGCTCGGTAGCTGAGGACGACGATAGCGAATCTGAGGACTTCGACTTGGTCGACCAAGAGCGCAGAAAAGTTGCAGAGGACGTTTCTAAAAGGGATATCGAATCAAAAGAAACTGGGGAGGCCAACTTGGATGACATTAATCTGAATAATGGTTATTGGTGTTCTCCATCATTAACCACACTTTCCCAACTTTCTCCAATCGAATTGACACGCGTGGATAATTTTATTGTCGGTAAAGAGGATTCGGGACAGATTGCGTATAACTACCCAGTGGATTTGTCCAACTTGTTTGCCCGTTGCGAGGACAATGACGTACCCGTGTCTTCTGAACTTTTCGGCAAGATTGTCAAATTTGAAGGGTCCATTGTAATGGTATACCCTGAAGAATCAATCACTGACTCCAAACCTGGCATTGGCTTCGAACTTAATGTTCCTGCCACGATCACCCTTAAAGTTCCACCAAAGAAAAACGTTTCAGAACAGGTCCATATCAAACGTTTGCAAAACCTCACCGGTATGGAGTTTGTCACCTACAATCCGCTAACCTACTATTGGACTTTCAAGGTAAAGCATTTCAGTGTTTGGGGCTTGATTGAAGACAGTGAGGATGAGGATACTGTAAGTGAAGAAGCAAAAAAGTTACGCGATATAAAGAAACAGCAAGATATTCACGAAGACGAAGCATCTGCCACTTACTCCCGTATCTACGAGAATGAAGCTTACAAAAGGGAGTTGAAAAGGCAACGAATTGGGAAATACACTTCCGGTTTACCAGGTGCTTGGGATCACACTAGTACCCTGTCTGTGGGGGGCCTTCTCGGGGTTAAGCAAGGATTGGTTCAAAAAGAAATAGATCAAGAACTTCGCATCTACACTCAAGATAAGTCTTCTGGTGCTTGGGCAGTGAATTTGAGCGATATTACTGTTGACAGTGAAGAGTCTGATGATGCTAACTCTTTGAATGGTTTAGCGCTCGAGACACCACTTTACCCCGACGAATTAAGAAACTACGAATATCTTAAACAGATCGTCAGTGTGATGCCTCCCAACACCAATATGAACGACATTGTGAATGAAAAAGCATATGAACCAGACGTGTCAGATGATGCCGCATTCAATGGATTTGATCAACAGTCAAGTTTGCCAACATCCAGAGACTGGATCCTTCAGTTGGAACTCGCGAATGACATTGATTCTGCTTTAACTCCATATCTCACTATGCCTCGCAAAAAGCAGCTGGTGTTGAACACGGTGAAAGATATTGTGTTTTCTGATTCTGACGGATCGAAAGAGTCCATTAGAGAGATTTCGACACCAACAAAGTCGCCTAGTGTTCCTCTTTTACTGTTGCATTCGAGTACATTTGAATCTAGCTCTTTAGCTAAATTGGTTCAGAAGTTGCTTATCAGAAGTACCGTGACTTCCCGCGATAATTCTTATCCCCTTTTGCATCTCGACTCATCTTTAAACTTCGAAACGCTCACCTCTTTAAACGGAAGCGATTCGGATTTGCAGTTCATTGAACTTGCTTCCATTTTGTTTGATGAAGTTAATATTGCTGGAACGGCAAAGTATTCGGCGGCAAATGTTTCTAACCCTGCTATTATTGATCGTCTCAAGACCGTTCAACAGCGTCAATCGTTTGTTGCGTGGCTCAAGAAGTACCAATTTGATTCTGAACTCGTTTCTGATGGAGACTCACTTGACGTAATCTTTGAGAGAGTATGTCAAGGCGATTTGAGATCGGCTATTGAATTGGCTGTCTCTTCTCATAACACACATTTGTCTACTTTGTTGACACTTATTGACTCTAACGATCAGGCGGTTCGCAAAATTTCCCAAAGTCAAATTGATGATTGGACTATTAATGGAGCTTCAGAATTTATTCCAGAGCCAATTCTTAAAATTTACAAGCTTTTGGCCGGGTTGTACGAGGAAGTAACGTCTGACCTTGCGTACGCTAATGCTATCGGCGTCAGATTGTTATACGGAAACCCTGCTGAACAACTAGTGGATGTTCTTTCCGTTGTCAAATGCCAAGACACATCAGATACTTTCAGTAGTATTATTGACATTTGCACTGTTCTCAATTCTAAAGGAATTACTGAAGCGGCGAAAATTATCGAAGAATCGACCTTGAGTGATAAGTTGAAGTGGTTCATATTGCAAGTATTGTCGAACCTGGATATCTCATTGTCGGTTGCCAACGATGTAATTGCAAACTCCTTCGCAAAATCGTTAGAATCCGCAGGAATGTGGAAGGAAGCAATTTTCGTCTATTCGTCTGTTTTGAATGATTCTTCCGTTGAAGAACTGATCAGAAGAGTTGTGATTTCTAATATTTGTCTGATCAAGGGCCTGGATCAGGACCACGAGGAGTTTGCGGTCAGTGTATTGGGTGTTCCTCGCAGTATTATATACGAGGCTATCGCACTTGAGAAATCCAAGAAAGGTGATTATTGGGGAGAAGTTGAAGCATTGACGCAAGCACAACTTTGGGAAAGGGCGCACGATGTGATTTGCAAGGAACTTGGGCCCGCGGTTGTGATTGATAGTGACGAAGAAAGCCTGAGAAATTTGAAAACGCTTGCGGATAGCTTTCCGCAAGGAGGTAATATTATTCCCAACTGGAACCAAGGTGCGGGAATGTTCATCAAATACTTTGAGTTGCTTGATTCGTTTGAAAACCAGAATTCTATCGTCCCAGACTCTTTGAACTTCCTTCTTTGTGACTTGGCCCTCGTGCAGGCCGATTCATTCACTAGTCAAGTTGCTTTGAAAATAATGGTGAAGAGAATCGGAGACATTGCTCTTGAGCATAGAGAGGATATCCCCGATGTGAAGAAAAAGATTCTTGCTCTTCACCTAGGTGAGAACGAGAAGACGTATTTCGAAAACCGCATGGTTGGATTACAGATTAGATAACGCCCGATGCGTCGCACCCATTCCTGTCTGCATCCGTACGCCGCGCACTACCATGGCGAACATAGACTAATGATTTCAAATGATTAGAATTCCTTGTAGTTTCTTTTTGCATCAAATTGCACCCTCTCTTCTTCGGCAGATACACGTTTTAAATCCTTGGGTTTTGCTTAATAACCATAGCCCGATATTCGATAATTTATATATTGCTGTCCTTGACATCCGTCCCACTTGCATTTGAATTCACTGATTACTAATGACCCCATCAGCGATTCCACAAAATCTCAAGGCCCCGGAGCCAGAACATTGTCCCGGTCCTGAATCTGAAGATGCGGGAAAAGGAGATGCTTGTGCTGGCTGCCCCAACCAAACAATCTGTGAATCTCTACCCAAAGGGCCAGATCCTGACATGCCGATAATCACGCAAAGGTTGAAAAATATCGACCACAAGATTCTTGTTTTATCTGGAAAAGGTGGGGTGGGAAAATCTACTTTCACTTCGATGCTTGCATGGGCTCTAGCAGCCGATCCAGGCATAGAAGTCGGTGCTATGGATTTGGACATTTGTGGCCCTTCCTTGCCTAGAATGTTGGGAGCGGAGGGCGAAAGTATACACCAGTCCAACTCAGGTTGGTCTCCAGTTTATGTTGCGGACAATCTTGGATTGATGTCCATTTCTTTCATGCTTCCCGACCCGGATGCAGCTATCATTTGGAGAGGGGCTAAGAAGAACGGACTAATTAAGCAGTTTATGAAAGACGTCAACTGGGGCGAACATTTGGACTACTTGATCGTGGATACGCCTCCGGGAACTTCGGATGAGCATCTTTCTGTCACTACTTATATGAAAGATGCGGGTATAGATGGTGCATTAATTGTCACCACGCCACAAGAAGTTGCACTTTTGGATGTGCGTAAGGAAATTGATTTCTGTCGTAAGGCCAACATTAAGGTGCTCGGATTGGTGGAAAATATGTCGGGTTTTGTTTGTCCAAACTGCAAGGGTGAGTCCCAGATTTTCAAGCCTACAACTGGAGGTGGAGAAAAGCTTTGCGAAGACATGAACATTCCTTTCCTTGGGTCCGTGCCGCTCGATCCACGTATTGGACGCAGTTGCGACAGTGGTGAATGTTTCTTTGACGAATATGCCGATTCCCCAGCATCTACTGCGATCTTGGACGTGGTCGATGCGTTGCGTGATCTGGTGGAAATCCCGTTAGAAAAGCTTGCGCTCGAGTAAGATCAGTGGACCTAAATATATAAAACCAGAGTGGCAATAGATATCCGTGTGAAAAAGAGTATATGGGATGATCTAGTGTACAAGACAAAAACCGGCGAAGACCGCGTGGATTATACACTGAATAAATAGATCGAATGGACAATGACAATAACCTTTTTCGTTCCGCTTTTCCCTCAATCTCTTCACTCGTCCCCAATCTCTTCACTCGTCGAACAATTGGGAATAGTAGCAGTATTATTTGTTATCGCATCCCGACTCAAATAGACGAGATACCGAACTTTAGCCACTCCACACAAGATTTCGCACCCGCGATCCTCAACTATCGGCCACCTACCACTTCAATGACAGGGTCTGGTCTACCTTCTATTGAGGGCGTTTTTTCCGCAGTTCCGGCTTTCAAAAAGACTCGCTTGCCTTCTCTTTATTCTGATTTTTCCCATTTGGTTGATTCTAACCCTGAAGGCTACGATGCAAATATTCAGGCATGGAACGATGTCTTCAAGCAGTGCTTGGTGCAGAATGTGTTCGGTTCATCTATTACTCTTCCAGGTGCGGAATTGGCAGCGAAATTTGCCAATAGAGAGCTTGGTGAGCCTAAGGGGCTCAGTCTTGTCTTGGCCAAGCAGATTCTGAGGAACTCGATGGTGCCATGGTCAATCTACCGATTTACATCGCCAAACGTGGCGATGTCGGCTCGAGACTATATTTCGCCAGCCAAATGGTTTGAAAAGGGATACGGACTGGTCAAATATTGGGGCTTCTCTCCGAAAGACAGACTGGGTCGTTTGGTTGCGGAGAATTACATTGCATGGGAACGCCTAGTGGATATCGGAGATGAAGTGAGCACAAAATTACAACTCAAAGTCACCAGAGAAGGGATATACACGGCAAAGTTGTTTGATAACGATCTTTTTGCTGAGACTGTTTCCTCTCTCGTTCCAGGCTTGTCAGATCTTGATGTACAGGTGTTAATTATCTATCTTAGTCGAGATATTGGCGTGGTGAGTGTTGCTCGTGACTCTGAATCTGGAATACAGTATGTTAAGATCGAAAATACCCCGATCTCCGATCAGGACATTGGCATTATCAATCTCAAAAAATATGTATCCAATTTACGCAAGAGGACAGAGGTGCTAGAAAACCGCCTTGATGTTGAAATTCCGCGCGAGATTGAAAGACTACTTAACGTTAAAGGTCTGGAGGACCGTATAAAAAGCGTTTTGGTACGAAAGGCTGTTCTTAAAAAGTCATTAGCTAAATCTCTTGGAGTACTGGATCAGTTGAGTGGTATTTTGGAGAAAATCAATGAAGCGGATACTAACGTCCTGTTATTCGAAACCATGAAGGGTGCGAAGGATGTTCTTTCTGTCTACAACAGCAAATTATCTCTTGAGGAGGTAGATAATCTCCAAAGTGAGTTGGACGACCAGGTTGAGCGTACGAATGAGCTTTCTGCCGCCATGGCACCTGTTTTCGACGTGGACGATTATGAAATTGACGAAGAGTTTGCCAGATTAGAGAAAGAACATGAAGAAAGCATTAAGAAGGAAGATGCTTTAGATCAACTTTCTTTGGAAAAAGATCTGGATAAGTCAACTAACGAAGAATCGCCCAACGAAACGGAATTGGCCGAACGATTAAAGTACCTTAAATTGGATAGCAAACAAATAAGTGAAGCTTCGGAAAGGAATGAGGAACCTGTTCCTGCTTAGATACATTTGATGGGCAGTACATAGGTTAATAAAACTAAACTTGCTACAGGGTGGGACTGAAATTATCATTCCTTCTTTATTCTTTTACGTTCTTCTTCACACCCAAATATAGGAAAATAACGTATCAACACAGTCATCATCCTAAGATTTGCAAAATTTGTTGAGTCAAATTGAACAATTCCACCTTAGGGTCTTCGTATTCGCTCAGGTCAGCGCCATTCGAAACAACATTTCCCTGTTGTTGAGATTCACTTAAGTTCTTTATACCAGATAAAATTGATTCGTTCTCCTTAATCAAGGATTGAATTTCGTGATTGTTCGACTCCAATAGTTGCAAGATGGTCCACAATGCAATATGCTCAAAAGTTGCACTGCCACTGCGCAAGAATCTGATCAAGAATCCGTATATACCCTCACTTGGCTGTGTCCAGTTGTTGAGGATGTAGTCTTCATGCTCGTTGGAAACCCTCGAGCACAAATTAGCCAATGCAGCGGCCGAGTTGCCGCAAACTTCGCCATTTTCGCTGAAGGTCAAGGGAATTAAGTAATCAATTATATGGCTCTCGTACAACTTTGGCTTCAAGTCATCGGCCAAGGCCAAAATTGCAAAACACGCGGAAATCTCCAGTTGGACGGACAATGGGGCTCTCAACACCAACTCCTTGCACTTTTCTACAGCACCTGCATTAATTAATGCCAATCTGTTTCTTTCACTGGATGCGGCCAAGTTTCTCAAGGTAGATATAGCATGACACTGGATCTCCTCCAGGTCTGTGTAATCCAACAATGCAACCAATGGTTTCAAAAATCCGGCCTCCACGATTAACGCTTCGTTCAAAGGATGGATAGAGATGTTTCTGATGCAAGCCACTGCGGCCAACACAAGTGGTTGATGGTTGCAAGTCAAAAGTTGAACCAAGTGAGGTAGGCCGCCGGCTCTAACAATCTCAACTTGGTAAGTTGAGTCCGAGGCCAAATTTCTCAACGCAAGCGTCGCTTGGCACTGAACTCTTGGCGATGGGGAATCCATCAAGCTCACCAACTGGCTCACCAACTTTGGCTCGGTCGCAGATAACTTCTTTCTGTTCTCCTCATCGACAGCGATATTAGATAAGGCGGTGGTGCAGTAGTATTGAACGTCGGCATCGTCGCTGGACAACAACGACACCAAAACGGGGACAGCGCCTGCGTTCACCAACTCCTGTCTGTTTTCAAACGAGTGAGTCATGTTCAACAATGCTCCGGTGGCATTTCTTTGCACGCGAATATCTTTGGACTTTGCGAGCTTTGTTAATGGGATTAAAGCGCCGCTTTTGGCAATTTTCGTTTTATTTTCGTCCTGGGTAGCCAAATTGGTAACACATCCCACAGCATTGCATTGGACTTCGATATTAGGTGACATCATCTGTCTGATGAGAGGCTCTATGCCGCCCATTTCCGCAATCAAAGCTTTGTTTTCGTTGTTGACGGCCAAGTTGCCCAATGCGCCACAAGCGGCTCTTTGCACTTCTGTATCATTGGACTGTAACAAAATCAAAATGGGCTCCAACACGTCTCTGTTCACCTCGCGGACATCCTTTTCCGTGATTTCGGCAAACGCCAACGCGGCACTTCTCTGCAAATCAATATTTTCGGAGTAAACAAGAGTCAGCAACGATCTCAAGGGGCCATTACTGAAAAAATCCACGTCAGACCGGTTTTCCAAGTACTGCAAAAGAGCGGAGATGGCTTCTCGCTCGTTTTCGGCCAAGAGAAGCGGAGGATACTTCCCATCGCTATTGGCGGATGATAAACAACTGCAACAAGCACCCATTAATCAAATTCGGACGTCTTTTTCAGATGGTTGGCAACAATTTTTCGGCTCCACAACTAGTTTTTTCCACTGGTTGTAACCTAAACTCAGGTATGGGGGACAAGAACCGCCGTTCAACACTGGGGTAAACACGGGGGGATAGAAACCGGAGCAAACGGAATGACTATCAGGGGAAAATATTTGACACGAGGCGTTAATTAGATAGTGCCTGCTGTTATTCAAAAGATTTTCGTTCTTGTAAACGACTTTTGCTCTCGAATCCTTATGGTATGTTGGGAACACGCACAGAGCGATAAGTGTGACGAGTTCAAGAATAGGCGTGCGGGTATCAATTTTACCTTTACGGCTTATCGATGAGCGCAACTTGAGGGAACCGCGTTGGATGCAGAACTGCCGAGGGCCCATTGTAGGGAAGCGGCCAGCCAGACGTACCAGGGCGGGGCTTGAGGGGAAAAAGAAATTAGATGCTTTGCTAGGAATCTCCAGTGCCAGTCGTCGAGTGGACGACACATCTGGAATTCAGCGCAATATTTTCCGTTTTACCCTTTTGGTTTATATCGCGTTTTCGGTTATTTCGGGCGTATTTTGCGTTTCTGGAGACTACGGATGCACCCCGATTTTTTAATCCATTGAGTCCCAACTGACTCCCATATTACGGTCAGACGATTTTTATTTTACAACGCTTAACATAGAACCGGGGTGGCCAATGGTCTGATTTCAGTGTTGTATTATCATCAATATCTACATTTCCTTCTAGTGTGAAACGACATGATTGTTCCTGGCCGTAAACAGGGCGTGTGGTCTAGTGGTATGATTCTCGCTTTGGGCGACGGTTTGGCTCACCGAACTGACAACAAGCATGCGAGAGGCCCTGGGTTCAATTCCCAGCTCGCCCCAATTTCTATTTTTTTTTTTTCTGGCCACAATATTTTTCTCTGTAGTTTTCATTTCCTCCACGTCTCTTGCCTCAGCCTCCAGCCCCATTGTTGCTGGAACGCATGGTTAATAGGCCCTGGCACCGAAGCCGCGACCGGTACGCCATACGAGGTGCAGGTTCCACATAGAGAGGCGGTTCACCCTTTGCCCTTGCTAGGGAGAAATTCCTAGAGTGGAATTGAGAGGCAAATTTCTTACGCCCCAGTGCTCTTCCCGAGGAAAATTTCTGGTGTTTTTCCGTAGACAAAATGGGTTACTGCGGTTCGCCGCCACTTGACCTCGTTCACAGAAAATGAGGATTGAGGCTGAGGCTAGTATTCTCCGCGCCTTCCGTAGGTTTGCCGTCGGCCGAACAAACCACAATAAAACAGGAGATTTTCGGTCCACCAACTCTAGGCACAAAGCAAATAGTGTGTCCGTGTCCCGATCCTCTACGGTCGTGTCCGGATTTGTCGTCGTCTGAATTTATTCTTCCCACCGGGGTTCCCCAGAATCCAAACACCCGTGCACCCCACACTCCCCCCGAGCGAGAGGATTACCACCTCCCAATCTACTCCCTCTCACTACAGAACATCCACCATGGGTATCAACAACCCCATCCCCAGAAGCTTGAAGAGCGAGTCGAAGTATGTACCTCAGCCATGACAGGCGTCGTGTCCTGGCGTTGCCGCCTTCTCCGTCTGCCCACGGCATACTAACCAACAGAAAAGCGGCCAAGATTCTCTCCAGTTTCGTCAAGCCCAACCAGTTGGCAGGTCCCGACCAAATCATCCCGCCGCATGTGTTGAAAAACGCCAAGGGCTTGGCCATCATCACCGTGTTGAAGGCTGGGTTTTTGTTCTCCGGAAGAGCAGGCTCGGGCGTAATTGTGGCTCGGTTGCCTGACGGGTCGTGGTCCCCACCATCTGCCATTGTCACGGCGGGTGCTGGAGTTGGTGGCCAGATCGGCGCTGAGCTCACGGATTTTGTGTTTATTTTGAACTCGCAGTCGGCGGTAGAGTCGTTTGCGCAGATGGGCTCGGTAACGTTGGGTACCAACGTGTCGCTTGCTGCGGGCCCGTTGGGGAGAAACGCGGAGGCAGCCGGTACTGCGTCGTTGAAGTCGGTGTCGGCGGTGTTTTCCTACTCTAAGACCAAGGGTTTGTTTGCCGGCGTGTCGTTGGAAGGGTCGGCCATTGTGGAGAGAAGAGAGGCCAACCGCAAGTTCTACGGTAACAACTGCAAGGCAAGAAACATCTTGAGCGGCCAGATAGAGGCACCACCCGCCACCGAGACGCTCATGCGCGTGTTGGAGAGCCGAGTGTTCAGCAACAACATCTCCAACGAGGACTTCTACAACGACGACTACTACGACGACATTCCCGACGACTTCTCCGACTCCACGCTGGAGTACTCGTCCAGAAGAACTGGCGGTGGTGGCGCCGCGGCTTCCCGTGTGCGCAACCAAGGTAGTAGACGCTACTCGGACGAGTACGGTTATTCTGACGATGAGTACTCCGACGACGACCGCCGCGGCCTGCGCCAACAGAGAAGACCCAGCGGTGCCCACAGAACCGGCACCACCACACGGGGCAAGAGCTCGTGGGAGGACAACATATATGACGGCAAAGCCGGCAACAGGAGAGACGTGGACAATCTCTCGAACCAGTTCAGCAACGCGCGGATCGGCGGCAATACCAGTCCTTCCAGGCCGCTGGTGGCAGCCAAGCCCAACTTTGGTGGTGCGGCCAAATCGCACTCGACCCAGGCGATCGCGTTGTACACATTCAAGGGTGAGCAACCGGGCGACTTGCCGTTCAAGAAGGGTGATGTCATTGACATTTTGAAAAAGTCCGAGACCACCGACGACTGGTGGTCAGGCAGAAATAATGGGGTGTCGGGTATTTTCCCGGCCAACTACGTTGAGTTGATTTAACCGCCCTCAACGCCTCCGCTTTTGTATACGTGTGTATTGCCTATATAAGCCTGATCACTCCTATGCTTGCCTGTTCCGTGCTTTTTTTCCCCCCCGCCTGTATTACCATTCCGTAGTTCCCTGGATCGGTTCTTGTCTTTTGGTTCCTAGATCTTGAACACCTCATGAACAAAATGCCCCACCACAACCTTGCCCTCAACAAACGCAGGATCAGGATACCGGTTGATCACTGCTGCGTGAGTGGCTTTGGTTTTCCGTATGATCACGGGAAACTTTTCCCATTTCAATGCATTCAAGTGGGTAACGATATTGGTTTGCGTCTCAGTCAAGTTCAACTTAAACTTGGTGATCGCTTTCCCGCGTAAATCCACAAGAGTGTTGTTCTTGCCGAGTTTCGTTTCCGTGAGGTTTCCTCTGCGGCGTGAAACACTCGAATGGTAATCGTAGTAGTCTGCACTGTTCATTGCCTCATAAATCGACTCCACAAAAAGATCAGTCTCGTCCCGCGCGGTCTCTTCCAAAAGACTCATGTATCCATCGTATTGGGAGCTGATAGATTCAGAATCAGAGTCATAGTTCTTCTCAGAGTCACTGTCATAGGAGAACCCATGCTGCTCTCCATGGAAATAAAGTGGTTCCAATCCCTTCGAGCTCTCGCTCGCAAAGCGCTTCAACCGATGGGACAACCGGATTCTCTGCCACACATAGTTGCACAAAAGGTAGAACGAATAAATTGGAGTAAAGAGTACAAGCCGACACAATACCCGGAACCACACAAATATGCGGAACACGAACTTCTGTAGATTGAAGCCTGGCTCCCGAGGCCGCGAAATTGGCACAAACGAAGTAGGCTTGGTGAAGTCCACCACGGTAGGTTCGTAGCCAGAAACATAAGTCAATTCGTATGCACTCAGGGACTCGTTGATCATAGAATTGAACGGGTCGAGATCAGAAATCGCAGTGGTGTACCAGCTGGTTCGCTTATCATTGATGATATTGGAATACAGTACTCGATGGGCAAACATCTCCAATGCCTTGTAGAATTTCGAAGATGGATCTGCCATCCACTCCAACAACGGAAGAAGTGAATTAGACGAAGCAGGAGACCGATCCCGCAAAAACATTTGCAGACCAGTATGGGATAAAACATAGGGCGCAACCATGTTAAAGATTTGGGACGAAAGCAGATTGCCGGGGTTGATGGCCCCAACATGAGGAGTGCAAAAGGTGACAAAATACACCGGTTTAACGGTCTTGAAAAAACCAACATGCTTCAAGATGCCAATGGCGTAGCGGGCAATCAAACCTCCCATAGAATAGCCAATCATTGATACCTTGGTGACTTTCCCGTCGCATTCCAATAGACGCTTTTGCCCTTGGATTTCATCAGCTACCCGTTTTCCGTTGACTCCGATTCCGTCATAGGTCAAGTAACCTGAATGAGACTCAGTGGTGTAGACAATGGCCTTCTCTTGAGGATCGACAGGATTCACGTGGTGTTCGATCTGATCAGCCAAGTAAGCCATATGGGAGGGGTTACCCCAAAGACCGTGGATCAAAACAACAAGATGGTACAGTGACATATTTTAGATCGAAAAGAGAGTATCACATAAAGGGGCAGGAAATTGCCAGACGGTGAAACAATAGGCCAGGATGGAGCAGATCGTACAGTGCGATAAGTGAACGTGATAAGGGTATGCGGGTATGGAGCCGAGAAACCCCCGCCCCATGACCAAGCGGGAAAGAGAACGATTTTTCGGTTGAAATATCACAGGGGTGGCCGAAATGGAAATTTGATTCCAGACCGAAAAAGACGGGGGAAATGCCAAACCATTTTCTTTGGAGCATCGGTCAAGGGCATTGATGTGAATGTGCCGTTTTCCAATGTAACACCAGCGGCGCGCCCAGCACACCCCCACAACCTTGATAATAGATTTTTCAACGGTCAAGTAATATATTGCACGTTCAAGTAATATGCCGTTTACTTCGCCCCTTTATCTATGTACAACTACTCAAAGCATTTGCTGATCAAAAGACCCGCGGCCACACCCACATTGAGCGAGTCCACCACCTCATCCGCTTCCAGCCGGCCCTTACTAAGCCCCACCAAGTAGTCGGAGCGGAACTTGATGTTTGTTCTCACACCCGCTCCCTCACTGCCCATCACCATCAACATGGGCGCTGTGTTCATGAGCGCCGGGAGTTCTTGTGCCTCAACGTACTTGTTCTCTAACAGCGAGCGGTGCTTTGATTTCGTGGCGTTAAGCTCGTCCTCGCTCACGCGACTGCTGGTGGTCACCACATTCCAGCCGCGTTTGCGGGCATCGTCAAGGAAACTCAACGTGTGGTCAGTTTTGTAAATTGTGAGCAAGTCCAATGCGCCGGCAGACGCCTTGGCCGTCACGGGGCCCAAGCGGGCCGACTCGGACTCGGGCAACACCACAAAGTCCACCCCCAAGTAGTACGCAGTGCGGAGAATGCTTCCCACGTTCATAGGGTCGGTGATGCCGTCCAAAAAGAGGCCGAACGGAAATCGCTTGTAGTTGTGGGGTGTCCCACGGGCCACGGCGTGGTTGATGGTTTTCTCCACCCCGGTGCGCTCGTCCATCACCGTGACGGCAAACTCGCCGGTCTCGCCGTCTGCTGCGTCCAATGTCAGCACGAGCGGCATGACCAACGGCTTGGTTTCCAACACCACACCGTTGTGCACTCCATTGGAACTGAGAACATTCATTTCGCCCTTGGTGTCCTTTTCAATCACCTTAACCCCAAAGCCCTTGGCGAGCAGGAGGATCTTCAGTGTGTGTTCTTTTGCGTTGTGGATGAACAACCGACTGAAAGCCTCTCTTTTCCCCGAAGTCAAGGCGGAAATCACCGGATGGGTGCCGTAGACGTACTCGCAGAGCGGGTTTAACGCCATTTTGGGAGCACGTTGGGGCTGGTCGTAATCGTCGCCCCACTCGTGCTTTCTGCGCGCCTCACGCAACAGTCTCTGCCGTTTGACCTTGTCGTCGAGCTTCTTGCGTTCTTCGGGACTGATGTTGCCGTACTTGCGGATGAAAAACTCGTGCTTGGAGATGTTCATCTGGTCCCATATTTTCTCGGATTTGGACTCGTCGCTCTTGAAGTGGATGGGCTTACCTTTTCCTTTTCGGACCGGAGCCGCGGTTTTGCCGGCGCGGCCGGTGGTGGTGTAGAGTCTCCGAAGCATGGTGAGGAGATGATTTTTTCGCACCGATAGAGAAGAGATGGTGAGTACTGAGTAGGCGACACCAGTTTGTCGAGGGGAACCTTTTGGCTTTAGTATTACTTTGTGATATAGCTGCAGTCAGGGGGGACTATTTGCACTGCGAGGAGTCCATTTCAGTAACGTGTATTGTAGTATAGGATCCCGAGATGGTGGGTCCCGAGATCACTCCAGCATCCTGGCACTTGAGGAATTCGCCCCTCACATACCCATAAGCACACGGGCCTTGCGACACATGGCCATCCCAGACACCAGCACGCCCCGGGCTACACTGTCAGTTACAGAAGGAACGTATTAAATTAAAAGAGAACACCCTTCGTCGATGGAACATCGTCACGGCCAGTACGGGAGATGGCCTCACGGATGGCCACCGCCAACGCCTTGAACGCCGATTCCGCCCGGTGGTGGTCGTTGAAGCCCCGCAAACAGTCCACGTGGATCGTGATAGCAGCACCCTGGGCGAAACTCTCCAACACGTGAGGAATCATCTCACACGACAAGTCGCCCACCTTCTCACGCTTCAACCCCAACTCCACCACCGCAAACGGGCGGTTGGAAAGATCCACCACCGCTCTGCTCAACGCCTCGTCCAACGGAGCAAACGCCGACCCGAACCGCTTCACACCTTTCACCTGGCCCAACGCCTTGTGGAACGCCAACCCCAAGGTGATTCCCACATCCTCCGCGGTGTGGTGGTCGTCGATGTGCAAGTCGCCAATACACTCCACAATCAACGACCACCCCGAGTGCTTCGCCAACGCATGCAACATGTGGTCCAAGAACCCAATGCCGGTTTGCACCCGAATCACCTGGCCCCCGGTGAGCTGGGCCGCGTGATCGTCGGTTTTGGGCTGGGGGAAAATCGACTTCTCCACGGCAATGGGGCCTCCGTCTAGCGACACCACAACTTGGATTTTCGTTTCGTTGGTGTCTCTCTGGATGGCGGCGTATCTATCCATGGTGGTGCTTATGAGTCAGGAACCGCGCGCCGCTGAAGCGGTGCGATAGCCTCTGTGAAGGCCGGCGCTGTTAGCGGTGCGGTGTGGTGCGCGGAAATTGGTGGGGGTGTGTGTTGCATATGTGCGGGCCTGGCGTCGGGGGTGGGGCGAATTTAGGTTTCATTCAATTGTGCCTGCGTTTGTGATTCTTGGCTTGGTGTGATTGTTGGCTTGGTGTGGTGAGATGGAAACGCCGCATTTCGGTGCGAAGGCTTTTCGCACTGATTCACGCCGCAACCACCATCGCACAAGCCCCAAGTATCGCAGTTTCCAACGTGCAGGCCGCACTCTCACCTCCTTTTCCCATCGTCTCCACCATCCCCATCAGCCAAAACTGATCGCTGTTCCCCTAACCATCGGCGTTCCATTTTCCCGGCCTGAGACCCAATTCTCCCCTTATAACCCCATGTTCCCATAGCCATGCTCCTGGACTCACAATACAAACGAACCGAAGTGATCGGTCGCGGCAAGTTTGGCGTGGTGTACAAAGGCTACCACAAACCATCGAAGAAGGTGGTGGCGATCAAGGTGCTCGAACTCGACACCCAATATGACGAGGTGGTGGACGTGCAGCAGGAAATCCAGTTTCTTGCCGATCTCAAAAGCGTGCCCAATGTCACCCACTACTACGGCTCCTTCTTGGTGGATACAAAACTCTGGATCATCATGGACTACTGCGCCGGCGGGTCTATCCGCACCTTGCTCAAGGCAGGCGTTTTTGAAGAAAAATACATTGGCGTGGTGGCACGTGAAGTGTTGGCCGCGTTGCTGGCGGTCCACAAGATGGGCGTGATCCACCGTGATATCAAGGCGGCTAACATCTTGATCACCCACGAGGGAAACGTGCAGCTCTGTGACTTTGGCGTTGCGGTCCAGCTCACCACCACCGCACTGAAACGCGCGACCATTGCTGGAACGCCGTTCTGGATGGCTCCCGAGGTGATTCGCGAGGGCGACCAGTACAACGTCAAGGCCGACGTGTGGTCGCTCGGGATCACGTTATACGAGATAGCGACGGGCAACCCCCCGTACTGCGACAAGGGCGCCACGTGGGCTATGGCGATGATCGAAAAGCTGACGCCGCCGCGGCTTGAGGGTCGTGAGTACCTGGCGGCGTTGAAAGAGTGCATCGCCATGTGTTTGGACGAGAACCCAGAGGAGAGACCGTCGGCAGATGAGGTGCTCAAGTGCAAGCTCGTGCGCATCTACAAAAACCATGCCACCAGCACGTTGAAAGAGGTGATCTCGCGGTACTTGCTCTGGCGCGACCGTAACTCGTCGCGGGACTCGGTGTTCATCAACATGGAGGACGATGCTGCAGAACACACCAGCAACCCGATCCAGATGAAGTGGGACTTTGACTCGTTGAGCAGTCGTGACTACATCATCGAGAACGACATCCACTTGGCCGACGACGACCTCTTGCCCGCCATGGACGACCACGACTTGACCTTCACCACCCAGCCCACCTACAAGTACCAAACCAACGGCGGCGCTGATACCATCACCAACGGCCTTGCGTCGCTAAATACCGGCAATCGGCTCCACACCGGCGAGAAGTCCAACTACGGCACCCGCTCCAATACCATGGCCAACCCCACCGCTGCCCCAAAGTCGTTGATGCTGTTGTTTGAGGAGGACGATTCTGTGTTTGACTCCGAGGACTTTGACGACTTCAAGGTACCCAAAATGCCGGTGTTGTCGTCGTTGGTGTCCGATGGTTCCAACAACAACAGCTCGCCCACCATCGAAATCCCTGACATGGAGAGCTTGGCCAAAATCAGCACCCAGCCGTCCATGACGCAGCTATCATCCCATGGATCGGCCCAGATTTCGTCTCATGTATCGCCAACCCAGCTATCGTCGCAACTCTCAGCCCTCCCGCCGTCGCATCTTCCGTTATCGCAGCCGTCGTCGCAACTACCGCTGCGTCTGGTACTGCAGCCACAGAACGACCACGAATTGCCAAAGCTCAACAAACCGCCCCAGTTAGTGCACTCGCAGTCGTCTTCTGGTGCGCTGGACTCGCGCCATGCCTCGCCCAACCCCAACCGGGCTCGCCAGAGAACCATCTCCAATTCTTTTGGTACGACCAATCACACATTGGACCCGGCCGTGCCTCATACGCCATCGTACAGCTCGGACTTCCGCAACCGCGAAACGCCGTCGCCGCTGGCCCAAGCGTTAACCGATCCTACCGTGACTGCTAGTCCGTCTAAGTCTATGCGGGCGCTCCAGTCAAACAACAACCCGATGCTCCAGCCCATTAATTTTAAGTCGGGAGAATCGGCAGCAAAACCGTCAGCTAGTCCGGGAAGTACGGGATACTCCACCACACAAACCATTCAAACAGCTTCTGTTGGTGTTTCTGCATCTCAAACCATCCCGCAACCTAGTGCTCATTCTAGTGCCCATTCCACTGCTCATTCTACCGGTCATTCTAGCTCGCTTTCTACATCTCACTCCAGCGTGCTCTCTACAACCCAATCTACCGCACAATCCACAACCCAACCCACTGCACCTCAAACTGTGGGTGGGCCGGGTCTAAAAAAGGAAAAGCCGCTGCTCCAGATCCAGATGCCGGTTCCATTTAACGGGTTTCATCTCCAGGCACTCACCAACGAGACGGAAGGAAAGAAAGTGGACGAGAATGTCAACCAGTTTGGAATCAACCCGGCGTTGGTCAACAACATGACATCGATGACTCCAGTGACAGAAAAGGAAAACGCGCTCGAGGAGCCGAGAGATCTACGGGGCGAAGTTTTAAGGCAACCTCTGGTGAAAAAGCTTGCGTCTATGATGGGTCCCAAGACCGCCCCGGTGAACCATTCGGCGCAACCCAACGCCGTCCCGGCATTTTTCCCTCCACGGCACATTCCTACGCAATTGAGTCAGGCATCAATCGCCACATCGACAAGCCATGCTGCTGTGGCTAAGAGTGAAGGGTTTCCGAAGATTCCTGAGCTCAACAGCGACATGTTCCTGGATACACTGGCGAAAAACAAGATCACCGAAGAACTCGAGAACATGATCCGTTTGTTCAGTCAGGGCTTGGATGCGCTCGAAAGTGTTTTATAACCATTGAAGAAAACATCGCAACACGGCATAAACCCCCAGTGGACCCGCGCAGGAACGGGCCCGGAGTGGGTGTCGCAATGTATATACCCCAAGAGCTTGTTTATGCGCACGACTTTACGCACACCCAGTATCACATATAGTAGTAAATCAACTAGAACCGCATCCGCCAACTTCTACATCCCCAGCTGCCACCATGGGTCCTCGAATGAGACGTCGAATCACTTCGGCCAAAAGAGAGGAGATTGAGAAAGAGCAAAAGATTCTTGATGCCACCATTGTCCGCCCGTTCGAAACAATGGAGGGCCTACCCATATCGTACAAACAGCCGTCATATGGTCAGTACGACGAAGTGTTGAAGAACACCCTCACGATTAAAGACTCGGGCGTGTTATATAACTCTCTCATTCGCTCCAGAAACACATACGTGTATCATGCGCCCATGTTCAAGTTGTACTGGGTCAAACAAACCGCATACGCCAAGAAGTTGGCCGAAATGGAAAAGGAAAAGGAGGTGGTTCGAGACCGGGAGAGCAGGCGGAGATTTGCCAAAGCTACGAGCAACTCGTTGGAAACAAAGACCAGAACCTCCGTTCTCAGCGCGGATGTGAACGCCAGAGACGTGATGTCGAAATTGTGCGAGTCGTCGTTGACTGTGGGTCCACATTACATGGAAATCAGGATTTTCATTGCCAAAGATGCTCGGTCGGAAAAGTCCAAAGCATTCGCAGAGATTTCTCGTGTCTCTGATGCAGAGGTGTTGAAGGAGGCAGAAAAGAAACAGTTGGCTAACTCGGAATTGAACTCGGGTACACCTCCTTTTGGTCAACCGCAGCCTCCACTTGCGCCTCCATCGGGTTTTCCACCGGCACCTGTACCTGCTGCATCCCTTGCTGGATCACATACGCTGGGTACTCCTTCTGCCGGGCCATCTGCTTCGCCTACTGAACCTACTTTACCTGCTTCATATACGGGGCCACCTGGAGCTGTCTCGCCCGGGCTGGTACCATCTCTTTCTTCAACAAATCTATCTTCAGGACCAGCACAAAGTATACCTGAAAGTTCTATCTCGGACTCCAAGATTGTGGAAGGAAAAACAGTTTCAGTCACCACAGACGTTCCCCAAACTGCTGAAATTCCTGCTCAGATAGAATCTGTGCCCTCTAAGTCGATTGAAACCAATCAACATTCTGTAACAGTTGAGGAAAAACCAGCCTCTCTACTGCCGCCACCTACAGTTTCAGAAGAAACCCCATCAGAACCGAAGAAAATTGGCCCGACCGGTATCGCTACATCCAATGCCCCACCCAGCCAGCCCTCGGGTCTTCGTGTCACACAAGCTTACTCCCTGCTTACTCCTGAAAATGCGCCTACAGTCAAGCCTACTGTTGACGGTGTTAGTGCTGCTCCTGCTAATTCAGAGGTGCCAAGTGCTACACCTTCCAATGGTGCCCCCGACTCCCAAGTCGCTCCAGTGCCACGTCCACCTCCACCACCACAGGCAAACCTTCAGTCCATTGACAATTTGATCATGATCTCGAACTTGAGCGCCATCGGAAAGGTTGACCTGTTTTTGAATGATCTCATGAAGGTAGTGGCTCTGGGAAGCGCTTCCGAATCTCAGGTTACGCTTTTCAAAAAGTATATTGAGCGTGCAAAACAAATGGGCCCCCAGCCGCACCATGCTGAACTTTATTTCAGTAGAGGTTTGCCTCTTCCGCCTAATTTTCCCGGAGCGTATCCCGCCCGGCCCTTTGTGGAGCGCAAACCACCCCGGGTCAAAATCCCCAACCCAATGAAATTGACAGCATTTCAAGAAAAGTATTTGCATAATGCTACGTTAGTGTTCGAGTTTTTGGAGAACCCTAACGTCAGATACGTGATTCCGCGCGACTCCATTTGCGAGGTCTTTGATGCCGAAACCCCACCAAAAGATGCCGAAGAAGGGTCTGAATTCAAAGATGTGTTGATTAGCACAATATGGATTCATAATATTGACGAGCTGGAAGCTTATGAGAAGAAACTCGCGGAATATAATGCTGAGCAAAAGAAGATCCAGGAGGAAGAAGCGCAAAAGAAGAAGGAATTGGAAAAAGCTGAGGAGCAACTGAAAAAGGATCCCGCTCCATCAGAGGAGCGGAATCTTAGAGCAGGGACAAAGAAAAAAGCCCCTCCACCTAAAAAGAAGAAGCTCCTCGAGTGCCCAGAAGAGCCAAATATTAAGTTTACTACCTACTCTTTCACTTTGCACAATATTCCCGCCAGGTTTGTTCCCATTGTCACTAACAGTATGAAACCGCAAACACAGGTGCAAGAGCGCATGGAACATATTCTCAAGAATGGGTCGAGGGTTTCAGGGTTCTACTTATGGTATCAAGTGGATGCCAGACTCGATGAAGGAGTGGCTGAAGATTTGAGAAACATGCTGGTGCAAGAAGAGAAGAAAATGCCTGGGCTTATGCCTCAGGGAGCTTCGGTTGATAGAAATAAAAGAAAGCCCAGGGAGTTCAAGAACTCGAAACCCAAACGCACAAAGGAGCTTGCGGAAACTCCAGGTTCCATCAAACTGGAATATTGATAACGATTAAATACAGTGAATGAGAATGCGTAGGCCAATGGGGCATGAAATTATTATGTACAAGTTCTTCGTGTAGCTAAGCCCTAGACTTGGAAACCAAGCCCAATAAGCTCTCCAACGCCGAGGAGTCCTTCATGTTTCTCTCCGACATGTTGCCAAAGTTAGGATTGGATGCAATGTAGTTGGAGCCCAGGGCGAAGTCATCGCTTCTTTGGATCCAAGAACCAACCTTGACGCCGTCAGCGTGCATTCTAACACCGCCAGTAGGAGTCAACTCGGCCTCATTGATCTTAAAAGGCATCACAAATTGTCTCGAATGCTTACCAGGAGCGTTTTTAGTGTAGTTAGCCTGCAACAAGGTGGTTCTCTCGTTCACGGCGGCAACGAAACCACCAATGGCAGCCTCTCTCTCTCTAACAATTCTGCCGGGGACGATCACACCGTGCTTGATACCGTTGGGTGTGTTTGAAAGACGGCCCTTTTGGAGGTAGGAAAGACCAGCAGTACCTTGAATGTGAGATTTAGGAGCATGAGAAGAAGGCACACCATTCTTTCTGGCCAAGTCAGACAAGGACTTTTCACGCTTTTGCAAGTGCGCCGAAGATGCGATGAAATCCTTCAATAACTGTTCGAGCTTCGAGGGCACCTTCAACATGACGGACTCCGGGCTGTTGATCGCCAACCATTTTTTGAATTCGGCACGCAAGGTTGGGTTCTTTTTGAGCAACTCTTTCACCTCGGCAACGCTGGCGTCTTGGCCAAGGTGGAATTTGCTCAACAACGCGTCAGCAGTAGAAGGATCCTTGGCAAAAGTCTTCGAAGATTCCCACGCAAACAATGGATTGGCCTTGTTGTATGACTTCTTCAACACAACACCCAGTTCCTGGAACTTCAAGCGGGTGTAGTGGGGACCAGCGTGCTTTTCCACATCTGGCATGTTTTTGAAGTTATCGATATCGTTGAACACAATATGGGATTGGCCAATTTGCTTGGGCAATGAAGTCTTGATACCAAAGTTGGATCTGGCAGCACTGGCAGTTGGTGTGTAAACAATTTGGTGGGTTGGAGTAGATACATTAGGACCTCTCAACTTTTTGCTCAACGGAGTGGCCACTTGGGCCAACTTCGAGTTCTTGAACAACTTATAGAGTTCCTGGTTGTTCATTAAGGCGCTAGTGGTCAAATAGTTTTTTTTTTATTTTTTTCTTCAGTGAGGCGTTGGTGCACGGGTGCGCAGTTGGAGACGGTTGCACCAGTGGGGTTTTTAGTGTGGTGACAAGATCATGTCCACGCATATTATGTCTGATGAGGATATAAATTAGTCTAGCCGTAAAATCGGACATGAGTGTTCATATCGTCGGTATGAAAAAAAAAAATTAACTAAAAGAGCTGAACCTGTATCCATTTGAGTACTGAAGGGGTCCATAAATGTAAAGGTGATGGGTAACATGGCATCGATACCTTCCTAGCATGCGTAAGAAAATGTAACACCGAATTTGTTTATTTCGGGCAAATTTGTGACTTCATTCATATTCATCTTGATTCCAGCACTCACCAAGAAGTCTTTGCACCGTCCTACCCAAAGGAACTTCACCATCCGATCACTCAAGCTGGCCGAGCCTTTGATCACACTAGAGAAATTGCTCTTGTTCACCAAATTCTGGAATGCTTCCATCACTGAGTGGCCTTGAGGATCTGCTTCGGCGGGGTTCTTGTGCAATAGGGTGGGGTTGATGTGGTAGTAGTCATCGAGATTCTGAATCGGGTTGACAAATCGAACTGGTTTCTCTGGGAAGTTGTACAGCACAGAGTTGTTTGTGGATGAGCCCAAAATTAATGGGTCCGCCGTTTGCGGTGGTGCCAACGTATCGTGATGTATACTGGGGCTGCGTCTCTGCTCATGACTGTGAGCGAAGATATGGGACGGCTTGGAAAAATTGTAGAGCTCAAATCCTACCGACAAATTACTCGCGTAAGAGAACCAGTTGAAGTCATATTTGGAGCAAACAGTCGACGAGACAGAAGTCTTCACGTTGTAGGTGGAAGAGACATGCCCTAGAATGGGGTTACACGCTAAAGTCATGGTCAAAGGTTTGCCGGTGGACGTGGATCTTGTAGAGTACCGCATGGCAGTTGAAAGACCCGGACTCATTCCAAGTGCAGCGTACCAGAATTCAGCTCCAACCGAAACCACAGAGTTATCAAACTTGGGAATCAACGCGGGGGATATCTTGCTCGGATTGCCAAAGTTGTACAAACACCGGAACCCGAAAAGCGCCTCGTTGGTGGAGTAGATGTACTCCCTTGAGAAACGGGGCGTATTTTCCTGAAGATACACAATCATGGTACCACTTTTTCGTAGGTGTGGATTGTTAATGCACTTAATGAGAAGTTGAGTCAGGGCATTAAGCCGCTTGATCAACATGGCCTCGAGTGCGGTTCCAGGAAAGTACATCCGGCCGTAAAGCAACGAAGAGCGTTTTAAGTTGAAGGAGTTCTGTTCCCCATTCTGGGGGCACGCATCGTACGGCTCAATGATGCGGAATCCCGCGATGGCATCTTGGAGGGAAATGTTTCGCGTGCCCATGGTGTTTTTCAACGATGCCGACGAATAAAGGTACGCAAGAGACCCATTGACGGTATGGAAGTTCAGAAGCGACATGGATGATGCCAGATGCTCTGTTGCCTGGTTCGTAACATCTAGGCGTGCCCCACTAGGAATAGTGAAATCCAAAAGAGCTTGAGACGTTGCAGTTAAATTGGCGTAGATGTTATCTTCGTTCCATGATGTCGACTGATTGAAGCATCTCTGGAGATACTCCATGTGGGTGTACATGAGTTGATGTTAGTGACAGGTAGAGTAGGAACTCAAGGTAGTGCAATGGGGTATGTCAATGCGGAGGAGTCCACGTAGCTTCAGCAGTAACTTCTTTGGTAATCGCCAAATAATCTAAAAGTTAGTTCCACTGATTGGCAGATTTGAGTTTCGAGCGGAGTTCCCAAATGGGGTGAGATACTTCGCAATCGTATTCGCGTACTCGAAGCTGCGCGCACTCCGAACGTTTGAACCCAATAATAGTCCATTCCCCGCTACATATAATGATGCATTACCAATACGTTACCGAATTAGCCGGTATATAATTTTCACCAAAGTGGATATAAATCTCCAACTTACTCGATTGCACCCCATATAAACCTTAAAATTACCGCGGCCAGGCAGACCTAAAGACTTGCTAGATCGTTCAAGTTCTCAATCAACTCGTTGATGCCGGGGAAGTCTGGCCGAAGCAAGTCGGCTTTCTGTTGTGTGGTCAATGTCGTTGCACTGCGCCCCTGTGATGGCCCAAGCTCGGTTTCGTCGCCCAAGTAGAATATGAGAAATTCAATCACTTTGAACCGCAACGTCTGTTCAGGATCACCTTGTGACTGGGGCGTGTGCTGTAGATAGTAAATTATCCGAAGTGGCCCACCACACTCTTCGAACATCCGCATGTTGGTGGTGTTTTTGATCAAAATGTGGATGAAAAGCGACACGCACGAAATACAAACGTCCACCAGATACAGTGGGTATTTGCGGTCGAGAAAAGCAATCATGGTGTGCATTGCGCTGCGGCGGCCAAAAACATTGCGAGAAGGCGGATGAATAAGCAAAAGCCCTTGCAACTGGCGGTTTGCTACAAGAATGTGGCTCTCTGCCCGCTCGGATCCAGAGAGGGTCGTGTATGCCAGTAGCAACGCTGAAGCCACGTTTAGTTGGAAATTATCCTGTGAAGCACAAAATTCTGCAAGCCGAGAGTCCTGGACACCGGTGGAACGTAATTTTCTGATTGACGGAACAAGTGATAGTAGTAGTTCGTCAAGTAAGGTGAGGCCGCGCGCAATCTCCGCGATTGACTCAGAACAGAGGCAATCCGCAATTATGAGAGACATGGGAATGAAGAAAAGGGAAACGCGAAAGAGCTCAAGCAAAAAAGTAGTAGTGGTAACGTAGCATTAATGGTAAGGTGGAACCCGAACGCGTGGTACGGCTGATAACACCCGTGCCTCTGATACTGCACCGGTCTGGGGTGATAGCCCTCCGCCTTCTTTAGTCGGCGGCGGCTTACTGGTTTTTCGGCTGTTGGTGGTTTCTCGGTCGAAGTTATTTTCCACTGAAGTTTTTATTTTATCCTCTATTTGGATCGAACACAAGAATCAAACACTGCGAACTTCACCTCGAATCCTATCTCAATAGGGGCACAATTGTATCTGACGTCACAGTCCACGGTTGTTTCATTTGATCAACACATCATTGGGTCTGTTTGGTTCCAATAGAGAACGGTCCAAAAATTATTATTGTCTTATTCGTTTTTTCCTTGCATTGCGTACGGCTCTATACGACGTCCGTCGTTTGCTGTTATTATACGATTGTTCACGAGTATCTCGCTTGGCCGTGACCGGTCCGGTCGTTCATATTCCTGTTGATCCCCGTTCCAACTTTTCCTTCCCATAGAAACTCCACTACCCCAACTTGGACTTTTCCTATTCGTCATTCCAGCTTGCCTATCATTGCATCCAACCCACTGTACCACACGTTCTAATGTCGTCTGTTGTCGTGGGCTGCGTCGCTGCAATCCTCCTGTCAGCAATCCAATCGCTTGGGATCACTCTCCAGCGGAAATCCCACGTTATTCCCTACCACCATGAACTTACGGACGAGACAGTGGTGGAATTACGACGAGACGGGGAAATCATCGAGGAGCCGACCCACCGCCACCATTACAAGCGCAACTTGTGGCTCGTGGGGTTTTCTATGTTCATTTTTGCCAACATTTTCGGCTCCTTGATTCAGTTGACCACTTTGCCGTTGATCATTCTCTCTCCGTTGCAGAGTATCGGGCTCATTTTCAATTCCGTGTTCAGCTGCTGGCTTTTACCCGGCGAACACTTCACCCACAAATTGGGCGGCGGTACGTTAATCATTTCCATCGGTGCGTTTATCATCGCCTATAATGGCAGTGGCTCTGCCGGCCCGAGTCCGCCGAGCGCCGACGAGCGGTTTGCACTTCTTATGGAAAAATTCACCAGCCACTCGTTTCTCGTGTGGTGGATCTTCACGTTTGTCGCGATGGCGGTGCTTGTTAAGACCAACTGGACGCTTTCACGGCGAATTGAAGACGCAAATGCGCTGCTTCGGCTCAAACGCCGCCGTAACCAGTCTCGGCTGACGGTTGAACTGTATGAGTTCTCCAAGGGCATTTTTTGCGGGATCATTAGTGGC
Source organism: Clavispora asparagi (assembly GCA_030573135.1). NCBI lineage: Eukaryota > Fungi > Ascomycota > Pichiomycetes > Serinales > Metschnikowiaceae > Clavispora > Clavispora asparagi. The sequence continues at coordinate 272,413 of JAJMCU010000002.1, forward strand.
ACCTTGACGGCACACACATTCCTTTTTGCCAAATCAGCGGTGGATATACTTGTGGAAACCATTGTTGCCCGTGGAACTCCCAAAACTCTGTCCACCTACATCTTATCAGTGTTTTTGTTGGCGGCCACATTGTGCATCGTGGGGTTGCAGGTTGTGGCGTTCAACTTGGGGCTTCTGAGCATTCTGACGTCCATTCTCTACCCACTTTGCTTTTTGGTGTACAACTTGGTCAACTTGATCAACGATGTGCTCTTCAACAAGCTCCTCACCAGCGGTCTAATGTCTGTGGCCCAATTATTGTGGGTGATTTCCGGTTTGTTGGGAGTTCTTTTGGGAGTGGTGATGATTAGTTGGGACAGCGCGTTTGGCACCCATGCTATCACCCTTACAGACGAGCCGCCTCTTTTAACTGCTAAATTCCCGTATGAGGCACCCGGCGCGGAGCGCCGCCTGTTATCATACGAAGAAACCCAGTTGATCCGGCTGTTCTTCGGCGAGGATTAAAATAAAGAACTTCGTATCTAGGAATATAAGAAGACGTTCTATTTTTCATTTGTAAGGTGAGCCTCCTGGTTGTTGGCTACACCCATTCTACATTTCAGTTAAACATAATTTATGATTAGTCTCATGAATGCGCCCTGCGGACGAAATGCAATCATTCCGATCTCCCACCGATAACAGGAATATTAATGGGGTTGGCAGTGAAGTAGGAGATGTATGGCGTGGCCAAACCTGCAAAGGCGCAATACCAGCCGCAGCATGCGGAAATCACGCAGAATATTCCCCCCGCCTTCATTAAGTGGGCGTTGCCGGTGAAGTAGTAGCCGGCCAACAAGAAAAATGCAATATCCAATGTAAGAAAAAGCGAAATGAATACCAAGGTGGACTTGACGGTGCACAAGAGCATCAAGAAGCAGAAAATACCCCAACCCACCAAGAAAAACCCAAGGGCGTTATCCAACTGTTCGGGCGCATCAGCATACGCCGCAGTAATTCCAAAGTTCTCCACGTTTATGGCTCCGTATGAGATCCAGAAACCCAATCCAAAGCTGGTAAGCACCGTTCCGGCGAAACAGTTTCCAATAATCAACTCCCAGATACCGGCCGCCGCCTCAACCACACCACCGTACCAAAAACACAAACCAACAACAACGTTGGGAACCTTGATGCCCATCGCACCCGAAAGGAAAAGTCCCAATACAAATGTAGTCAAAGCGAAAGAGGCCAATCCCAAGGACGCCGCATTACCAAACTTGTTCACTGGGTAGGTGGAATATCTCTCTGGAACCAACGTTCCGGCGAACGCGGTCATTAGTTCATGGCGGTAGTATTTTTTGTTTCCCAAGGTGATGTATTCATCACCGGTTCCACTGATTTGGACTCTAAGAGGTGCATCTTCCTCGGAGTGGGAGTTGGCATGCTTGAAGGAATCGACCGACTCGGACATTAGAGCAGATTAACACAGAAAAGGCAACAGAAACAGGCAAACCCACACACAAGTAAGTCGCAGCAAAGTCAGAGCAATTTCTCTCGAGCCGTTGAGATGGTGGATACTACGGGCCTTTTATGAAAGGCATCACCTGTGGTGTGGGGTAACAAAAAGTCCGAGCCAAAATGCGAAAACGAACCATTCCTAAAGTGCGAACGGCCCATTATGCCACTAACCTGACTACGTGCGAACAATAAAAAAAAGCCGTGTCATCAGATGATACGCCGTTTTGATGAGGTTACTGGCCCCCGGCAGTTTTATCCGTTTTGTTGTCATTTTTATCAACCGAGCAGTTTGTCGTGTCGGGTTTCTTGATGCTTCGGAGTTTTCTATTGCTGGTCCCGGCCGACGTTTGTGGGGTTCATCACGTGGTGCCGCCTGGGCTAAGTCCGAGTTAGGATGCCGTCCATATTTGCAGCTGCGAGCGTGATGTCGCTCCGACATGCGGTAGTGGTATCCCCGAGAGGGGAACCCCTCCTCTCCTGTGTGCAACCCAGTAATCTCCGATGGGGCAGAGCAGAGGAGTGTAATAAGGGTTATGTATAGAGATTCAAATTGAACGGTGAGTGCGAGAGAATCATCTTCAAGACAGCAGGCGACACCAGTGTGGAGAGCTCAATTGGCCCTGAAATCCTCTGTGACTGGGCCGAAAATTACCTTGGTGGGAGAAAAAACCCAACTTGACAGCGGGTTTTGAGCGTGATTGTAGCTTGTTGCGTTAAACCGGAGGGTGGAGCAAATGATAGAGTGCCGTAGTGCCGGTACGGGTTATTGTCTTCGAGCCGGCACGGAAGAATGGCTGCAGGTCTGCACCCGTGCCTCCGGTGCTAAAGAAACGCCAAATCTGTGGACGTCTGTCAATAGACGGTTCTGCCGCGTCTGCAGGACCCGATTTCTCCGTAGTTTGTTAACGACGTATTGTATTTGCTTACACTATTCAAAGTCTTGTTACTCTCTGTGAATATTTTCCACGGGGAAATCTTCTCTATATATAGCGCTTTACGTTTTCATTGAATAAGTGTGAATATTATTTGTCATTTCCTGGTGGTATTCACGACTGATAATAAATGAAAACAGTGGTGCATATGCGCTTCCATTTCAACCACATCCACCTTCATCATCTCCACCCGCCTTCGCACCAGTACACCACAATGAAGACCCGGGCCGTTACCCCCTACAAGAGCCAAACGGACCTTCTCCGGCTCCGTCTGCAGTTCTATCACCACCCGCAAAACTTTCGTACTCTCCGTTCCGCCGTCAATACCGTCACCGTGCTCCGGACCCGGGGCCCACTTCCCCATGCAGTAGAAGCTACCGCCTGGTTGGTTTCGGCCCAGCTCTCAGACAAGAACAAGATGGAGGCATTTCTGTTGCGGTGTGCATACGCCATGGCATTGGTCCGCTTTGTCAACGGAATGCTCGACCCGTTCCAGCAAGGTGCACATGCAGTGGCCCTTCTGACCATTGCAAAGTCAATTGGGCTATCGCTCAGTTTTGTTGACCTCCGGCACTCTGCAACCCACGGCCCGCTTCCTTCGTTGGAACTTTTGCGTGCGCTGGCGGAAAAGGCTCTTGATTGGCTCCATGACCATTATTGGGAGCTGCTTCTGGAAGGCGGATCCCATGAGTTTGAAGACAATGGGAGACAGGAGAAAGCCCCCAGCATTTTAATGGGGTTAAAGATCTACAAGAAGTTGCGCAAACAGAATCTAGACACACCACTTGCGGGTCAAGAACAGGCTAGCTTGGATACTGTAGTGCGAATGTCCGACGACGGTGCTCAGTGTGGCCGGTTGGCCGAATTTCTCGTGGGAGATAATTTTATCGTCAAGGAGTCGGTGAAGTTCAAGACCTTAGTGAAGATATATTCTCCATTGTTCGAAAATGGTCTGCACGCTCTTCTGCTTGCAGTGGTGCTTGGTCTTATCCACCGCTGCTCTGGTGTTGGGGAAAATGCGTTTTCGGGTGGAAAACTAGAACGGGCCCAGAGCTGGGTGGGTCACTTGGTGCCGCAACTTCTATCGGCCGACTTCCCAATCAACAACACTCAATATGGTACCCTTGACAAGGTGGAAACCGAACAGGTTTTGCGCATGGCTCTCGGTCTAGTGCCAGGAACACCGATGTCTAGTACGGTGGAAGACGCCATATCGCAGAAACCAAAAAAGTTTTTCTTGCCGCCACTGTTGGACGAAATCTTGGGATCTCCTTCAGAATCATCCAAAGAGCCATCCATTGAACCCAATCCGGAGATTCGGACCCAACCTGATGCTAAGAGGCAGAAACGACCAGTTCTATTCCACCCGCACTCTGGTTGGACATTGTCACCCTTTGGTGTTTGCTGACTTTTTGCGTTTTCCCCCCGTTTCCCCTACTCTTTTTATCGTTGATATATTTAGAAACGTTATCTATGTGTCCCTCATCATCATATATCCCTCAATATTCCCACAAGCCATCTTGTCCGTAATCCATCACTGTGGCAACCTGCACTCCTTATCTAATCAGGGTGCGTACCCCAGACGCCAGAGACTCGTTGCTACTACACAACGAAAACTATCCAAACGTTCCCACCGCAATAATTAGTTCGAGCCCCAAAAGAATAGAGTGCTCTTGTTTCTCCCTAAACCGAGATTACAATGTACTCGCAGTGGATGCCCCAGAATCTTCAAAAGAGACTTCTTCTCTACATACTCCAGCAGCTCTCGCTCTTCTCGGAAATCGATCTTCCCAACTTGGAAGAGGTTTCGTTGAACAATATCCATCTCAAAGATGTGCTCATTGACCCAGAGAAAGTCGGAAAACTTCGTGGATGTACCATTCGCTACGGAAAACTTCGAAATGTGGAGTTGAGTGGTGGTGTGGTCGGCGGGGTCAATTTTGACATTGATGGAGTGGAAATCGTGGCGGCGCTTAATGTTGACAACTTACAGAGTCAAGAAAATAACGTTCTGCTGCTTTTGGCGCAGAGCACCGCCGATCTTGCAAGCACAATCTTGTTTGAGGACAAGGGGCCGCTTGTGGAAAATGTGGCGGATATCCCTGATGCTGGTGCGGATCCGAACTCTTCAGCAAAATCCCAAAAAAAGTCTGCGCTTGGGGGTGTTATGTCTCGTGCCGTGGAAATTGCATTGCTGCGACTCCAGGTCAAGGTGACTAACATCTGTATCAAATTCGTGTCCGACAGCGCAGATTTGGTTTTGCGTGTGGATCTGTTTACCTTTCGTTCGAATAATGGCTCTCGTGGTGTTTCCATCAGAGGCATTCGTTTAGCGGTTACAAAACCTGACGTGAACCCGGGCCATAAGCTGGATGCGGCAGACACAGAATCGTCCAAGTCGGATTCTGACGAAGAAACCGAGGACGGCTCTTACGTGGATGCTTCCCTTATGGATAGCATGGTATTCACACATGAAGAAGCCAGCTCAATCTATATGAGCGCTGCTTCTCACTCTGCAAAATCTAGCCCCGAAGAAGCACCGTCACCAACCTTCAAATCTCCGAACGAGGTTACCATGGCTTTCATCGACCATATAAACCTCGAATTCGATGGATTGAATCCGATCTCAAATCTTACTATTGACATCAATACTATCCGGATAGCGGCAGTTCCCCTTTTCCCTACTGCGTCACTGATTTTCAACACAATCTCCAAAATGTTGAAGTTGAAAAACCATTCCCTCAGAAAGCAGAATCGCTCAGGTTTGCGAAAATATGAGACCTCTCCCTCGGAGTCAGATGATGATGCCAATGGTGTTGATCGGTCCGAAACACCGGAGCCTAATATTGCGGGTCAACTATTTAACAAGTTCCGTGTTTCTGAAGTCGTCATATGTCTCACTTCATCTGTGACTTCCGAAGGTGATATTGCGTCTTATCAGGATGACATCAACATTGTCTTGCGGAGCTTTACTATAAAACAAAAAAACCTGGATTTGATGTACGGTGGAGTGGAAGGAGTCAAAATATTGCGGTATGTTGAAGGAATAGAGAGTGTCGTCTTCAAATTTGACAACACCGATACTCGAGTAAAACAGGAACCAGACCATTCGTCTCCTTCGCCCTCTACAAATCGCAACAGGGCAGATATTCGGTTTGAAATATTTCAGAAGATAACAGACCAGGGCTATTTGTCGGAACTCACTGCCTTGTTATCAAAACCTGCAATCATTGATCTTGATTGCGAATCTGTACAATACTTACAGAATTTCGCAACCTATTTGAAAACTGTTCAGGAGAATGTCACCGGTATGATCGCAGATCTATCTCTTATGAAAGAATTAAGCTCGCCAAAGGGAAGTGTCAGTGCGTCCCCTTCAGTGAAAAATCTGATTTTACTTCAGACGGCTTCAATTAATGCCTCAGTAAAGTTTCTGGACTGTGAAATCCTAAAGGTTGTTGTGTTACCCATTCTGCTAAATACCCTCCAAGATCAACTTTCTGCCCAAAGAATTATTTTCTCGTTGGTCTCAAACGGTGTGGAGAGCCCATTTTTTTCGATTCCCTCGATTATTCTCGACACACGGCCGAAAGAATTCAAATCCTTCTATTTGAAAAAGTCGAATTCAATTCCCCATGCATCTGTATTGCAAAGTTCCAATACTCTTTCCTGTGGCGAAATTCAAGGATCTGTCGATTTCAAAATTTTGAAAACATTTTATCGTTCAATTAGCGGGTTTTTGAAGAAATTTGAAGGCGCCAAAGAAAAAATTAACGCTTTGCCTGCAATTCCCTCTGAGGTTATTTCTCGACATTCCAAACCCGCCCCGTCATCTGGCCTTGCAAACTCAATTTACTCCAATCAAACTAGGTATGGTAGATTCAAGAGCCACCCACGAGATCATTTTGCCTTTGGGGACCAAAAGATCGCCTCCCCTTTCAGGTTCACAATAAGGAAGATCAAGTTCGTGGTCACAGAAGTATCTAAAATATTCGGCGACCTTAATCTTTCACTTGACCATTTTGACCTCAGTTTTCAGGGCGATTCTATTCATGGTTTCATCAATGATTTACTAGTTGATAGGAAACTGGCAGAATTGAAAATAAATCAACCGTTTTTCAGTCAGCTTCTGAAGGTATCTGGGTCCCCGATTGCATTATTTGTCCACAAATCAAATGACAAGGGTTCTTCAACAGATGTGACCTTACGAAAGTTTTGTTTGGAGTATTACACGCAATGGTTACAGCTCATAGAAAAAGATGTGACACAAGGCCACAATGTTGAGGAAATCGTTCACTTTGCACCGATAGAAGATCCACAAGTTAGCTTGAAACATTCAGAGCTTCGTGTCACCCTCATTGATTTCTTTCTAGGTTTGAATCCTTCGAGGCTAGAAAGCAAGATGTGTTTGGCAGTCAGCAAGGGAAGCATGGATTTCACCATGGGTAAAGAGCAGTTTTATATTAAATGCTCTTTCCGAGAGCCTACTGTGAATCTCATTGACGATGTTAAACGGCTTGAGCTAAACCAAGTGGATCTAAAAAACTCTAGTGTTTCCTCTAGTGTTTCACCCCATGAAGTTGTTACCAAGCTTGGGTACACGGCTATCGGCCAACTCAATGCTTTACATGTTGGAATTACTGTTAATTCGGATATTGAAAAGATCAAAAGTCGCAACAAAAAATTGGGCATTCGTGGTGACCTTTCGCTCCTCGATCTAAAAATCAATATTGACGATCTCCACGCCGGATTATGTGCTGATTCGGCCAATGCTCTTTTTCAAACAATCAATGATTTGAAAACACCGGTCTATTTTCAGAGTAATGAGAAATCAAGAACCACTGTGGATTCTAATTTCAGTATGCCAGATGATATCTTGGCTCAGATTCGGATGGTTCAGAAGAATATAGAAGTCTCTCCTCCCATTCATCCTTCGTTGGCATCTCCGATCTCAAAGGGGGGTACTGATGTCTCCTCGAATTTCTTCGTTGTTGATGAATATTATAACAGAGAAGAAACATTAAATTCAGATGTTGAATCAGGTTTAAACGAACTAAGCTTAGAATCGTCTGATAGTAATAATGGGGATAGCCAACTTCCCTTGGTTGAGGAGCATTATTGCCAAAAGTTTGAGAAAAATGTTGTGAATGTATATCCATTCAGCCTCCATGTTAATCTCTCCAGCATTAAAATATACCTCTATGATGGGTATGATTGGAAGTATACAAGGAAAACTTTACGCAAAGCTGTTAAACTATTAGAGGATAGGGCAGCAGAATTAGCTAAAAATAAGAGAAAAAAGTCGGCTGCAGTCGATATAAGTGACAGTTTTGCTGGACCTGAGGAACCTCATAGCATCAGTGAAAGACATGGAAATAAAGTCAGCTTTGTCGGGCACGAGAATTTCCATATTATTGAACCAACATACCAGGATCATCTGGAATTGAGTGAAGAAGATGACGGATTTCCAGATGGAGAAGAAAATGAAGAAGATAAGGGACGTCATCTTACCGGAACCATTTTTCAATCCATCCATTTAACGATGTCCGAGAGTGGAGATCCAGGCGAACTTATAAACATGATAAATTCTCAGGTTCAATCCGAAACACAAACTAGGGATGATGAGATTATGGACTCTGTAGTGAATGGGAGCCAAATTAATGTTGACGTCAAAAAATACTATAAAGGACTCAAACTAAATCGATCGAAAGCACACAAGGGCCTTTTGGATCTTAAAAATTTGGAGGTAACAGTTACTAATTTCACGAGCAGGGATCCAAGATATGATCCTACCCCTGAAAACATGGATCTGGAGATGATAAACCGGGTAGATGTTCGAGTGGGAACAGTGACTGTTTTTGACAACGTTCCCAGTTCCACATGGAATAAAATTTTGACATACATGAGCGTTCTAGGCGAACGTGAAATCGGTACTGACATGTTTAAATTGAGCTTAACTAATGTGAGACCAGATCCTAAATTAGCTTTTGCTGAAGCAGTTATTCATTTTCAGCTTTTGCCTGTACGACTTTACGTTGATCAAGATACTCTAGGGTTTCTTACTCGATTTTTTGAGTTTAAAGATACCCGCTTTGGCCTTCCGGCTGAAGATCCCATTTATATTCAAAAGGTTATTGTCGATCCTATTAAGCTCAAGTTCGACTATAAGCCCAAGAAGGTTGACTATGCTGGGATCAGGTCTGGACAACATGCCGAGTTTGCTAACTTTTTCATATTGGATGGTTCTGATATTCATCTCAAACGAGCAACTTTTTACGGTATTTCTGGGTTTGCTAAATTGGGAGATGCTCTTAAGAATGTATACGGCCCTTACATTCAGAAATACCAGCTTGCGAATATATTGCTGGGACTTTCACCCTTGAGATCTTTGGTGAATATAGGAGGTGGAGTTAAAAGTTTAGTTGCTGTACCATACAAGGAGTATAAGAAAGACAAGCGCTTGATAAGGAGTCTCGAAAAGGGTACAAAATCATTTGCAAAGACCACCACGTACGAGCTTTTAAAGTTAGGTGTGAAGCTTGCATCTGGTACTCAGGTTATCTTAGAGAATCTGGAAGAGTACTTTGGAGGAGAAGGTATGGCGGCCAGAAAACCGGCTGAAAAAAGTTCCTTCGAGAAGAAACTGCCCAGCCGTGTAACAAAAGTAAATCAGTCTAATGGGTTACTTCAAAGCTCGCAGATACTTCGAAAGAATACAAAGGTTGAGAAAGATACATTTGCTGGTCCAAAGTTGTACAGCAATGCATCTTTAGATGAGGCTGAGGAAGATAATCTGGATCTTGACGCCGTCCAGCCGTCGCTCTTAGTAATCGATTCTGTTGATGGGGATGATGAGGACTTAGTGGCAATGGACTCCGACGAGTTTGATGACAACAATGAAGATGACAAGGTCGAAAAAATGATTAGTCTCTACTCCAACCAGCCTTCGAATGCAAAGGAGGGATTAATTTCGGCATACAAGTCGCTAGGACGAAATTTGAAAATTACGAAAAAGTCACTCAGGAGATTAAAGGATGATTTGAAGGATTCGGATACGATACAAGACCTGTTGACGACTATTGCTAAGCTGTCGCCTGTGATTGTTATCAGACCAGTGATTGGCACCACAGAAGCGGTGGTCAAGACGTTGATGGGAATCAGCAACCAAGTTGACTCAAAGCATATTAAAGAAAGCAAAGACAAGTACCGCAGCGAAAATCCCGAATAATACTTTGATATATAACACTTCCAAATTTTACATCAATCGATCACCGAATACTTTTGCTGTGAGATCTCAAAACCCACAATCAGTAGTCCCAGCCCACGACCAATAGCTTCAATGTGAGAAGTAGTTGCGCGCGGATTATTCTGGTGTACGGGTCTTTTCCCCTATGCGCGATATCCGTCTACAACGTTACTATCTATACCTCCAACTCCACAGAAACTATGGCGGTCGATAGCACAGTTGTGCAAAGTTGCTTGGCCAACATCAGTCAACAATCGCAGCTCATGAAGGAATGCTTATCTAAAGGATCTCTTCTACCGGCATTAAAACACTGCTCCAACTTCTTGAACGAGTTGAGAACTAGTCAATTGACGCCCAAACAGTACTACGACTTGTACATTGCGGTATATGATGCGTTGGAAGGTTTGTCGGCTTACCTTCTTCAGTCTTACAAATCCAAACAAGCGAAAAATGGCGAATCCACATTTTTGACCGATTTGTATGAATTGGTTCAGTACTCGGGGAATATTGTTCCCCGTTTGTACATGATGATTGCAGTTGGCAGTGCTTGTATGTCGACCAAGAATTCGGCAGCCAAAGAGATAATGAAAGACATGATTGAGATGTGTCGTGGTGTTCAACACCCAATCAGAGGGTTGTTTTTGCGGAACTATTTGTCTCAGAGAACCAAAGACTTTTTCCCCTTAGCTACTGAGGAGGACCTTGACGAGACAGTAGATTTCTTAATTACCAATTTCATTGAGATGAACAAGCTTTGGGTTCGCTTACAGCATCAGGGGCATTCCAGTGAACGTGAATTGCGGTATCAGGAGAGAAAGGAATTGAAGATTCTAGTGGGATCCAACTTGGTGCGTCTCTCGCAGGTGATTGATGATTTCCAAAGCAAGAACGGTTATTCCAGCGAAGAATTCTACAAGGAGCGTATTTTCCCCACCATAACCGAGCAGATCATTGAGTGTCGCGACCATCTTGCCCAAAGTTATTTGATTGATGTGGTGATCCAGATTTTCCCTGATGAGTTTCATTTCCGTACTTTAAACAGTTTGCTCAATGACGTTTTCCTCAAATCGCATCCTTTGTTGAAGAAGTCAGAGCTAGTTGCTACTTTAGTTGACCGTTTTGTCACGAACCATAAGTATGAAGAAGACTTGACCCCTGCGACCAATTCCGTTAGCCAATTGAATATTGAAGGGCAAGAGAATGAAAATGATGACAATGACAAACATATCCCACCTGCTGTCACTCCTGTTCCCGTCGCCGAAATCTTCCAGTCATTCTGGGATTTCTATCTCAATTTGCAAGCAGCGGAACCAGAATTGCCTCCTAGCGAGTTTATCTCTATTTTGCAGAGCCTCATCAAGCTCTCGTTGACTTATGATCTGGAAAATTACCTGAATCTCGACAAGATCTACCTGTTTGCTAATGAAAAGCTTGCAGAATATAACACGCAGAAACCAAATGATGACAGCTCAATTCAGAGCTTGTGGTTAGATTTGTTGATTACACCAGTTAGATTTTTCTCCTCACTCAAGAGCTTGATTCAATTGCCATTTTTCCACGAGCTCTTTACGAAAATTTCTAACGTGAACTTGCAAAAACAACTAGCTTTGGAAATTGTGGACAATTTATTACAAGGGGCGGCAAATGGAGAAGATGCAACGGAGCAGTATAAGAGCACGGATGAGATAGACGATATCTTTAAGTACATTCTAGTTCTTATCCAGGAAACTGAGGGGCCATTAAGTACTGCTAAGGACTTGGGCGTTACTGCATCCATTCGTGTGGGTAACGACGACAAATATATTTCGGAACTGTTCCTCGAAACCCAAGAGAGAATATGCAAAATGCTTCACTTGATTGAGACGCCTGACTACTTCAAGAATTTGTCCATGTTGTTTCATGTGAAGAAGAAGTACTTGAACAAGAATAAGGCCAGCATCATCTACTTGTACCCCACGTTGATTACGAAGATGACCAACAAGCTCAGAATTGCTGGGTATAAACAGTTGAAGCGGGGCAAAAAAGATTCGTCAGACCAAACTGATTTACTCATCACCAGCAACTTCAAAAACATATCTGTTGTCATTGAAGAGTTGTATCAGCACCACCATGAAGCCCACTCAGAGCTTATTCTCAAGCTCTACTTGAATTTGGCATCGGTGGCAGACCAGTTACAGCAGGAGACCATTGCGTACGAGTTGTTCAGTCAGTGCTTTGTGATCTATGAGGAGAATTTGGTGCTCAACACCCTGCAAAACCAGGTTCACAATCCTCATGAATCCATGGCAGGATCGGTATCGTACCAGGCAGTGGTTATGATAGCTAACCGGTTGGCTAATCTGCGGTACTTCAACAAGGAGAAATACGAAAGTTTGATCACCAAGGTCACGTTGTACGGGTCGAAGTTATTGAAAAAGCAGGACCAGTGCCGGTCGGTGTGCTACTGCGCCCATTTGTGGTGGTGGTGTGACCTTTGGATCGAGGGCCGTTCTCCCACCGTGGAAGAGGCGGAGGAGGAAACCGTAAAACAGGAGGTAGAAGGCGACGAAACACAGCCGGGAGATAGCGGAGACGACAGTACCACTGCGCCGCAGGAGGTACAGTTGCTCTACCGCGACCCCAAACGGGTATTGGAGTGTCTCCAGAAAGCGCTCCGGGTGGCTGATTCGTGTATGGATCCTTACTTGCTGTTGAAGCTTTTCGTGGAAATCTTGAACCGCAGTCTTATGTTCAATGTCTACGGTAATGGGCTTGTGGATCTGCGGTACATCAACGGGTTGGTGGATTTGATCCGCACCAATATCGCCAACTTCGGGGACGATGCTACACATGACGAAGATGACCAGGAGACACGCTTGCTCGGACACATTGAAGACTACTTCCTGCGGACGTTGGCGTATGTGCAGCTGCAGCAAGTTTCCGAAGATCGGTTCCCCAATGTCGTGGTGTGAGCACGTGAACTGCACCGCCCCCCAAGATCGAGAATGAAGCTAAGGCTGCAAGGACCTCGTATCCGTAGGGATATTCCTTCTATTCCGACAAGGACTCACGATCTGGTCCGCAGTCGAATGTCACCAAAGGGTTTACCGAGGTGTTGCGCCGCTATCTATTACATCTTAGTGAGATCTACGATTGTTGGACCTGCACTCAGCTATCTTAAATACAATGGTAGGCGCAGCCATGCACCAGCGCTAAACCGCGCGGAGATGTAGACGTCAGGCCGGTTTTAGGCCGAAACAGGCGGGGCGCTCAGCCTCAAGAACTTTTGTACTGCAGGTAGGTGTCAGGGTATCATCTCACTTATACTGTAGAGCACAACCGTAAACCGCCAGTTTCCTCTCCACTCAATTTAATATGAGTAACCATTTGGCGAGAGAGTTTTCTCTCTGGAACCGGCTCATGTTCAGCTGCTCCAGAGAGGCGACTAAACCCGAAAATACAGAAAAGGAACCACTTTCCGAAAAGGCGGCAAGTGCGACCGAAATCCCATCCGAGAAAGCGGAACAGGCATACGTCGAAAACGTTACGGACTTGGAAGAAGGCTATGGTGTCGTCAGGTTGGACAATTTACCAAAACGCCCCAGTGTGGGTTTCCGGGTTTTAATGGCATTGGTGTGCATGTATACGTTCTACAATTTCTTCGTTACCTTGCCGGCTTTGGTCGAGTCCCCAGCCGCACCAATGGAGCGTGTCAAGGGCCAGGGTCTTGTTGCTGACTCTTCTGTACGGATGATAAAATTTGATGGAGACTATTTGAGTGGCTTGCCGAAAGAATTCTCCAAGAAGCGTGAAGTCTTGAGCGTCGATTTGCCAGTTTTGGCGGAAAAGAGATTCGGCACTCCAGTGCACTCCGCGATCTTGATTGACCACACCTTCGACTCTTGGGGCAAACCTCTGGTGGCTAAGTTCACTGCGCCTGCGGAGAAGTTCAACCACGTGGTTTTGACCTTGAACACTACTGCTGACGGTGTTCAGTACGACAGATTGGCTCACTTGTACGTGGACGGCGCCGAGATCTGGCGTACGTCCACGCTTGAGCCAGGCTCGATAGAGTCTTTCTCCACATTCCAAAAGGATGTTTCTGTCTACTCCAAGTTGTTCCAAACCGACGCGGAGGTGCTTTTCCAGTTGGACAACTTGATCACCGACAAGTTGACGGGTAAATTCCACGTTACATTGGAAGCGCAGTTCTTCGATAAGGTCCCTCTGTTTGCCCATCCTCCTTTTGGAAAGCACAAGAAGGAGAAGAATGGTAAACATGAAGAAAAGACTGACAATGAGGCGAAGCCTGAGACCAATGATAATGAAGAAAACAAGTCTGTGCTTTACAAACCGCATGACGCTCCTGAGGGTAAGCCCCCTCATGGTAAACCTCCTCATGGTAAACCTCCTTATGGTGAACCTCCTCATGGAAAGCCACCTCATGGTGAACCTCCTTACGGTGAACCTCCTCATGGTGAACCTCCTTATGGTGAACCTCCTCATGGTGAACCTCCTCATGGTAAACCTCCTCATGGTGAACCTCCTCATGGTAAACCTCCTCATGGTAAACCTCCTCATGGTTCTTTCGGTAAGGGCAAGGGAAACTGCACTTCCCCTGGTTTGTTCCACTCTCACAAACCGGCTGACCAGGTCTTCCCATTGACCACCAAGGCCGCAGGTACTCCTCCTGTCCAACACCTTCCTACCGATGCCTTTTCCGTCAAGTTGCCTCAGGTCTCCAAGAACACTACGCGTTTGACATTGTCCGTTTTCATCAGCGGCAATGCCAACGAAGAGTTCTGGTACAGTGACGTCATGGACCGCTTCAAGGACCGTTTCTCTGATGAGGGTAACGACTTGTTCGGACATGGTCCTCTCCGTTTCTTGAACGCATTTTTGGGTGATAAGAAGATTGCGGTGCAAACTATCCAACCGTTCATCTTCACTGGTGGTTTTTCGCCTGCGCTCTGGTCTCCAGTGGTGCCTATCAGCGCGTTTGACTTGCCTAGTATTGATATCGACGTGACCGGCTTATTGCCATTATTGTGGGAATCCGAAGGCCACGAGTTGAACCTCGGAGTTTCCAACGGTTTTGACGAGATTGATGATGCACACTCCGGTGTTGGTAACGACTGGATTGTGAGCGCCAACTTGTTGTCGTTTGAGAGCCCTGAGGTTGAAGATGCCGTTGGCCGTATTCTTGATGTTGACCACTTTGAGAAAGGCTCTGTCATTGGCTTTTCCCCTCCATACACCAGATCCTTACACCAAGTTGCGACTGGCAAATTGAGCGGCGTCTTGTCAAGTGAACTTGTATTGACTTTGAAGAACGACAAGGTTGTGAACACCACCTTTACCGCCTTCACTGAGGGTGAAATTGACAATGTTCAACGCTATTCTGCGGGTGGAAACTCCGTTCACTTGGTCCATGTGGGTGAATCCAAAAAGCACGTCTTAATTGCGGACCGGGAGGAGGGATTCGTCTTCCATGATGTGAAGGTTGATCAGACTTACCCCTTGGTTATTGACTTGAAACAAAAGAAGAGTGTGGATGGTACTGACCTTGACGTAGCCATTACCTCTGCGCGCACTAAGACCGTGATTGTTAATGGTAAGAAGATGTTTGCTGACATTGCATCTCAGAATGGTACTTCCAAATTCTTCATTCGCGAGATAGGTAACTCCGGCTATGGCTCATTGACATCTAAGTACAAGGCACATGTCGGCGGAAAGCATCATGGTCACAAGTATGCGAGAAAGGTTGAGACCGAGAACGGTGTTGTAACCTTCGATGGTGAGAGATTCTCTGACGGAAATCATGGTGAGTGGTACGACGTTGAAAGGGCCATTCTTGAGGCTTATGGGGTGGGCAAGAGTAGCATGCTCGAGAAAGGCTGCACTCACCAAAACTTTTTCATGATTTTGTTCCACAAAATCGGCAAGTTCTTCGGAATGAAGCATGAGGGCAAGAACCACGAAAGATTAGTCAGGAAGTACCCTGGCATGATGCATAAGCACGACGAAGGGCACCACCCTGTACAGTTTGAAGGTCACCGTGAGCACGCTCAAAATGAGAAGCACCATGCTCTCAAGCAACAGGGCGAGAAGAAGGCTGGATGTGGCAAGAAATTAGGAATGATGTACACGAAGCCTCACTTCGAACACGAAGAACACAATCAAGGTGAAGGGCCTCACTTCAAGGAGCACGAAGAACACCGTGAGGGATTTGAGGGTTCTGATGGTGAGAAGTACCACGGACTCAACCATAAAAGCGAAAGACCACACTTGGAAGGCAAGCACCGCGAGGATTCTGGCTTGATGCACAAGGGTGGTAGAAAACCTTTCGGTAAGCACGAAAAGCCATTCTGGAAGCACCTTGTTGAGGATGTGGCTGAATTTTTTGGCATGGAGAACGCTCATGGAGATGACAAGCCTCGCGAACACAAGGATATTACGCACAAAGGCGGGAAGAAGGCTGGTTGTGACAAAGCTCGCATGCACAAGCAAGGCGAGATGAGGGCCCACGGCTCGAAGCACGACGGTGAAGTGACCCATTCCGACTCTAAGCAGGAGAAACATCTCGCTGAGGAGAAGGTGGTCACGCCTCACCGTGGCATGAAGCACAAGCAAGCCAAGCCATTTTCTGAGGATGAGGAGATAATTCCCGTTTTCAAGGGATTGCCACCTCTCCTGGAGAATTAGGCAGCAGTTGCGATCCCCCGCAGATAAATATGTCCTGTGACTCTAACTACTGGAGTCCAGAGGCAAGAGTTTGTTTTAGTTTCTGAAGGGGCACAGTCCCCCCCCTTTTGTTTATCATTTTGATGTTTTGATGTTTTTGTTAACGACATGTAGGTTATCCGAACCAGCCCATCTTATAAAGTACGATCTCGTGGATAGGGTGGAAGGGAAATGTGTTGTACTCGGCATAGTGCGGTTACTGGTGTATGATCGATTAATGCTGGACAAACCGTTGGAATACGAAAAAGATTTTCGTTTTCTCCACGCTTTTCGCTGCCGCTTTGCTCTTTTTTGTAAACGGATATTCACTGAGAGTGGTCGCCGAATCCAAGAGTTCGGGGAAGGCGCCTGCCATACCGGAGAACTTAGACAAAACTCCGATGATTGACAATATTATCGCTACTTCCTCTCCTCCCCAGGAAACAGAATGTTAGTTAAAAAGTGAGCCTTTTCTGGCAAAATGTATATTAATCTTCCAGATATGTTTTCTTGGCAATGAGGTGGAGTGATACTCCAGTAGCAGTAAAGTGTAAGTGGAAAATCCGGCTTCGGCGGTGCGGCAGCACTGGGCCCATAGATAAACGGAGAAATCAGCGGGCGAAACGGAAATCCGATGATTCACCCCATGACTCCCGTTTGTATCTACTGCCGCTGTGGTCAATGAGTGACCATTTCGTGGGCAATTGGCGTTTCTGGAACTGACTCAGGTTGAGCCGTCGGAAACTTCGATTAAAGTCTGATGCTGATTCGCCATGTGATTGCCTGCATTCCCCACAGCTCAAGCGCTTCGTTTCTAGCCGAACCCCGCCCATTCGAACGAGTATGCCCTTGTGGCCTGAGGGTAGAGCTGTAGTTCGTGGTCCTGATGGTCTTCTTTGGTGTCCTTCTGGTCAATGACTAACCACGCTTTCTTCACTGCAGTGGCCAACCTGCCGCTGGTGACAAGCTCCAAGAGGTCCACTTTCCCTCCCTTGGGCACCACCTTGACGATCAAATGCGAGTGGTATTTGAGCGGATCGCCCGGGTATGCCACAAAAACACCGCCAAACCGTAGTCCTGGCATTAGGTAGTAGTCGAGGTTCCGGAGAAAGCAGAACGCGGCAAATTTGCCGGCAAAGTCTTCTTCGGGGCGCTGGCGGCCGACAAAATCGCTTACAGAAAGTTGGCACGACGGTGTAACCTGGAACGCTTGAGGTTGGGCAAGCGTATCTGGGGTTATGGCGTACTGAAGCGGATCGTCGCCGAGCCTTCCGGTCTTGTTGATCATTTCAATGGAGTAATGTGAAGCGACCTCCTGGTGGTACTTGAGGCCATCGACAAGCTGGGCGTGGCCCTGTAACACGAGATAACATGCCTCATAAGCGCTTAATTGTAGCGGAAGTCCCAAAAACACATTTTGCTGAGGAGCTTTGGGGAGAGTGCCTACAAGAATCCCCACAATTCCAAGTTGGCGGACCTGCTCCACGTGATCTATGTCAAACACAAACGCGGTGTCATTGACTACCGGAAGTGGGAACATGACGGTGAGGTGGAGAAGACGGTGAATGAGCCGCGCCAGAAGCACGGTGGGGAGATGTACGGGTGTGGTCTCGAGAAATAAACGGTCAGACATTGATGTTAAGACTAAGGATGGGTGTGCAGTACCCACTCCAGGGGTTCCGGTCAGGGGACTGGTGGTGCCAGGTAATGCTTTACAGAGAGATCTACAGACACCTGGGGGTCAATCTGGTGGAACTTTGGTGGGAATGTCAAATAAAGCTGGGTTTCCATCATGGAGCCATCAAATGTTCCAACAAATGTTATAGTAGCTGAGTGAGCAAGTTCAACGGCATAAACGGCACGGAGGTGGAGCCGGAGGGGCGCGGACGTGCGACTAATGCGGATACGAAGTGACTGTTGCGGGACATACAGTGGCAGTTACATGCGTTCCAGTCCCCTCAGACACAGGGATAACGGGAGAAGGGGGAAAATTATGTACTAAGCGACGAGGGCAAGGGAAGATTAACCGGGCGGAAGAAAACGGTGAGAGTCGAGGACAAGGATTGCCAAATAATAACCGGGCGAGCGACAAAAATAAAAAAATAAAAAAAAAAAATAAAAGAAAACATTGCGGTGTGGAAAACAAAAGCAACAAAACGTGCGTTTTCCCATCGCCAAAGGCAGGTGTACTCCCCCAATGCTTCTTTTTGACAAGGGCACGTTGCCAAGACATTCACCACACGGCAAAGCTTGTGCATGTGCATGGGAGGTGGTTGTGGAAATGGGGGGTTTTTATCCCAGGGGTGGATTTTTCCCTGGGGTTATGCGAGATATAGCAGCGTATGGCGCCAGTGGGGCGGGACTGACATTCCTATTGTTTCTCGAGAGGCAGATGGATTAGTTGGGCCTGCGGGTATTTTCCACAGGGCGCATAATTCCGCGGCAGGCGGGACGCCTCAGAAATGTGTCACTTGCAGGACGCAGAAGGTTACTTCTCGTGAGGTTTCTGCAGGACACTGGTGCAGCGTGACTTCACGATACGAGCGCCGGCATTAGTGGGTGGATAAGCATCCATCGAGCTTGAGATAGCGGAGCAGGATGAGTTAGCCTACGACTACAGACGATGACAATGTTTATGCAATTAGATTTTGGGCACATAGCAAGCCCGAGCCAGCATGGCGTGCTTGTACAAAGAAACAGGCGGAGTGCGCCACGCATTCTCTCTCTCTCTCTCTCTCTCTCTCTCTCTGTCTCTCTCTCAATCAATTAGACTCGACACCCGCATGCGCTCGGTGGCCTCCTTGTGCTCCTCCTGAGCATGGATACTCTTCAAGAGATTCAGGAACGGCGGAATCGCCTTGGCGTCGTGCCCCGACCCACTGCTCACCAGAAGCCGGCTCGGCGTCGCACGGTGCTTGTCGTCAATCGCCGACAACGGATTGGGGAACAAGTCGGGCGCCACCGAAGGCCGTCTCAGTGTGTGCTGAGTGGACGGCGTGGTGGGCGTAAGCAAGAACGGGTGTGCGCCGTAGTCAATGCTCACCGAGTTGTTGCGGCTCGCCAACGAGCTCACGGACTCGTAGTGATCGGAGCCCGACAAGTGCAGCGACGCCAGCGCGTTGGAGTGCTGGTAGAGCAGCGGCAGCGTCGACGAGATGGGCGCGGCCGCAAGCGGACCGGGGTTGACACTATGGCGGCGCTCTTCGCCGAACCGCAGCTTCAACTCGTGCCAGTGCGGCGTGAGGTCCACCGACACCAGGCGGGTGGGCTTGGCAAACGGCGGCGGAACCGCGCCTGTGGCATCCATGGGGCCAAACATCGAGGTGTTGAACGAGATCTGCGGGAACAGCGGCACTTTGGGGTACTGCAGAATCTGCGCCGGAAGCGCGGGCGGGATGGCCCCCGGAAGGGCCCCCGGAAGGGGCGCGGGCGCCGGATGCCCCGAGTTGGGCGCGTGCACCGAGTTCTGGCGCAGGCGCGCCTCGGGCGACAGCACGTAGAACAGGCCCTGGGGCTGCATCGGGCTGGGCAGGCCGCCCGTAGGCAGCGGCACCACCTGCAGCGCGCGGCGGCGGCGGTTGGCGCCACCGTTCCACCAGTTCTTGATCAGGTTGTCCAGGCGCCCGCGCAAGTGACGGGCAATCTCCGCCCACTTCTTACCGTGCTTTGCCACGAGCTGCTCGATCAAGAGCCCCTCCTCGAACGTGATGGGGTTGCGGTTGAGCAGCGGCTTCAAGTTCTGATGGTACCGCTCGCGGCACTGCTTGGCAGACCGGCTGCCCAACAGAAACGAGATGCGCACCCAGTTGGTGGGCCCGTACATGGAGATGATGTCGATGAGACGGCGGTCTTCTTCGGGCGACCACGGGCCTCGGCGGCTCTGGCCACGGCCCTCCATTTTGTGCTCCTCGGCGGAGTCTGTCTTGTCCAACACGTCGGACATGGTGACGGCTTGGGGGGGCTGGGTGGTGGTGTCAACCGGGTGTGCTGACAAGCAGATCGGATGGTTCAATGTGGGGATGGTGACTGGTGCAGTCACTGGGGTCACTGACGTGGTCTCCGGCGTGGTCGCTGGTATGAGGTGGTCTCTGGGGTGGAGTGTCTCTGGACGTTGTGGGCGATGGGTGGCCTTATCGTCGGAGAGTTGTTTGTTGGGTTTGCCTGGGTGGGTGGAGGACCGGATAGGAAGGTCGACAAGAGGCGGGGACGGGATGGGGAGAGAGGGGATGCAGTGGAACTGCCGGATGAACGCCTCAAAAAAACACTTGGGTCAACAGAAACCGAAAACCCCTGGGACTTTTATGGAATTGAAGACCCGCACAATATATATGTACGTTCGCGCGCCCGCAGAAAAAAAAAAAAAAAAAAAAAAAAAAAAGAGACTTTAGAGGGCCGCTTACGCTAGTAGCATTTGGCCTCGGCCGTGGCCGAGGGGGTCACGCAGGCGAAAACAGAAAAGATATTGACGGGGCGGACGAATCCGGGGGTGAAATCGTAAGACCACGGTTTTTCTCCCAACGGTGCCACCGTGTAACCACCGCCCCATTGCGGTGCCCCTAGATGTTTGACGTCTCTACGGTAAAGAAACTAAAAACGGTCTTGTTGGACGACGCATCGCGGGCACATATGCACACCTATGTTTCCGGCACTTCTTTATGTAGACGCACTACAGGACGATGCACTTCTCGCCACATAATCACGCGCATGCCAATCTCGGTGAGGGACATTTCTTCGACGGCATCTAACCTAGTTCCGCGCTGTATTGGGCACCGGAGGAGGGATGTACCGGTGCACGGCGTTTCCCCCGCGGGACGCCCTCCGGTGGTTTGCCGCCAAGCGGTGAGCCCCACGTGGTCCGTGTCTCTGCTCGGTCCCGTCCACTGGCGTCCCACCCCTCGACGTGAAGCAGAAATGGTCGGTTCCGGCGAGAAACGTTCCGACGGCCGGGCTTGGTGCGCACTGCAGCCCCGTGTGCGCGAATCTGCAGGGTGTATATGGGCGGTGCGACATTTTTCCCACCGTTGGGCGCCGTTGCACTGGCCCGTTTTAGGTTGACGCAGAGACTCGGTTGATTGCCACTTCTTCCGGCGGAGATAAGCCCGCGGGTTTATTATGCCACTGGTCTTTCAACCGTTACGTCGCGTTCCCGCATGACGTCCTCCTGCTTCTCTGCGGGCTCCTCCGTCTTCCATTGCTGTCGTGGGAAACTTTACCCGCGCGCAGTGTCCTACTGCTCCTGCAACAATATGTCTTCCTGAAACTTAATTTATCCTTAACTATGTACCCTGATACGTCACCGTTTTGTCCGCGAAACTCCCGCACCCTTAGCCTAAGACCGTATCCTATCTTGGCCATGCACTGTGCCCACTTGCGAATCACACCCGTACCGCCGGAACAGGCCCCAGCAAGCCGCTGGCGTGTGACGCCCCTCCCCAAAGCCGGGCTCGAGGCTTCGCCGTTTATTCGGTCTCAATCAAACTCATTGAGGTCCTCGGGATCAAAGATAACCCGTACCATCAACGAGCAACTGGGACAAACGGCAATATCTTCGCCATCGCGCAAGTCCTCGAGCGCGATGGCAAATCGGTCGCCACAAGGGCATGGATACTGCAACAACCCGGTCACCAGATCGTAGGTGAAGTCCTCGATCTCGATCTCGTCGTAAACCGTCTCCATGTTGTGGGGTGGATGTACTAGAAGTGAGTATTTTCGCGAAGTCATCACTGGGGTTTTTTTTTGTTGTGCGGGTCACGTGTGCGAGTCCCCAAGACCGTGTCGGTCTCTACCGATTGGACCCGAATATACACCACGGGAAATCGTCTCGTGCCCATGTCAATCTCAAACATAGTGTCGCGTCATTTTGGTTACCTTTCGGGAAGGTTTCCCAATAGGGACGGACGGGCCACACTCTAGACTTCGACTGTTCCCGGCTGCAGAACTCATGGAGATGGACCCCCCACAGAAAAAGACGGATGTACTGATGTAAGCGACCTCGTATATGGGACGCGGATCGCGCCGGATATGCCGTACTGCACCTTCATGAAATCCATACCTTTAGCGCCGCCGTCACCCTGACGCAATACCGGTCACTCGTTTCAGTTGCGAACGATCCACCGTCCCTGGTTGGACATGTGTAATTGCTTTTTCGTGGTGCTTTGGTTTTTTTTTTCCGGTGTATTGCTGCACCAGCTACTGGACCGTTGGATCCTGCACCGGTTCAAGCCCATCCCCATTGTGACCCATATACTTCATCCTCCCCCAAACATACAATATTATTAAGGTGTTACGGTGTTGATACTCGATTGCTTTTTTTTTTCTAATAGATTGCTGCAGCTGGGCTGGATGTCCCCAATTACCCCATGGCATCATTCCTGTTTTACTCTTTCATTGTCTGTTTTATTGTCTCTCTGTCTGGTTTATCCTTTCTCTGTGCTTCATCACACCTGTTCCCGTTATACCGTTCCATCTCTCCATTTTCGACTGGTTATTTCGCACTCCCATCTCTCTTTTTCTCTCATCTCTCTGTTTCTCCCATCTCTCTCTTTCTCCATTTTTCATTTTCCCAATTCCTCCGTCTCTATTCAATTCAGTGTCCTACCGCTGCACCTCTTATCTTCCGTTGCAAACACTCACTGGTCGATAAGAAAATCGCGACACCACTAGGGCTTCTGCCCTCACTACCTCACCTATATTGTATTTGTCACGTGCGCATCACGTTCGAGAGAACCCACTGTCGGTCCGGTGGTTGGTGCGTAAAATCCATATATGTGCAGGAAATACCCTTCGCACTCAAGGCACACCAGTCCCAAACCTCTGGCCCACGGCATCCTGCACCAGGGCGTTGGTGCGAAAATTTTTACCCTCTATTACCCTGGTGAAAAATTCTTCTTTTCTTTCTTTCTTACTAGACAGTAACCAAAGAGTATGTTCCCCCTTTGACCAACGACCATCCAAAGCATCGTTGATCGTGATCAAAGCACTAGTGTATGCTTCAGCAACAGCATTTCCGTCTACCATATCCTCCTCAACATTTCATTCCATTGTCCATTGTCGCTGGCTTTGATCACTTCCGCGTTGATAAAAAATTTTCACCATACTAACTCCTTCAGTTCACCATGGGTATTTCTAGAGACTCTCGTCACAAGCGTGCTGCTACTGGTGCCAAAAGAGCCCAATTCAGAAAGAAGCGGAAGTTCGAGTTGGGTAGACAACCTGCCAACACCAAGATCGGTGCTAAGAGAATCCACACCGTCAGAACCAGAGGTGGCAACAAGAAGTTCAGAGCTTTGAGAGTTGAGACTGGTAACTTCTCTTGGGCTTCCGAGGGTGTTGCTAAGAAGACCAGAATCGCATCTGTCGTCTACCACCCTTCCAACAACGAGTTGGTCAGAACCAACACATTGACCAAGTCTGCTATTGTCCAAATCGATGCTACTCCATTCAGACAATGGTTCGAGACCCACTACGGTAAGGTCTTGGGTAAGAAGGGTCAAGAAGAGGAGACCAAGAGATCCAAGAAGGTTGAGAGAAAGTTGGCTGCCAGAGCTGGTGCCTCTTCTATCGAGTCTGCTGTTGAACACCAATTTACCGCTGGTAAGTTGTACGCTTGCATCTCCTCTAGACCAGGTCAATCTGGTAGATGTGACGGTTACATCTTGGAAGGTGAAGAGTTGGCTTTCTACTTGAGAAGATTGACCGCCAAGAAGTAAATCTAGTCGTTTCTAGTTACCTCACGCCAAATAATATAACATATACGTGTATAAACAACATTTGTATTTCGATGATGAACGGTAAAAATATTTGCTCGCTTTGAGTACCGAGTTGCCGATGAACTTCAGTCATCCTCCAAATTCTCTCACCCAATGATATGGTTGCAGTACGATGGAAGTGATACCACAGCATTTGCTTTGGTTTGACCGGGTGGGTCACCGAGTATATCAGAGTATCCAGCAGCAGTCTTCCTTCCGCCTGTAGCCTCATAGTGGTTTCGCGTATGCGAGTTTATTCCACGATCACCAGAGATTCGCCTGGCTTGACAACGGTGACGGGGCTGAACCACTAGGTAGTCTGAAATCACATTGGTACCCCTAGATTGACATTTTAAAAATAAACGGTCCGTCTAAAAGTCTACCACACTACAGATTACTGGAACTTATGCACTGGCATAGCGAGTGTATCAGATTTTTCAAAATCTAGCAAAGTTAGTAACTGAGTATTTTAAAAAAAATCACATTACATCAGCAAAAAAAGGCAATACATTTTGTCTGCAAAAGAGCCTCAAGGACTCTGTCAGATCAGGTCTGTGTTTTGTATCATCCTTGTAATGTTTTCAATTGTACATACAATTTCGTTTGGGTGGAACCAGCAGAGAAAATCTCAGAGCTATATACTGTGTGTTAGTGCGGGTAACCATGGCGTCGCAACATGCACACTTTGGCTTGGGCTTGCGAATAAGTCCCAATATGGCGTAAGCTTGCAAGATGGTATAAGTTTGCAGTCTGTGTCTAGCTGTTGCCCTGGCCGGACTCATGTTTCGTGTTTTCCTCGGAATTGGGGGGTTGCGTTAGATTTAGTGTGACGGGCATTTTATTAATGTCATATGTAATGGATTGTTTTGCTAACTGAAGAAAAAGCCTAGGAAAAGATGGCAAGTGCTCCCATAGGGTCCCAAGGGGGCAACACGATTGGGTTTTTCTTTTCATCAAAAATAACCGTGTGTTTTTCCAGCAATTCAGCTCTATCAACCACGATCTGGTACACGTAGTCCTTGAAGTATTGGTGGTCCATAACGTAGAAGCCGTTTTGGCCCGAGTCCTTACCCCAGGAGTTTTCCACTCTCCATCTGATAGGGTTACCTTCGGAATCAAGATGCACCGCAGTCAACACCATGGCGTGGGTCATGAGCGATTGCTTGTACTGGATTCTAGAAGCCTTGTCTTGAATGGTTGAGATGTTGACAAGGTCATAGTTGAAGAGCTTTTGGTCCATAATTCCTCTCTTCTTATCCATGTAGATCGGAGTGTGAGTGCCAAAGAAAACCGCTTTGTTTGCTTGGATTCTGGACACGGCATACTTGGCCAAGTGGTTCACATCCACGTTCAAGTACGACACCTCTTTTCCACCAACAACGTTACCCAACTTGTCAATGTTTATAAGAGAGTCATAAGGATTTCTTGGGTCGTTCAAAAGCGACACACTTTGGGACAAGTCCAAGCCAAGGGTCTCTTTGTAGAACAGCATTGGAGTGATATCCAAACTGTGGACTTCGTCGCTCTTGTTCTTGTACTCCCACACCAATTTGTCAGTAGGAAGAGGGGGTTGGCCCAAAAACATTACCATGATTCTGTAGAGTTCTCTTTGCATTTCCTGTCTCAATTGTGGCAACCCGGTTGCGTCGGCCCTCTTGGCGTTTCTCAATTGCTGAGCAAACTCTCTCAATTTGGTTTTGAGTAGAAAATTCAATGTTCTGGAGGCAGTGGCAGAATAGGCATCGGGGTACAACTCGTGTGGAATCATACCGTATTTCTCCACCACATTGATGAACATCTCGAACTGGCCACCATCACAGGTAGGGTCGGTCAACAAGAAGTCGTTCAATCTTGATTCCACGCCTTCATCCGCCGTGGAGTCGATGTTTTCGGCAAACTTTTCAAGGAAATAGTTACACTTCTCCAACTTGTCGTAGAAAAACCAGTACGACTGCGAGAATTGAAACTCCTTCAAGCTGAACTTCTCCATAACCGGGAGTCGCAACACATTTCCACTCGCAAAAAGCCAGCAGCGGCCACTGGACCTTTGATTGGTCACTGGAGCACCTTCCACGGATACGCTGTTGTTGAAAACGGTGGTGGTGTTTTTGATGGCAGTAGCCCTGTCAATCAATGCTTCCTCGGCATTAATGGTGGATAACACGGACGCACCCAATCTGGTGTTCAAGTCGGTGGAAAACTCCTCAGTCCAAGAAGAAAGAGTCGACACGGAAAACGTGGAAGAAGACATTTGGTTGGTTAACGTAAATAGAGCCGGCTCGGATTTACTTATATGTTAATGTGTGGTGCCGTTTTAGGAAACGGCACTGTTTGTATACCGTAGAGCCTTGCGATACCACGTTGCAGTTGGAATCGATTGTCGATATCTGGGGCTGTAGAATTGAGTGACAGGCGAAAAAAAAAAACTATTTAGAGATATGGAACTGGTAGGAATTCATGCTTTATAAACTGAATAGAAATTTTAGATCGGTAATAATTTTCTTTTATGCTGACATGTTTTATTAATGAACAATGATGCATTTTTCGCGAATAACCAAAAAATGTAAACTGCAACTCAAGGCATCCATTTTAATCAAGAGAACTCTTAAAGAAAATACGGTGCGTTTTTTAGTTTGAAATCATTTTTAAATCGTGAAACGCTTGTTCACCAATATAACTACAAGTCAAGGTAAGTTTCACAGCATTTTATTCGTTTCCCTAAAAGAGGGCAAATTGAATCTTCTCCCAAACGTTTTTTGGGATCTTTGGTGGAATGCCTCTAGCTTCCTCCTCCACAAGATCGAGCTTACTGAAATCAAAGTCTTCATGAGCATTGAGCCATTTCTTTTCGTGCAAGTAGAAGTATGCGTAAAGTCTGTGGGCCACGTAAAGGAAAAACACAATGGGCAAGGTGATGTACGCGGCAATGAAGTCACTGGCATTGAAGTCAAAGAAGACAGCATAACCGTTGGTGATACTCACAAGCGAAATGAAAATAATGACAAAGTAGGCACCAAAAGGTTGGAAGCGCGTCGTGTACGGAACTCTGTCTTGAAGATTTTGCACCACAATGGCCTTTCTCCATCTGATGAAAGCCCAGGAGACGAAGACCCAGTTGACGAAACCAGAAATAGTGGTAATGTTGGAGAACCAAGTGAAGACTTGACTGGAAGAGCTCGAAACGTTCAAGTAAGACAAGCACGCAACAAGGAAGGTGATGGCAACAGAGTAGTATGGAATACCAAATCTGTTGACAGTGGCGAAGATCTTTGGGGCCAATCCCTTCTTCGAAAGCGAGTACAAAGTTCTAGAACCAGCATAGAAAAAGGAGTTTCCCGCGGAAGCAGCAGACGTCAAGATGACCGCATTAATAATGTGGTTCAACACTGGGATACCAGCGTTTTGGATACCAAGCACAAATGGCGAGGCAGAAGCATTGCTGGCAGAGGTAACCAATCTAGGACTGTTAGAGTTGGCAATAACACCAATCACCAAAGAGCCCAAGATGTAGAAAAACGCCAAACGGTAGACAAACTGGTTGGCACACTTTGGCAAGACTCTACGGGCATCACGAACCTCGCCGGAAGTAGCAACAATCAACTCAGGACTCATGATAAAAGAGTAACCGGCCTTGATAATGGCAGTCCAAACAGAAAGGAATCTGCCGGTAGCTCCACGAACCAAGTGTTGCTTGAACGCATTGCCATCCTTCCAGTATCTGAAGCCCAATCTGTCGTGGTTTGGACCACCGCCGAAGAACAACACGATACCCAAGATAATCAAGCCAGTAATGGCAAGCAATTTAATACTGGCAAAGATAAATTCGGCCTCACCGTAAAATTTGACCGGGAAAAGGTTCAACGCGAGGATACACACCAAGAAGATGGTGATCCACACGGCAATGTGGACCTTTTCAGTCCAGTATTGAATAACGAGAGCCGCAGCAACGATTTCTGCCGCCACCAAAATAGAAAAGCCGTACCAGTAGTTGTAACCAATGGCGAAACCAAAAGAGTCACTCAAGTAGTCGTTGACAAACTGTTGAGCACCAGCACCAGGGACAGGAAGGAACGCAGCCATCTCGGCCAACATGTTCATGACAAACCAAACAACACCGGACAAAATAATGTAAGACAAGAAAAGCGCAGCTGGGCCCACCTGGGACAAGGCAAAACCAGAGCCAACGAAAAGACCAGTTCCGATGGCACCACCCAAAGCAATCAATTGCACGTGTCTATTCTTCAAACCTTTCTGCAACTCATCTTCTCTGAAAGAAATAACCGAGTTATCTTCGGACACGATTCTGCCCTTTTCATCAACGTCCACGATTCGGGAGTGGGAAATTTCGTACTCTAGGTATGTAGAGTTACTGCGGTAGATACTGGGCCGCGAGCCCGATGGCTTTAAGTTAACCATTATGGAATATATTGATATAAATTAAACCGCAAAGGGAAGGAAACGGAAATAGATGAAGGGTTTTTTCTCTTCAGAAACGGCTGGAATTGCTGCTATTTAAGTCCCCTTCCTGCCTGGTTATAGGCGAAGAAATGAAGGGTATTCAGAAGATAACGCATACAGGTACGGTATTGCACTTCCAGCATGTGTGGAAAAAAAATCGTCTGTGGCAGACAATATGCGAAGCGATGACCGTATTCGTACTAATGCGGTAATCGGGGAAGATGACCGGGCCAACTTCCTACGTTAATATCCCTTTCCGCTTATTGTTTGACGGATGCATATGTATGACCCCGCAAATGCAAAAACTCGACACCACGGAGATGCGGACTGGCAAAAGTATGAACGGTGTTTGGATGAAAAAGTTGCAAAACGCCGCGCCATAGTTAAGCCAACATAGGGTCGCAGGACATTCTCCCCGTATGCCTCTCGCTTGTGCGTTTTCCGCAAAGATGACCGTACTACATGTAACCCATGGCGGGTAAAGGGAATATTTTCTTGTACATAGTCATATGTACCTGTGTATAGTGTGTTATCGGACGGCGTTCTTGGCCCCGGTTGGCCTCGGTATGGTATGCTTCTTTTGGAATCCGGGGTATTTTTGTGTGAGACGGAAGTTACTACCGACGGGGTGCGTGCCGGTGGTCAGAGTAGTTAACCGTTGGCGACCTGAACACACTAAACACAGATAGCAAATCCTATCCCGAAATGCGGCCGATACCTTCTCTTATCTAGATAAGGTCCGTGTTTATTATTCGTTGGAATAAACGCTTACGAATACATCACGTGTGGAATATGTGGCTTTTGATAGGAAATACATTTCCGGTTCCGGAAACGGGCAGTACGGAAATTTCCTGCCCCAAATGTGAGAGGTAGAGTACCATGAACTCGATTTCCCGGCTAGGCGGCTCAAGCCGTTGTTTTTTTTCTTTTTTTTTGTCTCATATATCTGGATGGCATCAACATTCCCCCTCCGGGTTTATATTGCACGAGATCCTATGCACTATAATTGCCCGAGTAAATGAGGGTTCTGGCCACAATAATGCTTAGCGCGACGTGGTACATAACCTAATACGGCGTTGGATTGTGTATCTATTGTCCGCCTTGGGCTGGTGGGGGCGCCGTTTACTTATTGTTTGACAATGTTATCGAGATCAAGAAGTCGTGATCGGCCATGCTGCCCTCATTTGCCGATTCGTAAACGACGATGACGAATGGGACTTTCTGTTGATTATTCTCTTTGATCAGATGCAAACTATAGAATTGCCGCATCTGTCTGGAACCCCACGCGGGATTTTTGATGTGTCACGATCTTGGCGGGAAACTGTGTCACGCAGGGTTTTAGTTGCATGAACAACCCATAAAATTGTACTGCTGGAGATGTGAGAAAACCCCTTGAGTTTTCTTCTGTAACATCACTCTCTACGGCTGGTGATCTTCTAGAATGCGACCGCTCTTTTTTTATGGCGTATTTTGGCTCGGTGCTTCAAGGTCTTTCATGCTTCGGCCGTTTCCATTTCACCTATATGCATAATCCTTGCTGCGGCGTTCAGTCCCCTCGCTTCTACGGTAAGTGGGGCAAGGTGGAATTGTGGGTTATCGTAAGCGATCTGAGGTGGTTGGATTTCTTTTCTTGCTGTATGTAACTGATTTTAGGCGGTTGATAGAATGCGGGCAGCGACTTTTTGCCCTGGTGCATCGTGTGGGTCGGACAGTCTTGCACAGGTATTCCGGGGTATCTGTCCCACTGGATTACACCGCAACCGGGAATCAGGGGTTACCAATTTTGTGGGGTACCAGGTATCAAAATATGATTTACCGCTCAATCGGTTGAATATGACTGGAACACTTATGGTTCTTATGGTGTACTACAGTGATGTAATCGGTGAGCACATGGGTCCCAATCCTTCTTTAACCAAATGAACACGGCAGCTATTTCTGGTTAAGAATAGAGGCGAGGGATAATAACTATACGGCAAAGGAGCGAAATAGCGAAATATACCTCAAAGTCATTAGATAACCCAACTTCAATGGTGTGATAGAACGGCTGAAATGAGTGCAGGGTATGGATGGAGCGGAAGCCTGTCTAAACTGAGACACCACAGAAAAGAAAAAAAACTACAACCACATTCGCCAAAAAAAAAGCAAAAGGAATAAACAAACCGGAATGTGCTAAAAAAAAGCCAACTGTAGAATCCTCTCGTCTCATCTGCCCTTGACCTTAGCCATCGCAATCCGGAGCTGTCTGTTCCGGCTAAGGTTCGGGTGCAAAAATCACTAGTCGCAGTCGCAGCGTATACTGGCAGCTTGCACATAGGCCTCATCGCTTCGCACCATATGGTGAAAAAAGATCACTAGTGTTTCCAGTGATATCACCAACCCCCCAATGAGTAGTTTATCGCAGCAGTTGAAGGTCATCGGCGAGAAAAACGCTTCGGTGGCCCTCGACAGAAAGACGAGATCGAGAATCCATTCTCGCTCGCTCATTTTCGACCCCAAGGTTGCGGCGGCCCAGGACTTTGACTATCTCTTCAAACTTGCCAGTGATCGGTGGGCGGAACTGCTGGTGCCCCATTCCGGCCGGTTCGACGGTTTTTTGAACACATTCTTTTCCGAAGAAACAATTAACTTCGACAGACATGTCCAGACCAAGGAAACATTGGCCCAGCTCAACAAGCACGTGGATGCGTTCTTGGAGCTTATGGCTCCTCTCTACGACCACAGCGAGTTGCTTGAGATGACCGAATGGTTGGTGAGAAGATTCCACATCAACGTGCACAATTCAGAGGCGATCATGCTCTCGGTTTTGCCATACTTCGACCACCCGGTGTTCCTCAGATTCATGAATGTGATTCCTGAAGACTCTTGGCCTCCCATCCTTGCTGGAATTGTTGGCTACAAGAACCAAATGAAGTGCCCTCCTGCATCCTCTATCTTGAAGGTGTTCCACAACGACCCGGCGTTTTTCCGTTTGTACTCCGAGTACCTCGTTAAACAGTTGAAGAACGAGTGTGCCTACGAGAGACAGTTGCTGTTCTACGCTTCCATGGCGGCCCAGGTATTGGTATCACACTCGCGCGACCCAACCAAGCTTAATGATGACTACCTTCCGGCGTTGTTGAGAACCGTGAACGAGCTTTTGGTCGAGCGCAACCACTCAAGAGAAGGTGTTCAGTTCGAAACCAGATTGGCGGCTTACACCATCATTGCTGTCTTGTCTTCCATTCTCCCATTGACTGACGAAATGGTTTTCACCTTGTCCAAGGCGGTCACTGAAGGTAAGGACGCGTTCACTGCCGACGTTCGTCCTTCTGGTCACCGCAGACAAACCATTATTTTGTTGGGCCAATTGTGGAACTACTACAACGAGCTTGATCTTTCCAGCGACATTGAGTTGTTCTCCAACGTTCCGATCGAGGTTTTGTCGGATAGCTCCTCCGTCATCCCTACGTTAATTCTGGAAAAGTTTAACATCACCAAATTTTTGTACTTCTACTTTGTTGACAGACTCAACCATCGTCACGCCGATGCCTTGGAAGTTTTGCAATTCTTGGATGTCTCCTCGTCTGAATTCTTGTTCGAGGGTATTGCTCGCAAACTTGTTTCCTATCTTTTTGCTCCAACTGAGATCAACGAAAGCTCTAGACGTAATGCTGTGCAAGTGTTCAACAAGTTGCTCAAGGCTGATAAGGCGAAGTTTTTGTCCATCTTGGAACAGAACAAGAAGACCATCTCTGACTTGGAATTGGTTCTTATGCATACCTTGGCTGCTACTTCTGATGCCGATGTCTCAGCCTACGATGCTTACTTGGAAGATGTTTCTGTTGAGCTTGAAAAAAACGATATCGTGGGTCAGAGATTTGCCAAGTACAAGACTCAAGCCAGTTCGTTCTTTTCTATTGCATCTTCGGATGATTTTGCCAAAATGACTCCAATTTTGTTGGACAGTGTTCGTGTCACCGCTCCTAGCAAGCAAGGAAGTAGACTTTTCCGTTTTGCGCGTATCACAATTGATAAGCAAGAAAAAAGAAAGGTTGAAAATCAAGTTTCTTACTTCTTGAGATTAGCATTGATGCCTTCTGTTCCAACCAACGTCAGATTGGCGGCGTTGGCCTGTACCAGAACGAGAATGCTTGAAACTGTGGAAGAAAACAGTAGAATCAACTTTTACTTGTTGGTCCCAATTATCCTCCTTGGTTTCTCCGATGAGAATAAGCAAATCAGAAGATACTTCCTTATCTTGCTCCAACTCGTCCACACCCAGAGCGCAAAGCTCAATGAAGGTAACCCCAAGAAGGTTAAGTGTGATTTATTCATGGAATCACAAATCTACGGTGAGACCGAAGCCTCTAAGCGTTCTTTGATTTCTCCCCAAGATGCTCAAGTTTTGTTGGATGTTTTACAAGAAAACAATGCTATTCTTTCTGAACTTGTTGCCGACAGCACCCGGGTCAGACACGTTGTCTTTGATGTTTTGTTCAAGAGTGTTAAAGCTGGCCTGAAGAAATTTGGCTCTTTGCTCATTAGAACCTTCATCCTCACTCAGTGGTCGTTGCCCCAGTGGCCCCTTGTTCTCAAACTGAGAGTGTGGCTGATCATGGCTGCAGAGAATATTGCTAAAAACGGTACTGATGACAGATTCTTTTTCGTTGAAGATGTTAAGTTGTACATCGAGAACAGACCACAATGGCTGGCTGAAGCTCTCTTTGCCGGTATCGAGTTAAAGGAAGATGTTGACACTGCTCTCGTGAATATTGTCGGTGGCCAAACCACCAATGAAAAGAAGATCAACAAGGAAGTTGATTGGATCTTGAAGGCCTTATCTACAGATGGCGTTTTGCAGATAACTGTCAAGGAAAGATTGATCAAGCTCTTCCCAACTTTCAAGTCCAGAGAAGTCAAGTTGAGAATCTTTTTGGAATTGGTTGACTTGGTGGTTAATGAAAACGACTTGCTTTTGGAATTTGACCCAGTCGAAACTTTGCAGTCGCTTGACTTCACTAGCCTCGATATGATTGAGTTGTTGGGTACTATCAATATCGTAAAGCAAATCCCTGATCAAGGAGTCGCCAAGAGAAGAAGAAGATCCTCCTCTTCTACTCAAAAGAACATGGCCAGGGATGACATCAGCTCTATGGCATCTGCTCATTTGAGAAAACTCTCTGTTGCCTTGGACATTTTGGAGAGCCAATTGAGACAGAAAACTTCTGATATTGCTAACCCTGAGTTGTTGCAAGCATTGTTCAAGATCTTGACAGACTTAGACTATTTGGGCAATGAAGGAAAGATGCCTGTTTTGTATGCCCAAGAATCTTTGGCTACGTGTATGTTGCTTTCCATCGTGCAAATGAAGGAGCTGTCCTCGAGAAAGAAGTTGAAGTTTGACTCCAACTCTATCAGAGCAGACTTGATTGTGAATTCTATCAGACTTTCCCAGTCACCTCAGGTGCAAAACAGATTGTTGTTGGTAATTGCTGAGTTGGCTTCCTTGGCTCCTGAAATTATTTTGCATTCGGTCATGCCTATCTTTACTTTCATGGGAGCGCATACTATCAGACAAGACGACGAGTTCTCTAGTTCTGCTTTACAGCAAACCATTGCCAAGGTTATCCCCGCTATCACCGGTGCATCTTCTTCTGTCTCGAATGAAATCGAATTCTTGTTGACAAGTTTCGTAACTGCATTCCAGCATATCCCAAGACACCGCAGAGTCAAGCTTTTTGTTTCTTTGATCAAGACTCTTGGGTGCGACCAATCCTTGCACCTCATCCTTTTCTTGATGGCTCAACAATACTCTTCCAATGCTGCTAAGGGAAAGATGCCAGAATGCAACTCCTTGTTGGACTTTGTTGCGGCATTGGTCAAGACTTTCTCTGCCGATGAATGTTTGGACAGTATTTGCAAGTTCTACGAATTGTGGGAAACTATCCCAGAGACTGAGTTGGACAAGCACAGTGATGAGTACACCGTCTTGTCTGGTAGATCCGTCTTTGGATCTTCGATTGTGAATTTGACTACGACTGAGTTGGTTTCGCTCAAGCACAGAACGTTGACTTTTATCAACCAGGCTTTGAAGACCGACGAAGAAACGTCGCTCACTTCTAACACCGTCTCTTTGAAGATGAAGGTTTCTTTGGTCTTGTTTGATGATCTTACTGAAGCAGAAGACAAGGAATCTATCTTGCAACGTTTTAACCAGGTTACTTCATTCATATTAAGTTCTTTGGAACACTTCTCTGCAACTGGTGGAAAGCAAGAGGCTGAAATTGTTGACCAATTGTACGAACTGCTTAAGAGTTTGTTGAATTTGTTGCCGTTGAGTTACTATATTTCCTCGATCACTGGATCTTTGAAAAACGTTACGGACCCATTGTCTATTAAGATTGCTAAGAACTTTGCTGTTTTGGCGGGTACTAAGTTTGAAAGCGAAGTTAATGCTAACAGCATTGATGACGAATTTGATGAGATCGTTTTGGAGAAATTGTTGCCAATCTTGATTGAAGGTGTTGAGAAGTTCGACGATGTTGAATTAGTCCAAGCCTACTTGGACACTTTCTGCATCATTGTGACTAAGATTGGTACTCTCACTCAAGACTTGGCTACTTCATCTAATGCCAAGTTCTTGTTGAGCTCGTTGAAGACCATTACCTCTGAGCACGGTTTGTTGAACTCTCATCCTGAAATCATTGTTTCATCATTGAACTCTATCACCAGTGTCATCAGCATTCTCGGCGTTAAGGCTATTGGTTTGTTCCCAAAAATTTTGCCTCCTGCTTTGAAGATTTGGGAAACCACTGCCGACCAAAAGTCCGCTGCCGAGGATAGTGAGAGCGAGGAAGAGAGTGACGACGAAGATGATGGAGAAACTGAAGCTAAGATGTTGATTCAGGGATCTATTTTGATGTTATTCTCTTGCTTGGTTAAAAAGATGCCCGCTTTCGTCATTTCTAATTTGAAGCAAATCCTTAAAGCGATTTTGTTAAGTGATTTGATTGAAACTGGTATCAGATCTAGTGTGTTGACTTTAGTTGTCGACCACATTGACAAGGGACAAGTGTTGCAATCTTTGTGCAACATGGCGTTGAATGATGAGATTTACTCTAGTGACAATGCTGCTGACTTGGGATTGTACTTGAGTGCTGTCAAGTCGACTATTGACTCCATTGAGAAGAAGGCTGCTACTGCGCAATCTTCGCTCTTTATGAAGTGGTTGATTAAGTCTTTCGGATTCAGAACTGAGTACGGAGAACAAAAGTTTACCGATAACACGATTTACAGCATTGAGGGATCTTTCCACCAATGTGGTATTTCTTATGTCATGAAATTGAACGACAAGAGCTTCCGTCCGTTGTTTGCCAGCTTGGTTAGATGGGCTGTTAGTGGAGAAGGTTCTCTTTCTACCGAAACTACCGAAATCATTAGATTGACCGCTTTCTTCAGATTCTTCAACAAGGTGCAAGACAACTTGAAAAGTATTGTCACTTCTTATTTCTCGTATTTGCTCGATCCAACTATTGCCATTTTGAAAAGATTCCAGGATGGCAGCTTGGAGGACATTAACTTGAGAAGAATTTTATTGCATTCTTTGGCATCGTCATTCAAGTATGATCAAGATGACTATTGGACTCACCAACTGAGATTTGACACGATTGTCGAGCCTCTCTTGGGTCAATTAGCGAACATTGAAGAGTCCATCGGTAAGCATTTGGTCAAGACCATCTCCTTCTTTGTGTCCAACGTTTCTTCGGACGAATACAACGATAAGTTGGTGCATACTTTGATCAAATACGTCTCTAACGAGCACGACAACTCTGTGAACACAAAGATCTGGACAATCAGAGTCTTGAAGACCGTGTTCCAGAAGATGGGTGAGCAATGGTTGTCATTCTTGCCTACTTTCATTCCTTACATTGCTGAATTGTTGGAGGATGATGATGAAGAAGTGGAGATGGAGGTCAGAAAGGACTTGGTTCGTGTCATTGAAAATATTCTTGGCGAGCCACTTGACAGATACCTCAGTTAGATGAGGTGGTGAAAATCATGCATAATTGCATTACATAACAAGCATATAAAATTTACAGATTGACCATTACGCTTTGAAAGTACCAGATTTAAACCACAGATTTAAGATTAGTCAGTGAAGGTTCAAAAGATTGAATGCCTATAATACCACGTGCTTGAAACATCTTTAGATATAATCTGCTGAAGAAATAATACTCTTTTCGCTATAAATGTAACGGGAAATGTTATTCGTAATGTTGGTTATTGTGCACTTTTTTTGGCCCTATCGACAGAAGTAGTGAGAAATTACAAAGAAGCAGAAGCGCACTGAGCATAGATAACTGAACAAAGAGACATTAAAAAACATTACAACTGGATTGAAATACCTGCAAGTCACGCAAATGAATCAAGCCACGTTTCTTTTGATTATCCCATAGATAAAAACCATTAAATAGCTGAATAGGGCCAACTAGATGGGGTAAGATCACCAGCCTGAAGTGGGAGGAACGGGTGCGCTCACGTGGAATTTCTGTGCATTTCCATGAAAAATTTGAATATATATACACCCTTACCCTGTGAATCGCGGAGAATTCTCAACACCCCAATCAAAAATGGTATGTTTCATTAACGCAAACACGGACATTAGCGATTTATACTAACCTCCAGTCTTTCTTGAAAAACGTTAACAGCTTGAAGCCATTGTTCGACAGAGTCTTGGTCCAAAGATTGAAGCCCGCCACTCAAACCACCAGCGGTATCTACATTCCGGAGAAGAACCAGGAGAAGTTGAACGAGGCCACTGTTGTTGCTGCCGGTCCAGGTGTCACCGATGTTTCTTCCGGTAAGTTGATTCCTGTTTCCGTTCAAGCCGGTGACAAGGTGTTGTTGCCTAACTTTGGCGGTGCTCCAATCAAGGTTGGTGATGAGGAGTACTTGTTGTTCTCCGACAGAGAGATCTTGGCCAAGATTGAAAACTAATTTATTTCCGCTTGTATATACGAATAAATCCCATCAGTGCAGGGTGTGGCGAGAACATTGGAGAGTAGTTGGTTATGGTTTGGCACTGCCTGTAAGTGTATTCAGTTAGGAGTCATGAGCCAACCCTGGAAATGCTGCTCTGTGAGAATATTGGGAGATTTGGTTGCAATCAGGATTGGTTACAATTAGTATTGGGGACAATTAGTGTTAATAATAATCAGTATTGGGATTACAGTTAGCGGGTTGGGTGCCCGGGACCTTAGTTGGTTTGGCGCGACTAATAACTACGCGAAGCTGTGATTCCTCTGGTCACAGTGTTCACGCTGATAAAAAGGAGCAGCTACGACCAAATAAACAATCTTCAAATCCTAGTAGCCACATACACGATCTCCACTAAAGTGACTAATGTGCCACTTTGGCATGCCCAACCGTAGGCAATGCAAGGCGAGGTGGGTCGTGCACATACCACACGATAACACTATCTTTGTCTCCGTTGCTTCTGATCTCACCCCCACACATACTCATGTCTGACACCCGTTTCGTTCAGTTCAAGTTGGTTCTTCTAGGCGAATCAGCGGTGGGAAAATCGTCCATTGTCCATCGCTTTGTTAAGAACACTTTTGATGACATGAGAGAATCTACCATTGGCGCGGCGTTTTTGACCCAAACCATAAACTTGCCAGAGGCTAACACCACGGTTAAGTTCGAAATCTGGGACACAGCCGGCCAAGAAAGATACAAAAGCTTGGCTCCCATGTACTACCGCAATGCAAATGCCGCTCTTTGCGTCTACGATATCACCAGCCAATCCTCGTTCAAAAAGGCCCAGGATTGGATCGAGGAGTTAAAGAAACAAGCACCGGAAGGTATTGTGGTGGCGTTGGTGGGCAACAAAGCCGACTTGGTCGACGAGAGAGAGGTTGACGAGACGGAATTGGCCGACTACCTCGAGCGCACCAATCAGGCGAGTGTAGCGGAGGGCGGAAAGCAGATCATCCATTTGGAGTGCTCGGCTAAATCGGGTACCGGGGTGTTGGAGGTGTTTGACGCCATTGCCAGAGCATTACCTTTGGATGATTCTGGTGCCAAGCGTAATCCGCCATCTGGAAAGCGGGTTGAGTTGAACCGCAAACAGCCACAGCAGCAACAGAGCTGCTGTTAGTTGAGGCCAGGGTAGAAAGACGCCGACAACGTACCTGGATTTATTGAAGCGCGATGAGCATGATGAGTACGACGCGTTGGTGAGTGTTGTGAAAGTACAAGGTACTGGAGGTGCTGGAGGTATTGGTACGGGAGGTACTGGAGGGTACTGGAGGTACTGGAGGGTACTGGAGGTACTGGTACTGGCGGAGCTGGCACTACAATAGAATTGTCTATTGCAACGTATGCTTTTGGTAACCATCGGGCTGTTGCACTGTGACTGAACCAACCCCTTCGTGTGCCAAACGATGGGGCATGAGTAGTCACTACGGCGTTTGGAGTTACGGGATATGTAACGGGGCTGCGCGCTGGGATCACGCGACAGCGTGGTTTTAAGTATTGTCATCAAACGTTTACTGACATACATCGTACAAACTAGGTGATCATAGTAACAGTAGATCCATGCAATCTAACTCTTCTTGGCAAACAATGGCTCACCAATGTTCTTTCCTCTCAACTTGACGCCCAAAGCTCTCTCCAACTTGCCCAACAATTGCTGGTTTGGAACGGCTCTGCCGGCCTCGTAATCGTTGATGACTTGTGGCTTTTCGTTGACCTTGGTGGCCAAGTCCTTTTGAGTGAGCTTCTTCTCTTGTCTGGCTTGCTGAATGGCCTTACCAACGGAGACATCCACCTTCTTGACAGTGACAATGTCGTCGGTGTTGTCCAACTTCGTCAATCTTTGGCCCTCAGGGTTACCTCTGACGTTGGAAGTGCCGTACTTCTTTTCGGTACCGAGAACAGCACCGGTTCTTCTGGCGGCGTTCAATTCGGCTTGAGAACGAGCGACTCTTTCTCTTGGGCCACCACCGCCAATGCGGGCTTTTTGGCCGATCACAGTAACATTATCCCAGTCAGACATTTTTGAATAGTAGGTGAAGAGTGAGTGATCGCATCGTCGATAGAGGTGGCGCAAAGGGAGAGTGCACGTGACCGGGACGGTGGAACTTTCTAGACCGTCTGTGTGCCGGATG
This sequence comes from Clavispora asparagi, assembly GCA_030573135.1. Classification (NCBI taxonomy): domain Eukaryota; kingdom Fungi; phylum Ascomycota; class Pichiomycetes; order Serinales; family Metschnikowiaceae; genus Clavispora; species Clavispora asparagi. The sequence goes on from JAJMCU010000002.1 coordinate 312,143, forward strand.
ACAAGAACCCAGCTATAGGGTCCATTGGTGGTGGAGGCCGAGCCACTGACCCTAACCGTCGCGAGATGCGTATAACGCCCGTAGCAACGCCCTTTTGCACGTCTACGCTCCTTGTTCTGCAGTTATATCAGAGGCAAATTGGGCCGGTAGGCAGTGCACCAGTGGAGAGATGTCCGGGTGCGGGGACTCTGCACCTCACTGGGCCTGGGGACTATATTGCAGACCGGTGTATTGTACCCCAAACCACCCATCCCCCATGGTTTCTGTTACCGTGACCTCCAGATCCAAAAGCGTGAAGGGATTCTCGGAAGAACTCTCCGTTCTTTCGAATTCCCTGATTGTGGCCCAAATCGGCGCCGCCAGCAGATTGAATGCCAACCGTATTAGGCTCACCTATAAAGACGGAGAGAAGCACATTCCGTTGGACTCGGCCCAGTCGTTGTCGGACTATTTCTCAGAAAAACAATTGCAAGATGGCGTATCACTCTACGCCAAGGACTTGGGCCCACAATTGGCCTGGAGAACCGTTTTCCTCTTGGAGTATCTCGGCCCCATTGTCATCCATGCGCTTGTATACTTCTACTACTCCGTCGTCAAGGGAGTGGCGCAATCAACGACACAGACGTTGGCGTTCTGGTTGGCAGTGTTGCATTTTGCCAAGAGAGAGTATGAGACGGTGTACGTGCACCGGTTCTCTAACGCCACCATGCCGTTCTTCAACTTGTTCAAGAACTCGGGCCACTACTGGATTTTGTCCGGGGTCAACTTGTCGGTGTTTGTGTATTCGCACGATGTGAGCGACTTGGCCGAGGCCGGTGTTGTCAAGAGAGCGGTTTTTCACGTGAACGCGCTTCCGGGCTGGATTCAGGCGGTGTTGGTGGTGGTGTGGGGGTACGCGGAAGTGTCCAACTTCATCACGCACAAGATCTTGTCGGGATTGAGATCCGCCGACTCCAAGGCGTACGCCATTCCTCATGGGTACGGGTTTTCGTGGCTCGCGTGCCCCAACTACTTCTTTGAGTGTTTGTCGTGGACGGCGTATGCGATGTTGGTGGGCAACTGGTCCACGTGGGTGTTTCTTGGTGTGAGCGGCGGCCAGATGTTCCTCTGGGCGGTGAAGAAGCACAAGCGGTACACCAAGACATTTGGCGACGACTACAAGAAGTTGAAGCGGTCGGTGTTCATCCCGTTTGTGTGACGGTTACGTCCATGGTTCAGATGATATATAGTTAAATCGTGACATACGTGCAGCTGACACCCGCCACCACATATCTCTACTCCTTGTACTTCAAGCAGATGCTGTTGACACAGTGTCTCTCGTCCGTGGGCGTGTTGTAGCCCTCGCCCTTGAAAATGTGGCCCAAGTGGCCATCACACTTTGAGCATCTCATCTCTGTGCGCACCATGCCCAACAGATTGTCTTCGACGGTGGTAACAGCACCAGGGAGCGCCTCGTAGAACGCAGGCCACCCGCAATGGGCCAGGAACTTGGTGGACGCCTTGTAGAGCGGCTGTTGGCACCCAACACATTCATATACGCCCGGGCCGGCGAGAGTGGCCACATACTCGCCGGAAAACGGCGCCTCGGTGCCCAGCTGCCGGAGCACCCTGAATTGCTGAGGGCTTAACACGGCCCGCCACTCCTGTTCTGACTTAGACATGTTTCTTGTAGAGAAGCGAAAAGCGGAGGCAAAACGAGGAAGCCGGAGCATGTTGGGGAAATGTGCACACCGTTGCGATCAAAAGGGTCTGGTGCGGCGGGTCACGGACCATGGTGAGGAAGTGTTTGGGTGAAAAAATTGGAAGGTTTAATTGGAAGGGGCGTGGTCAACTGTGATTACTGTTGTCGGGGTAGTGAGGTCTTTGCATACCGTGTCAGTAGCCTAATCTAACGTGCGACACAGTCACGATCAAATATATCCTATTACCTGTACTCTTATAATATGTTCGCTGAATGTTGTAGGAATTGATGGTACGAAAATCGTTGGCCAGTTAAAAGAGAAAGATTGCTACCTCCATAACCTCCGTGAAATACCAGGACAGGAAACTGCAGTACTTTTACAGTAGACATAGTGCCTTCGCCAGGGCCACACAGTGGCCGCAATCAACCGGCGAAAATACGTCTGAAGCCACATACGCCACTACAGAGATCTAATTAAACGAGAAAATCAGACTTTGCGGGGATGGACTCCCCGATGCTCTTTTGGTTCATTCTTATCCAATCCATGACATCATAGCGGCACGTCAACGCCCTTAGTCACCTAAGCATCAGTGTTGATGTCATGTGTAATTGTGACACATTAACTACGGTCCGACAACCGATAGCGCAAATTGTCTATATGTACCCCACACTCAGCCCACATTACCCCAACAATAAGTGATATTATTTCTCATGTCTCTACCTTCTCCATCATACACCTCCAATCTCCAGTCTTCGGGGTTTGAAACTGCGCGTAAGAGATGGCCCGTTATCGTCAGAGATACTATCAACGACCTTGATGCCTACATTTTAAAACATCCAGAAACAGAAAGCTGCGGGAAGTTTGTGAGACAGAAATTGGGCCAGCTTCTGGCCCATTTGCAAGCCGACGACATCATATCGGAATTTCTGGCCCGGGATCTTCAGTTGAGACCGGAACTTAAGGACTACAACCATGAATTGGCCCAATTCAATGCGGTGTCCCCAGTCACCTGGTGGGGCGGCCCCGGACTTTTCTTGGAATGTTACTTGTACCAATTGATCAATTCGTTTTTCCGGCAAACCGAAACCTTAGCCCAAGTGGATCCGTACGAGAGATTGAAGAATTTCACATTCCAGCAGTCCAGTTTTGGTGTTTTAGAACTCTGCAAACGGTACGAGGTACTCAACCGCCAAAGGGCGATCGCTAAGCCGGATGAATCGACATTGAAGATCTTGTTCCACGAGTACATCGACATCTCTCTTTGGGGGAACGCCACCGATTTATCGCTTCTTGCAGGCAATGTGACATTGGATGACATCAGAAGCGTTCAAGGTGCCGAGGTCCGCAAAAAGAACGAAGAGAAAATTGTGGTCAACGACACCGATAACGCTTGGACCCATTTGAACAACAGCACCCGCAACAGAGTAGACTTTGTATTAGATAACTCTGGGTTTGAACTCTTTGCTGATTTGAACTTGGCGCTCTTCTTGCTAGACAACAACTTGACCAAAAAAGTGATGTTGCACTGCAAGGACTCGCCTTGCTTTGTGAGTGATACCATGCGTAAAGATTTTGATAACTTGCTTGTACAATTGGGCGATCCGTTGTTTTTCCCCGACCTTTACAACGTTACAGAGGACATGACTGCCGTTTCCTTGTTTCTCAATAACCTTAACGAATATGTTGCAGTGGGTGCAATCGAAGTTCAGCCGCACAAGCTTTGGACTTCTTGCACCAATTTCTGGCATATTCCGGCCGAAACAGACTTGTACCAAGATCTTCTTCGCTCAAACCTAGTGATCTTCAAGGGAGATTTGAACTACAGAAGATTGACCGGTGATTTGGAATGGGATAAGACCACTCCATTTCCAACAGCCATTCAAGATTTGGGTACTTCCAAGCTTCCTGTTCTTGCTCTCAGAACATGCAAATGCGATGTTGTTGTAGGATTGTGTGAGGGGATGAATGAAAAGTTGGTGGCAGAATACACCGGTTCTGGAAATGAGGGCTCCTGGACTTCTTCCGGAAAATGGGCGGTGATCAGTTTCAGCGCCGGCAATTAGATTTCACAAATGATGGTGGATTACGCACGCTTTCTGTTCGCTTGACCAAGATATTAGAGCTACCCTTGATTATCATAACTCTACCTCAATAAAAAATAAACATAGGGGAGAGGAATGTGAGTGTTTATTCTCTGGTATGGCGTCACGCCTTAGTTGTACGCCTGCCTGGTTTCCCCTACTCTGTCTAATTCTATCACAATGCAGATTAAACTATGCTAGTAATACACACACGAAGTAACAGCAGCGGTCTAGCGCATAAAGTAGCTGTACTTGCCCAGTTGCTCTCTGGCCGTATCTTTGGCCTCGGTGTTCAAGTTCCACTCAATGTCAATGTCCACCTCACGTGGGTTGCGGGTGTTGGGTCTGGAGAAAATAGAACCCTCAATGGTGTCGCCCTTCTTCAAGTCGAGCACCTGGTTCATGTAGAAGACGGTTTGCTTCCAGTGGGTGTAGTGGGCCATTGGACCGGTAGCCAAGGTGACCTTTTCGTCACCGGGGAAGTCACAGTCGAACCACACCACGTAGGCGTGGCACATCTCGTTGTCGAGCGCCTTCAACGAGAACTTGGTGTTAAAGGTCAATTCCTCCTTGGTCACAGTGTTGATGTCGAACTCGAAGAACTTGTGGGCCGAGGTGATCAAAGCCTGGTTTTGCACCGTGTCCACCATTGGCTCGGACATGGCCACCTTGATGAAGGGCGAGTAGTCGAAGCCGTACACGTCCTCCCAGTAGTGGATCTTCTCTTCCTTGTACTCGCCATCCTCAATACCGGCAATAGACATGGAGCACTTGTCAGGCAAGATCAAACCGCCCTTGACAAGGTACTTGTCTCTGGCGTACAACACGGTGTCCAACATGGACTCGTACAACAAGAAATAGCCCATCCATTCCGACACGATGATGTCGACGGTGTCGACAGGCAATTGGATGTCTTCCAACTTACCTTGCAACAACGTGATCTTGTCTTCAAATCCGTTCAAGGTGACAATCTCCTTGGCCTTCTCGATGATGTTGGACATGTCGACGGAGTACACGTGCTTGGCGCCGGCCTTGGCGGCGAACATGGACAAGATACCGGTTCCGCAACCGACGTCCAACACCACCTTGTCCTTGAACAAGTGCTTGTTCTTGAACATGGCAGATCTGTAGGCCAAAGTTCTGGAGGTGTCTTTGAGCATCTCCTCGTGGATGCCGAAATGGTCATACGACGTGAAGTAATGCTGTTCAGTAGATGCTAACTTGGTTTTGTCTGTGGCGGACATGGGAGCGATGCGGTAAAGAGATGAGGTAGGTGATGAGCAGAGATGGGCGCGGAGATTTTTCGCGCATGAAGGACAGAATAGGAGATGGGGTGGAGGCAGGACAAGATGGCCCAGGAATGGGGGAGGGAACGCTGGAGACAGCGGGGGGACGGAGGGAAGGAATGCAAAGCGGGATAAATGGTAACGTTTTGGTGAATGTATGGGTGTAATGTACTGGCGTTACCATTGATGTGCAATGGGTATACCAGGGTGTGTTGGTTCTTTATGGATTACCCAGCTTCACCTGAATGAACGCGCAACCGATGACTCCAGTAGCAACCTATCGACCCATATCCCCAAAATTCGGGGGCTTGAAACCAATCGTTGCAAACTCAGTGGAGCCTAGCTTGTAAAGAGCTTGAACTGTGTTCCTTGAGCCTAGTACATGCCAACAGTATGCGCCACCATTATCAAACCAGTAAATTAATCTAACGACATTATATATAGCATTTATGCCGCACGCCAGACCACCTTTTCGCCGCTCACTTTGTCCTCTTTGAGAAGAGTAAGTGCCACGGCCGCCGAGGCGAAACCCGGCTCCAACACCCGCAACTTGTTGTGCTTGAGCTGAGGCACAAGAGCCAGCACCTTTGGCCATGTTGCCTTGAAGTCCGCAATAAGCTCAGGGTAGCTGTGGAACAAATGGGGCCCAAAAAGCACGTCCTTGCCGAACACGAGGTACGTCAAAGTAATGCCGTACGAAACGCTGCGGCCAGGCTTCTCGGTGATGTCCTTGGTGCCAAGACCCAAAAGGTTGTCCAACTTGACATGAGCAGCACCCTCGGAGGCATCGTACAACGCCTGGAACGTGGTGGTGTCGGAGATGGTATCGAGACCGTACGCAATAGAGCCTTGGGCGTACTCTTTGATCTTGGAAGCCACGTCTGGGTCTCTGTAGTCAAACACCGCATCGGCACCGAGCGATTTCAAGCAGTCGTGGTGTTTGGGGGAAGCAGTGGTGATCACTTGCAATCCGTACAAGAGCTTGGCCACCTGAATAGCCAAAATGCCGGTGGCAGTAGCTCCACTCCAGATCAAAATGGCCTTGTCCTTACCAGCCTTGATTTTGAGACCATGACCGAACGACAATGCCACAGTACACAAGCCCAATGTGATGGACGCTGCACCCTCGTAGGTGTTAATCGGACCAGCGGGGTAATCACCAGGAGCCAATGGCTCGGTCGCTAACGGGACATCGTACTTGACGGTGGTAATGGCAGGAAAGCGCACGTATTCGGCGAAACCACCAGTTTCCGGCGAGTGGCCACCTCTGATGAAGGTGGAGACAACATCGCCTTCCTTGAAGCCGGAGACATTGGCACCAACCTTCACAACGACACCGCTCACATCGGAGCCGGAAATGTCGCCGCGGTGGCCCAACCTGTATTCCACATGCTTCCAGTCGGTAGGGTTGGCGGCAAAAGCCACCGCCTTGACCAAAAGTTCATCGTCGGTAATGGTAGGGAAAGGGATTTTACCGACCGTCACGAAGTTCTCGGTCGCAGAAGTGACGAGTGAGGCAGAGATGGTAGACATTGTAATTGGTTAGAGGTTCCTAAGTAGTTTTGGATTCACTGAGGAGGGATTGGATCACGGGGGAGTGTGTGTTTTTGAAAAGTATGTGTGTCCCCAGGGGGACCCACGGGGCTCTATATACCCACATTAAGTGCGTGCTTATTCAGCCCTTCGCAATAGCCGACGAAATATGGGGCCCAGCCCATTCTACAGGCCGGAGAAATACCAGTCGCACATTCCATCGTATGGTGACACGTTTCCATAATGTCTGCTGTTCCTCGCTCTGGGGGATATCTGTGTTGAGGGAAGGAACAGACAGATGGGGAGAATTTCGGGTTGAAAACATTACGGTGCCCTTGCTTTGGATCAATTGCCAACCATCTCAGCAATACTTGCGGTGCCCCAAATTAATTCGCAGACCCTGCCGAAGCGGGCGTGGAAAGCTTCTCCGCCGGTTTGCATGGGGAAACCTTGGTCGCATTGCATGCGGCAAGCTTCTCCGCCGGATGCAATTTGCACCCAAGGCGCGCGGATACCAACTCCGTCTCAAGCAGCGAGTGAGGGTCAGTTTCCAATGATTTCAGAGTGTGCAGAGAAATAAAAGGTGTAAACCGTACGTGGTCTGCTACCCTAGAACGACATGTACTCACGTTCAAATATGTTAGGGTCTTCATCTGATTTGCTCGCCTAAGCAACCCGACAGGTATATCTGCACACCAGTATGTCCCACCACCCTGCCACCAGTCACTAACATGTGCCTCAAGTATACCTCCACTAATGCAGTCACACCATTAAACGCCGCTTAACCCCATTTCAATCACTCAGGCTCTTTTGCTCATGACGGGTAATTACTCTTCATCTCCTTGTACTAAGGAACAATCGTACGGCCGAAGATTGTCTATGGAAACGGCTTATCCGTTACATACACCCGACGAAATCACACGAGGATGTATATTGTATTCATCGAAACATGCGAGTCAATTTCTTGAAAGAAGAGTCAATTCCTCAAAACGAAGGTCATCTTCAGTAAAATACAAGCACTTCACTACGCCTGCACCATCAACAATGATAATCGCCAACCTTGGATTTACAGAACTGACACGCACAAACAATACCTATTAATTGGCCCCGACCCGTGAGTAACATGTACACAGACAGATCGACAGCAAACAATGAGGACAATTCAGCAAAGATCACGCGCATGGCCCTCCTACGATCATTCCTTGCCAAATCACGATTTCCTTAAAACAAAACGTACAAAATTACTCCGCGCGCCACACCAACTTCTCACCACTCACCTGGTCCAGCTTGAGAAGCTCGAGTGCCTCGGCCGCCGAGGCGAAACCTGGCTCCAACACCCGCAACTTGTTGTGCTTGAGCTGAGGCACAATTTCAAGCACCTTAGGCCAAAGCTCCTCGTAGTCCGCAACAAGCTCGGGAGATGTCTTGAAGAAGCGGGGACCGAACGCCACGTCCGTTCCGAACACGAGGTACGCCAAGGTCTCTCCATAAGAAACGCTGCGGCCCGGCTTCTCGGTGATGTCCTTGCCTGTAATACCCAAAAGATTGTCCAACTTGACATGAGCAGCACCCTCGGAGGCATCGTACAACGCCTGGAACGTGGTGGTGTCGGAGATGGTATCAAGACCGTACGCAATAGAGCCTTGGGCGTACTCTTTGATCTTGGAAGTCACGTCTGGGTCTCTGTAGTCAAACACCGCATCGGCACCAATGGACTTCAAAAAGTCGTGGTGCTTGGGCGAGGCGGTGGTGATGACCTTCAATCCAAACAAGAGCTTGGCCACTTGGATGGCCAAGATACCGGTGGCAGTAGCTCCACTCCAGATCAAAATGGCCTTGTCCTTGCTGGCCTCAAGCTTGAGCCAGTGGCTGAACGACAACGTCACAGTGACCAAGCCCAAAGTGATGGATGCCGCACCCTCGTAGGTGTTAATCGGACCAGCAGGGTAGTGCTTACCTGGAGCCAATGGCTCGGACGCAAGTGGCACGGTGTACTTGATGGTGGAGGTAGCTGGTGCACGCACGTATTCGGCGAAAGCACCAGTTTCCGGCGAGTGGCCACCTCTGAGGAAGGTCGACACCACATCGCCTTCCTTGAAGCCGGAGACATTGGCACCAACCTTCACAACGACACCGCTCACATCGGAGCCGGAAATGTCGCCGCGGTGGCCCAATTGGTAAACCACATGCTTCCAGTCGGTAGGGTTGGCGGCAAAAGCCACCGCCTTGACCAAGAGCTCATTGTCCGCAATTGTGGGGAATGGGATTTTGCCTGGAGCCACAAGGTTCTCGGTAGCAGAAGTGACGAGCGAGGCAGAGATGGTAGACATTATGGGTTTGGGGTTGTGTTAAACAATTGATTCTTGAAGAAGAAGGAGCTGTTACGGTAACCACAGGGAGTAAGTGTGGCTTATATAGTGTAGTATATGGTACAGGTGGGATTACATCGCCGCAACTTCCTATGCATGCTTATTCAGCGTTGAGCAAACAACCGAAAAGTGCGGAAATTCTTGGCTTCTGTGCAAACTCCGGCGCGCGAAAAACCTGTCATTCCTTTATTCGGCAGTTTACCTCGGTACAATATACCTTAGTCGCGCCATATCGGTATTAGGAAACAGATTCTGCCGAGTGCTTTGTAAGCACAAGAGCTGGCGCATGCAAAGCACGAGGCTATGTCGTGGAGACGCAAGTCCAGATTGCTGGATCTGTTACTCGCTAACACCGGAACCCGCCTGCTCGCCAACCAACCCATAAGTCTGCCAACCCAATCACTTTGCCAACCCAATCACTTTGCCAACCCAATCACTTTGCCAACCCAATCAGTTCGGCAACTCACTGAATTGATGGGTCATCAAGCTTCTTGGAATCCTGTGGAGCTCTCAGGCTTGGCTTGTGTGGTTCTGGCTCGAGCGTCTTTTCTTCCTACGCGTGCGATTTGCACCCACCGCGCGATGACCTACGGTACAAGAACTGATGACAAATATCTACAGTATATCCAAGGAGCAATCGGTGTCGAAAAGGGTTGTGAAGTTGGTGAATCTTGGTGCTTAATGCATATACTCGTTTCCATTTTTTGCCGCCGTTTCCTCCTAAGTAATACTTATTCTCGTACCATTAACATCTCTTATGTTAGCAATACTATTAACATTTTTAACATGTTTTACTTTCAACATTTCTGATCACCCACATCTTTTACCATTAGAATCTCTTATTATTAATATCTCTGGCTATCAACATCTCACTGTCAACATCTCACTTTCGACATCTCAATTTAACATAATTCTCACTGTCTCACCCTGTCACGAAGTAAATGACACACTCCCGAGGCAACCATGCTGATGCCTAACATTCCAACAAGCACCATGTTCGAGTATTTGTACAACCGTTCGGCATCGGCCGGCCAGCCAGAGTATAACGCATAGGTGGAGGTGACCGATCCCAAATTACCCAACCCGGAAACAATAGCCGCACTCACTGCTACTCCCACATCACCATACCGTGGGCCAAAAATCTCGGCCGACCATGACATACAGATAGGAACGGTGGGTCCAAGACCAAACCCGGCAATAAGCAAACCGGCGTATTTGTTCCACGAACCGTGGGCAAATGTAGTGACAAACATGCCCACGATAATAATTACACACGAGCCACTGAAAAACACCGCCCGGAGGTGCTTGAACTTGTCGGCAAATGGAGTAATGAGCAAAATTCCACCCAAGTCAAAGAGCCAGATTGGAGCGTAGAGGAGCGACACATTGATGGACGAAAGCGAAGGGTTTTCTGCCGCAATGATAGTCGAGCCAAAAACCGCCAAGCCGTATCCTGTTCCAACAACGCCAAAGTACATGATGATGATCGGCCACACGCGTAAATCCGTAATCACGTCGACCACATCCTTCATCGACCACCGAAGAAGCTGGTACCGTATCTCCATATCTCTCTTGTGCAAGATAGCTTCATGCTCGTTGAGAGGATGTCTCGGGGTGAACCAGCGGCTGTACCACGCAGTGACCACATTCTTCGGTTCTGAAACCTCTTTGAATGGGCGGTCAGGGAGCCACCAGAGCAACGTGATGCCCACAAAAATGGTGATGCATCCATACACCAAGTACATCCACTGCCACCCAGTATAGCCCCTTTCGCCGTCCATCTTTTGGAAACCAGCACTAACAAGTCCAGCAGCCGATGCAGAAATCTGTGCGGCCGTGAAGTAGTAGCCAATCCGGCGGGTCAGCCGTTCGTTCGGATACCACAAGGAAACGTAGTACGACAACCCCGGCCACGTGCCGGCACCCACCACTCCGGAAATAAATCTGATCGCCATAAGGCCACGGGAAGAGTCCAAAGCGTGGTAACACGAGTAAACCACGCCGACAGTGATGACGATTCTCGCCAACCACGATTGTGGGCTCACGCGGGTCATGATCAAGTTCATGGGCACGTCGAAGATGATGTATCCAACATAGTATAAGGCAGAAGCAGTGGAGATATCTTTGGCTGTCAAAGAGAGACGCTGGCTCAACGAATGGCCCTGACTCCTGTTCATGGTCAAAGTGACTCCATACACATTGGAGCCAAAAGAGGTGAGGAAATAGAGACACCACAACGCCGGGATGATGCGGCGGTCAAGCTTGCGGTAGATTTTGTTCAACTCTTTGGTGGAAGGCTCCTCCACAGAAACGGAGTCCTCGTCTGGCGCTTGTGAGACGCCCGTCAACTTGTGCTCAAGATCAGACATTGGTGATGAGAAAGCAGGAAGAGCAGAAAGCTGGGTGAGGGCAGTTAGAATTGTTTTTGTGTGAGCCTGGAACCAAAGAGACGGAATGCGGGTTATATATAGCCCGAGCCAAAAATTGGAGGAAAAGAAAAATGCTGGTGTTGGGTCGGACTAATTCCAAGGAAAGGTGGTCTCCGCCTTTTTTTCCACGCATGAGTCGCGCGGAGTCACCCTAGAGTCATCTGCAAGACGGCACACAGCCGTGACTACGAGTCGCTCCGGCCCACCGTGGACCCGTGTATGTGGGGTGCCACTGGTACAGGAGCCAATGAAACCCTGCCTCATGTATCTATAATTACCACATACATATAAGATACGTCCCATATACATCCCAACCGCCCATGTACATGCCGTCATCTGCCATGCACTACCCCGAACCCGAGTCCGCCAATCCGAGCGCCTTCTGAGTTATTTGGGCAAACTCAACACTTTGGTCAATGCAGAAGCTGTGAGTGATTGCATGGGAATGTTCGTTGGTGGCACTGCCGACCTCAAAGTACACCCGTGAGTCACGATGGTTGTGGTATCTTGCCAAAATGTAGTCTCGCGTGTTGTCGTGAACCCAGTAGTCTTCATGTGCAAAAAAGCTCCAGAGAATCGTGCCGTGGGCGTCTGGAAGCTCTTTGAAAAACCAGTCATTAAGGACATCATCTCTGTGAATTACCAGAAGTTCTTCTTTTGCGAGCGTAAGTGCCTGGTGCACAATTCTTGGCGATTGGTAAATCTTGAATGTGGCGTCTACCGAGTTGTTCCATGACTCAGTCAGTTTCGGATCCTCGAGCACAGGTCGAGCGATAATTAAGTGGCGGATAAGAAAACGAGCTGCCGAATCAGGCAAGATCCAGTTCAAGAGTTTGAGGAACCACAAGGCCGCGGTTACGACCGGAAGAAGACTGAAAAGCCGCACAAACGCTATGCCTGAGTTGGACTTGGCAATATCCACAATGGTGGGGCAAATTAGACCCACGAACCGGATTTTGACCATGGACTTAACATTTTCATCCGCTAAAAGCCGTTTAATCACGCGTTGCGTGATATACCCGCCCACGGAGTGGCACAAGAAATACACCTCCGTGTGCCCCGCGAGAATCTTCTCCTTCAAGATGTGGTACTTGTGATTGATCTGGTACTCCAAGTCAAAGAACTCACGTTCCTCCTGCTTTCCGGCTCCGACAAAATCCTCGGAGGTTTGGAATCCAGCGTGAGAAATAGCCAAAATATCGAAATCTGGGTAGGTCTCAGCAAGAAGCCCGAGGTATGTGATGTAGTAGTCAATTAGACCGGGATTTCCAGGAATGAAAGCCAATAGCTTTGTTGTGGGTCCATTAGTGGAGCTGGGAATAGAGTATTCCGATGTAAGAGGGTGATTCGAATTCGTCTGGAATGACATCTTCCTGGCCAGAGCAACTTGATGGGTTCTAACCGTTTTTAAGTGTGCATCTGACTCCACAATTCGCGAATGCGCTTGCGGTACTTAGAACCTTGAAACAGATGTAAGACGTATGAGGGACAGACGGAATACTTCTTATTTTAAGAAAAAAACAAAGACTTTATTTATTTGAAGCAGATTTTACCAATAGAAAACGGGAAATCCTTTTAAAAGTAAAACACTTTAGACTAATCAAACCTCATACGCTCGCCAGAATCTTAGTTCGAGTACTTTTAATTTCCATAAAAAAAAAAGAAAACATACTTCTAATTTTCTCCCCGTCTTGACTCAACCATCTAGTCTTTGTTAAGATCAAAGATATAGTGCTGGGTTGTAATTTCAACTTCATCTGTATCCCTCAGGTGTAAATCTCGCTCATGGTAGTGAAGCGTGCCCGATTTGTGAACCATTATTACGACCTGAGTTCTCGTGCCATAATACTTTCCTCCTACCGGGGTTACTTCTTCGGGGACAAAGTGAGTCTCAAGCGGAGGGATGAAAATAGAGTTCAGAACTTCCTTCAACATGCTCTCAAAGTTTTGACCACGGCGGATTTCACGGTCAAACGTATCTGTAGATAGCAATTCATAACAGGCAGAAAGTAGTTCCTCATGGTCATACCGTTTCTCTACCGACTCTGTGATTAGTCTACTAAGCAAAGTAGTACCAAGATTGACCTTGGGCCAAGGCGAACCAAACAGTGAATTCGAAAGCCCGAATGTCGAAGGCTCAACCAGGTCAACATGAGGCTTTCCATCTTCCTTGAATGAAGCATGCACTTTGCTTCTGTCTCCACGGTTGCTCATTAAATTAAGAGGGCGCACTCTCCCGTCAGCACCAAGTTCCAAATTCCCATAAACCAAAGTGAACCCGCCAATTTGGTCCAAAGAAACATCTTTCCCTGTGATAGAGCTTGTATTTAAGAGGGATTCTAGCTTGTCGTACCACTCGTTGTCATCAAGACTGGACGTCAAGTACTGGAGAGGTAGAATACCTCTGGAAACCTCACTGATGATGTGTGTCTGTTCTCTGTAGTTGACCAAAGCAGCCAATTTGCCCTCATCAGTAATGCCAATCCAGGTTCCTCGTTCTGGTCGGGCCAAATCTAATGGCGAAAGAATCTGAGATCCATTATTCAATGGCCTGAGTGAAGCCAACTGCGTCGCTCGCGCAAAGTATTCATCTCGGTTTGATAGCAAGATGAAAGGATAGTCGGGATGTAATGTGGAGGAAAGAAGTATGCACATGCCTTATTTGTGAAAAAATGGCGCCTTGGTCTTTTTGAATTATTTGCTGGCTTACAAGAAAATAGGTCACTAGAATCACGCCTGCGTTGCCTCGCGCTCTTTACAAATATGTGCACCCTAATCCCAACACTTCCTTTATACACCTGAAATAATATCACTTCTCGTATACGACTGTGTCCCATTGTTGAATTTTTGGAACTGGATTCGGAGCTTTATGTGCGCTGAATTTAATGAATTGCTAACAAGCAATCTTATGACTGTCGAAGGATGAGTTCGCAAATGAATCCTCAAAGTGATCAACATTCTCGTACACTGCTTCAGAAAGACCATGTTCCATGGATGATCTCAGCCTATCCGAATTCATGTCGCTCTCAATATTTATAAATTTTGAAAAGTAACTTTTCCTCAGCGATTGATGGCCCTCGCAGACCTCCGGTGTTTCACTTTTTTTCGTGAGATCGTGCTCCAAATCTGAAATGCGGGGGCGGTTATCAGTTTCGCGAGGCGACATGCCCAACAGTAATTGACCATTCAGGCCGATTTCTGAAGATTGATCAAAACTCTTATCAACATCGATATATGATTCGGTTGGAGATACTGGAGTAGGGAGCAACATTGTATTGCTGGTACTGTTGCTGAAATAGGGCGAACGTGCCAACTCTTCCGCGGTGGGCCTGGCATCAGGATCCCACAAAAAGCAATACTTAATTGCCTCCGCGAGATCATCATACTGGGCGGGCAAAATATTATGAATAGATGTTCCCATGGTGTAGGGCATAGTAAATCCTAGATTTTGAGACAATTCTGTTGCTTTTGCCCATTTGCCGCCAATGTCGTTTCGGTGTGAGTTTTTAGGATGTCCGAGCACCTTAAGTACCTGCCAGATTTGATCGGTTTCGTTTCGTCCACAAAACAATGGCCGGAAGTTCACTAATTCCACCGCTACTGAAGCAAACGCCCAAACATCAATTGGCTGGGAATAATTTGCATGCCTTAATAAGATTTCGGGGGCGCGGTACCATCTAGTAGAGACGTAAGGAGTGAGAGTTCGTACGGTCTTGATGTTCTTGGCGAGGCCGTAATCACACAACTTAAGCACATAGGCATCATTAACCATATCAGTTGGGATATTATGCTTAGAGCCATAGTATTGGGTGGTCGATGACACCAATATATTTTCTGGTTTCACGTCCCGGTGAAAGAAGCCGTGGATATGAATGTGCCTGATGGCATTGAGTAGTTGGGAAAGCATGCTTTTCACCACTCTTGTAGTCAATTGCCTTCCAACATGCTTCTGAATGAATTGATATAGATTTTGGTTCATCGGCTCCATCACGATGTTTAGTTTGCCCGAAACATCATCTATGAAGAGGTTGTAGATTTGTAACAAGTTTGGATGCGATGGAATGGTGAGAATAAACCGAACTTCATTCACACGCAAGTAATCAGACGTATTAGGTAGTTGAGTTTTCATGACTTTGACAGCAACTAAGCCAGTGGATCTCACATATGATAGGTTTCCATTGTGTATTGGTTGCATCATCGTTCCTCTTACCAGAAGATCTCGGTCGAAAAAGTTGCTGATATTCCGTTTGTACTTTGCTAAAAGGGCGTATCCAAAACTGCCATAACCCAAACGGCTAATCATGTAATAATTTTTTTGAAAAGAACCGACTTGAAGTGCGGGAGAGGTGTGATCAACATTCATCTCAATAGCGGTAACAGTCGGCCGTTGTAAGAAGTAGCTGTGAGAAGATGGGAGTCAAACGAAATTAGAAATGGCAAAGAATAATCGTGTCAAAAAGAAAGATGAAGAGAAATTATGCCAAAAGGTTTCTGTTCTGTTTCAGAGAAACCGGTCTTTTGCTCTCTTTTATATGTTCACAAAGAGGTGTTGCAGCCGGAACAAAAGCCGCATTATCTCACGTATTGTTTTTGCAACTACACACGGGGGATGAAGAATATAATAGGGCGCCATTCTGGGGAAATCGAATACTCTCAGGATTTATGCTCTTAGCTAAAGTACGGTGAACTAAGGCCCCCTTTTGGATTGATTTGTACTCCAATACATCACTACTTCGGTAAATCTCCTTCAAACCTGAAGCATGAGCAATTCCTGCTTTATTTCGGATCGCATTTTCATTAATCATAAATCAAATATATACATATGGAAGATAACTTCATGTTTCCATTTTCCCCGATTGTATACTGTCAAAAAGTAGTTTGGGATCAACAGTAAAACTGTTTATCTGGGCCACTTCTTCTTCGCCCTTCTCGGTTTTTCGGGCCAGAAATCTTTTGCTGTCTCGATGCTTCAATCGGCAGTTATACCCCTCAGGGCATTCACCGTATTCTTCATAGTCAGGACAATTGAAGCAGTGCAAGAAAGGGCACTTGGCGCCTCTACTGCACCATCCACGTTTCGCAAATGGGCGACATAACCAAACGCTATAGTTTGGGTCGAAGGCTAGAGGCGGAGCCTGGTGCAGAAATCCACAATTTGGAGCAGCACAATTTCCACGAAGATAGAATTGGCATACAGGTTGATTGTGCTCACTGATTTCGTGAGATAATTGACAATTTGTGTTGCACGAACGTTTCAAAAACCGCGTGCATACCCTTTGTCGCTTGATGTCATGGATATAACGGCCGTTTCCCCCCACCAGAAACCCGCTTGTTCCAAATTTCCGATAGCGCAACTCGGGGCGTTCGTGTTGCACCCTAACCAAGGTTCCACTGGGATGCATGGCGTATTTCCATACAAACCAGTGAATTTCGCTTGGGTCAGAGCTTGGAGTCAGTAGCGGAATAAGCCGTTCTCCGCCATCCATGACAGCATACGTTACTCCCTTTATCTGCACACGGTCACAGTCTTCGGTTTTGGCCATGTTATCCGCCAACCAAAGCTGCTGCTGCTTGATGGATACGCCTGTTTCCAGTTTGGGTGCGGCCGGCTTGAGCTTGGATTCGGATGTCGGCTTGGTGATTTTCCCGCTCTGCCTTAGACACCCAAAGGACATCATAGTTTTTCCATCATCATCCGCAAGAAAAACTCTATTGCCCCACATTTCGTTTCTGTTCTTTCTGTCTTTGTGAGGATGAGAGACTTCGTTCTTTTGCGGAATATAGACAAGACGTTGGAACTTTGACGGGATGAACAGTCGTTTTTGCGCAAGCTTTGCTTCAACTTCTTTTCTGAGTCGTATGATCTCGGCCGATTTGGCCCTGATAGCTTCGCTCTTTGGTGTGTCAGCCATGGCTATCTCATGTTCCAATGGTATTTACGCTTCGGTCACATCGCGAATCTAGTCGCACCTAAACATACATGATTGCAAAATCTTGACAATCCCAATCGTCGCGGGCAGAGGTAGCTATCTGAGCTCCCTCGTTCCCGAAATCATAATTAGCGTATCGGTTTATTGGATTCTTCCCTTTGTGGCTGATTTCTAACCTTTATGGGGTCCTTCTAATTTGGGTACCGACCCCAACAGATATCTACACACAAAACCCATCGAACCAAACTGTCGGCCGGGAGATTTCTTGTCAACCTTAGACCATCAAATTTGGTCAAATCATCTATGCCTTCGTGTGTTGAACCAATTAACGCCTTTATCTGGCCGGGGTAACCACTTCCGGTATATAGCGCTTCATCAATATGGCATTCGCCATCTGAATTCATTTAGCCGGTTCAACCAACAAATCAAAACTTCCCATGGTTAACGAGAAAGTCTCTAATTATGCGGTTAGTGCAATTGGACAAATCCTTCCGTTGGAAGAGGAAATGTGTGTCGAAATGGTGAAGTACACTTTGACTTTGCCCGACTTTGAAATCGAAACGCATCTTCTAGATTTACTTGGTCACAGTGAAGAAAGTTACCGGTTCATCTCAAAGTTTCTTCAACTCAAAAAGGAAGAGGACGAAAAAACGAAGGACTCAGCTTCCAAACAAGCAAAATCAGCCAAACCAGAAGCCTCATCACCCATTCCAAAGAGCAACGCTAAAGACACAAGGCAGGCCAACGTCAAGCCAACCGTCGCTTGGGACAAAACTACACCAACGGCACCACAAAAAAGTTCACAGAGACTAAAAAGTAATAAGGATTCCGTGACTATTTCTGAACTAGCTGATATTAAGCCATCAAACAAACTTTCCGGCCAACAAGTCAAGAAAACCAGAAAGAAGAACCTTGATAATCTCAAGGACATCGAGGCTGCATTGAACGAGTTGGAGATTGAAAAGGCTAGAGATTCATTTAATGCCACTGATTCTTCTATTGTGAGGCGGACTTGCAATTGTATGGCCACTAGACATCCGCTTTTCGAGGTGGCACCGAATTGCTTAAACTGTGGTAAGATCATTTGTGTGAAAGAGGGTCTTCAGCCCTGTTCTTACTGTGGCACTGAACTTATCTCGGAGAAGGAAAAGATGGAGATCATCAAGATCTTGCAGTCAGAAAGGAATCTTCTTGAGACAAAGCAGGATAACCCGAAGAACAAACAGGTTCAACAGCAACCTTCCAAACTAGCTGCACCTAAAAAGATCAAAGTTTCTCTAAGTGCTGGTGGAAACATGTGGAGAGAGCAGGAAGAAGCATTGAGAAAGATCGAAGAAGAATCCAGAAAACAACGTGCACGCGAGGAACAAGCAGCAAAAGAAAAGGAAGAACTTGATGAGCAAATCAAGGAACTTCAGCATTACGAGCGGAACAAGGATATTAACCCCGAGCTAATCAAGGCACAGGAAAGACTAGAGACATTGTTGAACTTCCAGGCTACTGGAGCCGAGAGAACGCGAATTATTGATAACGCATCTGATTTCGAAATGCCGGACCTTTCGAGTGGTAGTATGTGGTTATCTGCCACAGAGAGAGCCTTGCAACTTAAAAAGCAGCAAAAGCAACTAAGAAAGATCCAGCAGCAAGAAAGGACCAGAACAGGACGTACAAAGAAAGTTTTGGAGATGGTAATCAAAGACGGGAAAGTGAAAATGGTAGAAAAACTAGTTGCAACCGAGGAGCCTGCGGAAGAGAAGAAAGAAATCAACGAACTCAACGATCTCATCAAACAAGAGAAATTGGACCAAGAGCTAGCTATGGCAAAGAATACCTGGGATTACGAACAGGATGAGGATAAGTGGGAAAAACCGGTCTATGTGTTTCAGCCCGCGGGTCTGGCCACGGATGAAACTGTTCCTAATAGTAGAGTGCAATTGGGTCATTTAGATAGTGACGAGCTCGTAGCTGCGTTACCTTCTTGATGTTATATACATTAAAATATAAATGCGTGATTATGCCAGTGTTATGCTTGTTGTATCAGCGTCTCTTCATGCGCTGTTTGAATCTCTTGGTTCTCGGATCATTGATCTTCAATCTTTGGTAATTGTTACTAAGAGGTTTCTTCTTTTTACCCGAGGTCTTGAATAGGTCAGGCTTGACGTAAGTCTCGTCATCATCAGTGATAGCGTCATCCACATCCTCGCCGTTCTCCATATACTCCAGAAACTCCTTTAGTTCACCTTCATGAATTTTTTGCAATTCAGCGTGAACATCCTTCCCATCGAATTCTTCGGTTTCATTTTCACCTCTGGGCTTGATCTTCCAGTTTCTGGTCGTTCTCTTTTGTGTGATTCTCTTCCGCTTTCTTGACGGAGCAGGTTCTTCGATTTCCCCTTCCTGGATATCTTTAACACCAGATGCTTCTATCTCACGTTCGATTTCTTCTTTCTGAGCTTCGAACTCCTCGTCTATCTTGAGGTTCTGGCACTCGTGGAACAATGCAGACAAACTTTTCTTGCTCCCAAAAGACAGAAGCCGAAGAGGTTTCAATGGAGAAGGAGTCGTGTTAAAATTGACAGGAGATGTGGATTTTTTCACTGGAGTGCTGTAAACATTGCGCTTGATGGGAGAAGAATCCGAATCCTCCTCTTTAAACAGAAACATCTTATTCACCTTTCCCAAATACAACGGAGTTTCTTCTCCTAGAGTCAATTCGGTCACAGTCAGTGGTTTCTGCGGCGACGATGCTTGCTGAAGTTGAGCCAAAACGCTTTTTTTCGTAGGAGATCCTCTCAAAGGGGTCAAATCAGTAAACTGGAGTTTGCGGGGAGCTTTTGTGGGCGTCTTGAAAACATCAGCAGAATGGGCTTTTCTGGGAGAAGGCAAGTAAGAAAGTGGTTTAGTGGGCGAGGAGAACTGGCCAATGGAAATGTCTTGCTTTTTTTGCTTGAGCGGCGACGATTCCGGAGGACTGACAATCATGTCAAAGATCGAAAGGACTTTTCCGTTTGCCTGTGGTGTAGGGCCAAATTCTGCATTGAGGCCCAATTCCGGTTCTTGCAATTCTTCATTGTCTTCCAGTTCGGGATCTGCTTTTGCTGAGGCGGTGGATTTGCTCTTTTCTTCCTTTGCGGTATCAATTGGTTTGCCGCTTCCTTCCTTTTCCTGAGGCTTTACAATTTTGTCCGCTTCTTTTAGCTGGGTGTATGTCTTGTATGCTTTCCAGATCTCTTTGTCGGCCTTACAGTCTGATTTCGAAGGAAGTTTTCCGTTTTCGGCCAAGAACTGTTTTTCCCAGTCTTTTATTCGGCGTTTGTAGCGCAATAGCTTTGGTTCGGACATGGGGTGAAGATGGTGGAGCGCAACGCGTTTCTATATCTAAATGAGGTGCATTGCCCACAAAATGCGACTGCAACCTAATCGTATGCCCACCTAAAAAGGTGAACAGATCAACGGAAAAAGAGAAAATTGGGACTGGAAATGTGGGTTCTGGAATCAGAAATATGAAATGTAGCATCTGGGATGTGCAAGTCTGGAAAACCAGAAAACTGGAAACATGGAAAATCTACGTCTGGTATTTCAATGTTCGCTGTAGGTTGAGATGCCTATCTCTAACTATTTACACTATAACAGGTCCACATACAGTTTGACGCCCTCAAAGGGAATCTTTCCCGGGGTCTCAAACAATCTAAGAATGCCGGTCATTGCTTTTTTGAATGCAACTCTCTCATTTTCCGAATTAAACTGTTCGTTATTAGCTCGGAGACTGGCGAAAGCTGATCCGGAAATAGAGCCACTGTTGTTCCAGTAGTTTTCAAGAAAACGAAGACACTCAGCTTTGTTGTTACGCATCTTCAAGTAAACGCACATTCTAGTCCATTTCTCTACCGCCTCAGCGGGGTCGAGATTTTTGTCGAAAAAAATATTGTCCCACTCGAGCCAGAACTTGTCCCACTTGCCTGCGTTTCCATATGTCAAAAGAATGAGTTCGCGCAACGCGGCCGTTACCGCAGTTCCAGGCATGAGCTTCTTGTGTTGATCAATAAGATGCAAAACGCTTCTAGCCTTGTTTCCAGCCATGCTAATCACTGGGCCCGGAGAAGAGGTAACAACCGTTCCGTGCTGGATAAACCCATCAACGTCACGAGGGCCGATGACCGGTTGGGCTACTTCCGTATATGTCAAACGCCATAGCAAAGGCACAAGTTGCGGGTTTGCTGACAATGAGAGCTTGTCGTTGGAAAAAGTGTACAAGGTGGAAATAAGGCGAGACAACGCATCCAACGAGGCATCCACACGAGCTTTTCCGGGGTGGGTGTCAAACGAGGGCGAGTCAATCAACAACTTGGCGTATTCGGTGATGTCATTGATTTTCTCTTGGGCTAAATCCGCGGTCAAGGATTCTTGGCTGGTGTATTTGGCCAATAGAGCGTTTTCCACTTCATCAAACGACACCAACTCGGGTCTGGCCAAGTGCAAAGTGCGCAAGAACTGAAATCTGACGGTGTGGTCTTTTGTTGACAGCAGTAGAAACGACTGGTTGAACGAAGTCTGCAAGCGTGCCAACTCTTCTGTGGTTGCATCGATCGGTTGGCTTTGCAATTTGAAGTAGAACGACTCCAAGTCTGATGTCGCCGCCGAGTAGCTTCGGGCAGAGGTGTGGAGTCTTCTGATGCCGCTGAAGATGTTGTCCGAGTCGAGGCCACCGTATGAGTCATGTGAATACTTGTGGGAGTCTTCTGGTTTGCACCACAACGACTCCAAGTTCAACTCTTCTCTTCTGGGTGCGGTCAACATGTGCATGTCTATACCGTCGTGATGACAAATGACCCAGCTGTTGGCAGTCTTGCCATACTCATTGTCGGTAGCCAACGGGCCTTTTCTCGCTCTGCGGATAAGTCTTCTACGCATAGATGGAGTGATAGCACTCGATACCATTCCCTCCATCGACGGAACCGAGTTGTAGGTATGCTTGAGGTGGATTCTCAACTCGTTCGCCGCCTTATAGATATGCTTTTCGGACTTTCCGGTGGCAATAACAATGAAGTCGATATTCTTGTTGTTTTCCTTGAATTCATGCTCCTCGGGCAACTGGGTCATATCGAACAACATGAGATTATCCAACCCATAGTCTCGGGCTAGAAGACGCATGAATTCTTCAACCTGGGGAGGTGCGTGGGCGGGGATTTCGGGTAACACCATTTCTTTAGTTTCCACAAGCAGGGACGTGATGTCTTCCCGTAAGTACCACGGCACAGACAAATCGCAAGCGGCATTGTCCAATTTTGGCTCAGTGGATTCTGGAGCAGTAGATCCGGACACTAAAGAAGCCAAATTTGAATTTAGACGGACTGAGTGAACCACAGAAACGCCAGAAAGCGATTTCCATGCTCTGGTGCACGGAGAACTGGTCCGAAACAGGCGAAGCATTAGGCTGGGGAAGATGGAAAACGCCGGAGGGCCAGAAATGCATGGCGGAGGTGGTTCTGTCTGCAGGTCGGCATCTCTAAGTACTGAAGGACAGTGGCAATTAGGAGAAGGGGTTAGTTGGGTAGAAGGACAGTGGAGACAAATTCTCTGGTTCAAACCCGGCCGTTATTCACTTTGCGTCTTTTAGAAAACTTTTTTTGTTGCATTATAGTATCTGTCAATATTGTCTGGTTTGGTATCAGTCAGTGGGCCAAGCCACACGGGTGTATTTCTGCAATTATAGAAATGCAATATTAGCCAAAACCATATCAATCCAAATCATTTACAGGCCTGGGTTTTTTCTAAATTGATCCCGTGAGCCGTTTTCTGTCAGATATACGTTCAGTCCGAACCAGATCTCACCTAACATGCACTACCGGAGTACGGCTCATCGCGAGTAGTTAGCCACAAAAAAATTACACCTCTTCAGATCCTTCCAAATACGACATGGCCAAACTAGTACATAACGTGCAGAAAAAGCAACACAGGGAGCGTTCGCAGACCCTGGATCGGGTCAAATACGGCCTTCTAGAAAAGAAGAAGGATTACCGGTTGAGAGCAGCCGATTTCCACAAGAAGCAAGCCGCATTGAAGGTGTTGAAACTGAAGGCGGCACAATACAACCCCGACGAATACTACCATGCGATGACACGCAAAAAGACGGATGAGGACGGTATTGCCATTGTGGAGAGAGAAAGCAGCCAGTCGCTTTCGGCGCAGCAGTTGAAGTTGCTCAAATCGCAGGATGCCAACTACGTGAAGACCATGAGATTGAATGAGGTGCAGAAGATCGAGAAGCTCAAGAATAAGTTGGACTTCAAAGCCAGTGGTAAGCATACTGTTTTCGTTGACTCTGTGGAAGAGCGGGAAAGCTTCTCTGCCGAAGCGTACTTCAAAACAGATCTGAGCATGCTAGAGAGGAGAGAGAACAGATTGCGGATGTCGCAGCTCGAGACCAGTGACAAGATCATCAAGAAGGAGTTGTTCGCGGACCAGGAAGAAAGAGACAAGCTCGAAAAGGAGAAGTTGAACGAGTACCGTTTGTTGAAGGAGAGAATGAGCAGAGAAAAGCAGTTGAGAGAGGTGGAACTGAAAATGGAGATGGCCAAGGAACTAATGAAGAACGGCGATCGCCGCAAGTTGCGCGATGCGGACGGAAACGTGCACTTCAAGTGGAAGACCCAAAGAAAACGCTGAGTGTTGAACATTCACTACATCATAGATATTGCATACCTACACCTACCTACCTGACGTAGCCCACCTACTGTAAAGACTCTACTTGTCGTGCTCCTGTTCTGCGACCTATTATACATCTATTACCTGCCTGATTACTCTTATGCTATCTCTCGTCTAATTTTCGCTGTCTAAGCTGCGGTTGATGTAGTCGACAAACATTGGGGTGATTCTGTCTGCATCCACACTGCGCATTCGGTTCAAGCTAATGAACGTACGTCTCATTCTCTGTAGCTGGGCAATGCTGACCGAAGTCGGAGGCATCTCGACCACCAATTTCGCTTTGGCGTCGATAATAACCTCTCCGCCTATGGCCGAAAGTTGCTGGTGCTGGATGATCTTGCTGATCACCTCCTGGGTGCGCTTGTCCAAATCTTGCAAGTAGTTGTTTCCCAGGGTAGGTTTTACCAATGTGGCCGCATTGGGCGGAGGGGGTCTCTTGAGCACAAGCGCATCCCACATTTCGTCGATTGGCAAGGTTTCATTCTCATAGTCACTGATCAAGGTGAACAACGGCGAGTCCCATCGGGAGTCCGCGTTGGGTTCCTCGTACCGCATCTGCAACTGGGAAATTAACTGCTCATCCCATTGGCTATTGTGGTTGGCGTTCCATTCAAGGCATTTTTCAAGGGGATTCATCACTTGCACCACACAATGTGGCGTGACAACACCTTTGGCCTCGCAGAAGAGCTGGTATCTGAATCCTTTGATGTACGAAAGCGAATCTAAGATCACGATGGTTGTGCGGGAAAGATCTCTTTTCACTGCAGACATCTGGGTGCCTCTAGAATGCTTTTCGGTACTAGACTCCACGTAAGTATTGTGGGAAATGCCAAGAGTTTCGTCCGAATGGTAGATGATCTTGTAGTTGTGGCCTGGACCATTGGTAGCTTTTGCATCTTCGATTCTTGCTTCAAGAAGACTTATGAGTTTCTTCGCCCAAGTGGTTTTGCCAGAGCAGGGCAATCCGGTGAATGTGATTAAGGGCATAATATTTTACAACCCGATACTGGCTTTCTTCTGCACGAAAGAGATATGCGAGAGCTATGCGGTTGGTAGTAGTTTGTGAAATTGATTTTTCACGCTGATGAGTCGCGAATCACTACTCCACACGTTCATACATCTAAGGCGAGAACAGTACTATTTTCCACCAGCGTGGTATTCTCTAACTTCCCCTCGTGTTATTGTCCCTGGATTTGCTAATGTCCTTTGTTCCCAGAAAAGTCTTCCCCGATTATCGGCTTCCGCTCTCGAACTTCAAGGGCCATCACCAAAAAGCGCTCACCAAGTTTGGTCATCTAGCACCTCAGGTCGATTTGGTGTTAGAAGTGAGAGACTCTAGAGCTCCTATATCCACCACAAATGTTCTCTTTGATCGTGTTTTGGCCCGTAAACAGAAACTAATTCTCTACAGCAAGAAAGATCTCTCGGTTCTCAAGCCAACCCTACTAGCCAAATGGCATGCGAACGAAAAGTTTCTCTTCGTCGATACAAGATCCAAGAATGATGCCAAACGTGTCTTGGCGGCCATCGAAGAACACTATAACACAATGGTTCCACCGCCTCCTTTAGGGCTCCGTACCATGATTATTGGCATGCCTAATGTGGGGAAGTCAACCTTAGTCAACACCTTGAGATCGGTGGGGTACATTGCGCCGTTGGGGGACCGGGTTTCGTCTAAAAAGACAAAAGTGGCGAAAACAGGCGGACAGCCCGGTGTCACGAGAAACACAAGCGAAATCATTCGTTTGAGTAAAGACCCAGATATCTTGGTGTATGATACCCCCGGTGTGTTCCTTCCTACGGTGAAGGACGGTGAGACCATGCTTGCCCTTGGCCTTGTTGGATGTGTCCACACATCTTTCATTGACCCGGTAATTCAGGCTGATTACTTATTGTATCTTTTGAACTTGCAAGATCCTACGGGGGCAAAATACAGAGAATATATGGGCCATCCAACCAACAGTATTCACGAACTTTTATACAATATCGCCAAAACAAGAAAAACGCTCCAGAAGGATGACTCTTACGATGAATTGGGAACGTCCACCTTCTGGGTTAACTTGTGGAGACAAGGAAGAAACCTGCGCTATAGGGGATTGTTCGACAAAGCTGCCATCCAAGAAGTGGATGCGTCTGAAATCAAAAAGTTGTTAAAATTAGAACAGTCCCGTGTTAAAGAGACTACTGTCCATACGAAAATCACGAACAGCTTGGGTGAAGATGGAACTGGTTCATCAAAAAACAGAAAGAGAACAGCCAAGGATAGAGAATTCGACTTGAGAAATCAGCTCTTCAAGTTATAAGTATAGAATGCATCTTATATTTACATATTGAATCCATAGATATCCAGCACCTAAAGATGTTCAAAAACCAAAATCAGGTACAGATCTGTAGTCCCCTTCGTCTGCGCCATAATTTCCCTTCTGTTCGTATATGGCCTCATTCTTTGTTACATTTTGTTTCTTCAAATCCACCTTTTTCAAATACTTGATATCTAACTCTTCTATGAGTCGTTTTCCGATGTGACTTGACTTGTTAGAGGATTTCAGTAACCAGTCTGAGCTTGCATTTGAGTTCACTATCAATGCATTTTCAAGATTTAGCAAATTCGTGGCATCCTTGTTTTCTTTCAAAGCCAATTCAACAAATTTCGGGTCTTGGCAAAATGATATCCAATCTTCAACTTCTAACGACTTCAATATCAGTTTCCTTAAGTAGTTAGAAAACTTATTAGAGCCTGGCGAGTTACAAAGGAATGGGTCAGACGTCTGCAATTTTGTTGGTAGATTCAATTTAGACGAGTCCGTTCCCTTCATTGTTACTTTAAAATTGTCGATAGTAGTCTTATAGTCCTTTGTATCGTCCAAACCGTCCTCACCGACATATGTGCATGCATTAACAAAGCTGTCCATTAACCCATCCAACGTATGATCCTCCTTGGGGTCCGACTTATCATCTTCCACACCTTGCACCTTGGGTTTTTCGGCCAATCTTGGAAATTTTCCAATTTTTTCGTCCTCTTTGAACGGTAAACGAATAAAGATATAGCAATAACAGAAGTCGGAGCCATCCTTCACCTTTACTGGAATCATAGCCCCAACCTCAATCTCTTTCGCCTGCTTCCTTACAAAACGAGCGATAGGAGCAATTTGTTTTTCATAGAGCGTTTGGCAAAATGCGAAATGAGTAAGGGTGTTTTTAAAAGACGAGGATTTCTCGGGCACGATGAACGACGCCTCATCGGTGAAATAGGAATAAGGAATGGATGTGATTTTTAAGAACCCAAAAATATCGAGCTCGGATGAGATGGCCAACTCTGATGCGTCGCGCAAGTCGGAGTCCAATGCTAGTAAGTCAAAATTAGAGAACTTAAACCCTGGGACCGTGTTTTCGTGATTCACAAACACCTTGTCGAACTGCTTATCATTCGCGTCCGTGTCGTCAAACAGGTCTTCAACATTTGCCTGAAAATTCTTCTGCCAAAAAAATTGTTTCGTGCTTCTCTCTACCCGAACAATTTTATTGCCGTCAACAATATATTCATGAAGATTAGGGGATGTGATTTCTGCTTTGGCCGCCGGATATACCTCCACCTGCCAAACCAAGCATGAGTCATCTTCAGATGGATCGTATCTATCTTCGCTGAGAACTCTTGAGAAATCAGACCCAAAACGAAGATCTCCTCTAAATGAAGGCATTGGTCTTGTCTTTTTCACGGGCGGGCAATAGTTGGTTAAGTGAGAAGCTTCTTTAACATTTAGAACATGGCTGGAGTCAAACTGACGCGCTATGGAGATCCAATCCCTCTCCACGTTTCCCGGATGAGGAGAGTTAAAATCTGCACCGATCACCACCAAATTGATCGCCAAATCCTTGGTCAACCCCAGAATAGCGGCCACTTTGTTCTCAGAAAGAGAATTCAAAGCCGATTCGGCCGAGGTCATCACCACAATATTGCGCTTGAACACCTTTTTTCTCGTTTGCTCGAATAAACTCACGGAAAACACTAGCGCCTGAAACCCGTCGCTGCAATCGGCAATTGGCATCTTAGTGGGAACCAATTCCTTTTTGAGCCGCTGAAGCTGTTTGTAAGTCGGCGTCTCAAAGTCCACGAGGACATTTATGCCTCGAAACTTACCCGTTTCGGCAAGAGCGTGGTTAGTGTGGGGCGAGTGAAATGCCACCACTGACACATAATCAGTTTTCAAGCCTTTCATGAGTTTTGTAGCCAATGTGCTGAACATGTAGTTGTACGCTTCGGGAGAAATGGCCGGGCCCACATCGACCACAAAAACGGTTGCTTCTTTGTCTGCCATTTCGGTGGTGAACTAGAGTAGCACAGGATCAAATCGGGAGAGCGCGACCGCGACTCGGAATCAGGCAGGTGGTTTCCCCCAAAAATGGATATCTACGCCCGATTATTCTCCTTCCACCCAGAGGCGCCAACGGTGGAATTTTTGGGTTCTGTGCTGATTCTAGTGGTTTAAATTCTGTTTCAGTTCCCTGTTTCCCATTTTTGCGGCTCAGGAGTTGGTTTTTGATGGCTTGTTCTGAGTGACAGTCCTGTGTGACCCTGTGCACGTCTCAATTTGACTCAACCCAATTCGCCTTTACGGTCTTCTTCCTGAACACCTTGGGTTCACTTCGTTTCTACCTTATATATATATATGTATATACATATTTTCTGATGTCCAACCTGAACTCTGCGCCCTACCATCCGCCTCAAAACCTGCGCTACCATTCACTCATTCCTAGAGCGGATATCGTCAATCCCAACTACCAGGCGGGCTATTTCCACCAGACCATTCCATCGCTAGTTTTCAACCATGACCCCCATTCTGCACCGGGTCAGAACAACCCAGGATTCCCTTTGTTAGCTCCGGAGCCACAAATTAAACAAGAACCTCTCAACTCCATTCCGCTCGTGCTCAATCCATTGGGTCAACAAAGACCATTTTCTCTGCCAAACACGTTTGGCATGCACCCGGCGCCCATTTCCAACGCCTCTGGCATGTACTTCATGCCACTGGCTCCAGTATATCCTCCCCATAGAGCCATTGGCGATGACAGATTTATGGGGGCTCGCCCAATGTTCGGCGAGCGGTTTCCAGCCCATTTGGCCAAGTTTCCAGGAGATTCGGTACCAGTGCTGATGTACCAGTCCAATTTCATTCCGGTACAACACCCTGAAGCGGTATATTCCGCGCCAAACCCTGGTATGTACGAAAGCGGCGAAAGTGTGGCGTCATATGGAAATCGACCCGGCTCTGTGGAAAACGACACCAAGAACTACAAGCCGACACATACGAAGAAAAACTCGCGGCCCAAGATCAACAAGATCGTGAACGTGCCGAAAAAGCATACCAGAAAAAGACGCTACGAAATCGGTGAACACAGCAATGATGAGCTCTTTGCTAAGTTTCTGGAGGTGTTGGGAATCAAATCGGAAAGAACCGATTTACGCAAGAGTTACCGCCTCATTATTGAAGATCCTTTGGAGCAGAAGCTCTTTGATTTGTTTGTCAACCAGCTTTCTGTGTTCATTGATGTGTTCTTGGCGGAGAAACACTTCCAGAAAATCATCCCCGAGTTGGCTCTTCTCGATGAGACTCGTTTGATTCTCGACTCCATCTTTTGTTTCAGCTCCCTCATATTTCAGCGTATGAGTCCAAGCGATATTGACCCGTTGTGCCCTTTAAAGTACTATCAAAAGGTGGTCAACTCGATTAGATATCACTTGAGTCTTCCTGAAGCTGACATACCCGAAACTGGTATTCTCGCTCGTTGCCTTATCAGCACAAATATTCTATGTATCTATGAGTTGTTCTTCATTGCCATTGACAGTACTTACGTCAAGGGTGCTGGCAGTATCCTTCTGTCGATTTTGTCAAAATGGAACAAATCCGAAAGTCTCCTCAAGGACTCTCCCTTCTATAATACTTGTTTCTGGGCAATGTTTGTGTGTGATTTGATCTTATCGCTTAAGTTAGAAGCCCGTACGACCTACTCGTTGGAAAAGACGTGGAGAGCGCTCGAGCCGGAGTTCTTCGAGAGCTTTGAAACTTATCCTGAAGAGAATACTGAACCAGTCGAAGGTGGGGTTACTCAACTACTCCAGTCTAGTTATTTGGTATCGCGCAAAGCAACCACATACTGGCTACATAAAATCATGATGCTCTTTTGCGACATCACCGAGTATTTGAATGCGTGTGAGGTGACGACAAAAGAGGATTTTGAAGCGAACACAAAATTCGAAAAATGGAAGAGTTTGGAACTGAAATTGAATGACTTCGAAATGAACATGCCTATCTATTTGAAACCATTGATTACCAAACCTTCCAGCCCCGATCGTCTTTTTCCTCTTATCTATTTTAGAGATGAGCAAACCGCTATTGTCGCTCTCAACTTTAAGCTCGCAAAATTATCACTCCATGTTGCTTTGTGCCGCAACACTGTGGTGAAGGATACGAACTTGGTAAAAAAGGCGAAAGATGGCTATCCCGAAGATTTCAGAGAGAAGTTATGTAAGGACTTGGTCGGAATTATGTGCACATACGACTCGAACCAAAAAATCTGGCCTGTGAACATTCATGCGTTACGCCAAGTTTCAAAATACCTCAAGAAAGATTCTGTGGAATACGCAGAGTTGAAAAAGCTTGTGATGAGAATAGCTAAATTCATGCATGCGGGTGCTAATGTCATTTCGATAGTTCAGACTAAGCAACCCACGCCTGTGGAACAATAATTTACTGTTAAATATTAATGCATATTAAAACTACACGAAGGGATTTTCTCGTTTATTTAGTAGGTTAGTTTCTTCCCTACTTCTTTATCTCGCGTTCGTTGTGGGGCTATAAGAACTCAAACCTTTTCCTTCAATTGCAAAACTAAAGCAGTTCTAGACGGAATGTAAATGAAGATTGCATTGGATCGGTTGTTCCATTC
This sequence comes from Clavispora asparagi, assembly GCA_030573135.1. Taxonomy (NCBI): domain Eukaryota; kingdom Fungi; phylum Ascomycota; class Pichiomycetes; order Serinales; family Metschnikowiaceae; genus Clavispora; species Clavispora asparagi. The sequence goes on from JAJMCU010000002.1 coordinate 343,103, forward strand.
CTCAGGTGAAGTTTTGAACGTAATTTTTTCTCCGGATTTAGTGGTGTCAACAATTCTATTGAAACCACCAAACTTTTCGTCGTCAGAGTTGAGAACAATCTGGTACTCACCCGGAGTCTCAACACCCAACTTGTAATCTGGGAAAGATTCGGTGGGGTGGAAATTAAAAATAAACAAAAGACCGTTCCTCTCGAAGGCCACAACCTTGTCAATCTCATGTTTCAAAGAAACATAGGCTGGGTTAGACAGCAAAATGCCATATTTAGTGTCCGAGTGGATCATTGCTGCATCAAACTCAAAAAGCTGTTTGTAACGCAATAAATCATCGTGGATCAAGTTGAATTGGCGTCTTGCATAATGGTACGATTCACCATTACCTTCTCTTGGGAAATCCAACCATTCAGGGTGGCCGAATTCATTACCCTCGAAGTTGAGGTAGCCCTCCCCTCCTAAGGAGAAGGTGATCAATCTAATCATTTTGTGGAGCGCGATACCTCTTGACACAACTTCGGTCAAAGGAGAAAGAACGGACATATTGGTGTACATTTCCTTGTCCATAAGCCAAAAGGCAAGGGTCTTATCGCCAACAAGAGCCTGGTCGTGAGACTCGCAGTAACTGATACATTTCTCGCCGTATCTTCTGTTTGTCAAATTGAAGACAATGTTTCCAATGTCCCACTCGTCGTCCAGCAAATGCTTTAAAATCTTAATCCACATGTCTGGGATAGCCATTGACAATCTGTAATCGAAGCCAATTCCACCAGAAGTAATAGGCAAGCACAATGTTGGCATACCACTGACGTCCTCAGCGATGGAAGTGAATTTGAACCCATTTTCCTTCTCACTCAATTCTGAAAGTAAAGTGTGCGCTAGCATAAGATAAGTTATGGCTTCCTCTTCCACCAAATCAGGGTTAAAGTATTCATTGTAATCGCCGCTGAATCCGTAGCCCAACCCGTGGTGCTTGTACAACATGCTGGTGACGCCATCAAACCTGAACCCGTCAAACTGGTAAACCTCAATGAAAAACTTCAAATTCGACAACAAGAATCTCAAGGTTTCATAGTTGGAATAGTTGAACAAACGCGAGTCCCACAAGTCGTGCGCACCTTTGGCGCCGCCGTGGAACAAGTAGTGGTCAGTGCCATTAAACATGTTCAAGCCATCTTCAACATTTTTAGACGAGTGGGAATGTACCACATCGAGCAACACTTGAATACCCAACCCGTGGGCAGTGTCAATTAACTCCTTCAAGTCTTCCGGAGTGCCGAAACGAGAAGAAATGGCAAAAAAATTGGTCACTTGGTAGCCAAAGGATGCATAGTACGCATGCTCCATGACCGCCATCAACTGGATGGTGTTGTAGCCCAAAGTGTGGATTATAGGAAGGGAGTTCCTAGTAAATTCCTTGTAAGACGCAATTTTGGGTTCCAGCGAAGAAATTCCCACGTGAGCCTCGTAGATCTTCAACCCATCTTGTTTGGCAAACACAGGTCTAGAGTTCTTGAACTCATAGGCTTGTTCCGGGTTCCAGAATCTTCCTTCATACAAAGTGTTCTCTGTCGAAGCAGTGGTTCTGCGGGCCCAGGGGTCAAGGCGGAAAATGCGCTCTTGTGACGGAAGCACCATAGAGATCTTGTATCGTGAATTGTGCTCAATTGCATACTTTCCATCCACCGGAGGAATCTCCAACTTCCACAAGCCAAACTCATTGACTCTCTCGTACACGTGAGACTCGGCGTTCCAACCATTGAAGTCGCCCACGAGCGACACCAGGGCCACATCGGGGACGTACTCCACCGACACGATACTTTTGGTTTTTGGGTCCGCGTGAAGTCCGTATTTCTCGTAGGACGACGCAAATGCAGCAAGACTACCCTCGGACTTTTGCAACGTCTCCAACCACTGTTGGTACTGCAATTGGCGGCTAATAAGCCCGTTTGAGTAAGGTTCCAACCATGGGTCTAAATCCAACGCTCCCTTAATAAGGGACTTGTTATCGGATGCTGATGACATGGAAGGGGATGTAGCCGAAATTGTGATTGGGAAATCCGTTTACTTTTGTTTTAGGAAAAGAATAAATCAGGGAGAAAATCAGGGTGGAGACAAGGTGTTTCGTATCTCTCGAACACTTACATCATGCAAGACACCCCGCTACCTGCAGATAAAACTGGCACCATTGCTTGGGGAACCCGGATTAGGCATGTATGAGCCGCACCGATTGTTCGTCACTGGAAAAGCTTCTAGGGGTGATTTCCTTGGTGGTCCCCGGCGAGAGGTTATTTGTGTGGTGGCGAATGCAGCGAAATCTTAATGGGTGCTGCGAAAAAAAAAGAAATTTGTCCGTGGAAGTGGGGTGGGGTGATTGGCTGGGGGGGTGTATTGTCTTTTTTACAAATTATTCGGTGCAGAGCATTCTACACAGTCAGCCCGCCCGGTGATTCCCCGTCACGTCTCGCCGGAAAAACATTTTGCCCGATTTTTCCTCTCAAATGAAAAGTGGTACAAATTGGCGGAGACATGACCATGCCCAATTGCTTTTGTCTCCTATATGTGCATGGCGGGCTATTTTTGCAATTGTATCTCTTTGAATGTGTCGAGGTGCTTAGGAGCCAGCGCCTTTCCGCGCCTTCTGTTTTGCTCCATTGCTTGCGGTCCCATTTGGCCCTCGCTTATAGAGACTGCTTCATTTGTTCTGGAAATCAGGTAAGGTAATGGAAAAGAAATTTTACTTCTGCGTTGCCTTTCTACGTAGGTGCTCTCTATGTTCTTTTATTGACCCACCTTAGGTATGTCTGTCACTAGAAATCAGTCTGTGACTAGAAGTCGGTAAGTCACTAGAAAACAGCCGGTAACTGGAAATCGGTAAGTCACTTGAAATCAGCCAGTCACTGGAGATCGGTAGGTCACTGGAAATCGGTAAGTCATTTGAAATCAGCCAGTCACTGGAAATCGGTAGGTCACTAGAAATCAGCCAGTCACTACAAGTCAGAACATCACTGAAAATCAGTCAGTCGCTAGCAATCAGTCAGTCACTAGCAATCAGTAAGCACTCAAATCCACCGTCCAAGTCTTCACACACCCGTCCAATCCGATGGAGACAAACGCACCACTATTTTCGCCGTACTTGAGCCACTCCAATCCGGAAACACCGGTTTGGTGCGCCAACGGAAACTTAACCACCTTAGAAGGTCTTTCCACCGAGTAGACAAAGAGACCGCAATCCAAGCCGCCACTGACAAGGAATTTGGAGTCTGGGGTCCATTGAGCGTCATTGACCTTGCTGCTGTGGAATGCCCATCTAGTAGTGACGGCACTTTTGTCCTCTGTATTGTACAACGTGTACTTGCCGGTGTTCTCTGCAACAGCAGCAAATTTTCCGTCCGGTGAAACTTTAATCAAGGAAGGGGTGGCCCGCAACGCAGCGTAAGATGTCACATGTTTGATTTCCTCGCCAACGGTGTACTCTTCAACGCGCTTGGCCGTTTCGTTGTTGATGAGGATTCTGTTGGAATCAGGAATTGCCGAAACGCACGACGAAACAAAGTCTAACTCGACAGAGGCGAAAAGCGAGAGCGACGAGTCGAAAACACTGATTCTGTTCTCAAATAGCACCACTACACCTTGGGAGACCGCCGCAATCTGCTTTGGCTGGCCATCCAAGTCGATGGACTCACCTGCTCCATTTTTCCAGATCTTGAGCTTGTCATCCCAACCAGCAGTGAAAAGACCCAACTGGCTGTGGGAAATGCTCGAGATGTAATTGGAGTGGCCCTTTCCATCGGCGAAGGGCTTGGCTAACGGTTCCAACTTCGTGTCGGAAACAGTCCACTGTTCAAGTTTTCCCTCGGAACCCCCAGTTACCAACATGCTGTCAAACACCGCGGCCGCGGTCAATGCGCGCTGGTGGCCGTAGATAACCTTAACGGGTGCGGAGCCGTCAGGGGTAAAGAGGTTCAAATCGCCGTTGAGCGAAAGCGAGATGATGTATTCCTTGGTCACAATGATGCCCACCTGTTGGTGTTCCACCGACAGCTTAGGCGAAACAGTGTAGGTGTGTTTTTCTGCCCACGTCTCCGCGGCCCAGAGCTTGTTGGTGTTGTCAGCGGAGCAGGTCACGAACCCGGTGGAGTCGGCGGTCCACGAAATGCCAAAAATACCTCCCGTGTGGGCGTTTTCGATTTTTGTCACCAATTCACCCGTCTTTCCGTCGTAAACCACTATGGTGCGGTCCGATCCCGCACTTACCAACCACTTCCCGTCCGGAGAGAACTTCACCGCCCGCACGGTGTTGGTGTGGTTTCCCCTCACACTCTTGTCGAACTTGAACGGAGGCCCATTGAAAAACACAAGCGCCTTGTCGTTTCCAACCGTTGCCGCGCGGTACGGTCTTTGTGGCTTGATGTCGACCGCGTTGATCGCCTCGGAGTGGCCCTGGATCTCTCCGATGGTGTTTCCCGAGTCCCACGTGAAGCAATGGCCGAATTTGTCCTTCCCCTGGCCCACGGCAATGAGTCGGGAGTTGTCTGCATCCCACGCAATGGACTTGATGGGCCCACTCAAGATCTGGAACTCGCTTTTGACCGATGGTTGGTCAAAGCCGTCCTTGTCGTACACAGACGAGTCCCAGATTTTCACGTGGCCCGACTCGTCGCCTGACGCGATGTAGTTGCCCGAAGGGGAAAACGCTGCCACGGTGGTGGGGAAGGTGTGTTTGGTGAACTGCACCGGGTTCAATTTGTCGTCCAAGGGGAGAATGATGATGGATTTTCCCGAAGCGTAGGCAATTCTGTTGTTCACCGCATCGTAGGAAAGAAAGGTGGAGTTGGCGCGCGTGGTGGTGGGATTTGGCGGGTACAAGGCCGTCTGCGAAATCATGGTTGGGTTTGGGCGTCGGTAGGAGAATGACGGAGTATGTAAATCCACTGCGGTGGAGTTTCCACAAGACGGTGTGCACAGGGTTTATCTGCGCCCCACAGTTGCGGCCGTGGATAAGTCCGTCGACGGTAGAGTAGAGGTTGAAGGTGGGACAAGGTCAGACTTCAGGTCACTGCAACCCGTTCCCCTCCGCTTTGATCCGTGCCACCTCTTTCTTTGTCCACCTACAGGTTCCTATTCATGGTAGTCTCTTTTCGAACAGCAGCGCTGCTCACTAATGTACACGTCTATCGAGTAGAACTATCTAAATCTCTGGGTAAAGATCCGGTCCACGCCCGCCTCCTCGTACTCGGCCTTGCTGACCCAGATCTGGTGGAACGTTCCCAAAGACGCTAACACACTGCCGCCGATCCACGCCTGGTTCACTCTCTCGTTGGCGTTACCAATGGCATGGAGCCGGATCTTCAACCCGGGGTTGGCGTTCAGCAACTCGGTGTGGAGCCGCTCCGTCAACTGCGGCACCAACGACACGCCACCGGTGATGATGATGTTGTGTGCGATGGACGTACGCAAGTCGATGTCCACCGACGCGATGGTGTGGGAGATCAACTGGCTCAAGCCTCTTATCGTTTTCGCGGCGGAGTCGGGCGCCGGGGTGGGCGTGGACTGGCTGGAGTCGTTCTTGCGCGCGCGCTTGAGCGGTCTGTAGTCGTCGTAGGGACTGGAGATGGACAACTCGCCGTTGTTCGCCGGGTACTTTTGCGTGAGCTCGTGGGACGAAAATGGGTACGCAGCGGGGTCAAACAACGCATCGGCCAACTTGAACCGGTCCAAGCACACCTCGATGGACTGGCCCGACGGGAACTCCATCATCCGCTTCTGTTCGTCCTGCAAGTAGAGCTCTTTGACCAGCGCCGCGTGGCTGGCGCTGGTGCTGTTCATCTTCTTTTCCGGCACCTCCAACAAGAGCTCCTTGAACTCGTTGTAGATCTTCTGTTCCTGGTACTGGTCAAACGACTCGGTGATGCCGTCTGGCACCTTGCGGGGCGTGTAGTCCGCCGCGGCGGGGTACACCGTGGCGGTTTTGTCCTTGACCTTGTATTTGGGCACAAGCGACAAGTCGGGGTACTTGCGGCGCAACACATCCGCGATCTGGTCGTTCAAAAACTGGCCGCCGTAGTTGGTCTTGGTCGAGTTTTTGAGCAAGCAGATGCCGTCCACCACCGGCACCACACTCACGGTGTCGTGGCCCACATCCACAACCAAACACGTCAGTCTGCCTTGCTGAAACGACACACACGTCGGCGTGCGGGCAAGATACAACGCGGGGAAGTTGAAGTGCTCGTAAAACGACTCCACGAGCTGCTGGCGGTACGCCTTGTCCGTCCACACCGGCTCGGTGATGAGAATGGGCTGTTCCTGGTAGTCCAACTTCATCACGTCGTCAAAGTAGTATTTGTACTGCGCCATGGCGCCATCCCAGTCCTGGACCATGCTTTCCTTCATGATGGGGATGATCTGCGCCTCGGACCGAGGGTGCTCGATCGAGCCGCCGAAAACGGTCTTGCCGTCTTTGGTTTTGCTGTACTGCGACGGCACAATGACCTTAGGGAAATCGTCGCCGGAGTAGCCGATTCTGGTGTTGAAACTGCCCGCATCTAGCACAATGGCGTTGATCTCGTCGCCTCCGTACACCGTGGCGGAGTTGCTGGCGGACATGGTTGATGGTGTATGTTGAGTCGGTGGAGAAAATGGATACGCGAGTGGTGGGGGGAGGTAAGGGTGCGCCCCCACAGGGGAACGTCGGAGTGAACATCAGGGTAAATCCCAAATACTGTGGTCGGTTCTATCAATGTGTTTGAAATGCATTGAGTATGCTATATATTTGGTCCGACACAATAGTTGTAGCTGTTGCCACATGAACTATATATGGCGTAGGAGGAGTAGCAGGAAATGAAGTGCGGCATTGGCACGCACCACACACTACATTTACCAAAAGGACTTCCCGAGCTTGGACTTGCAGAACGTTCAGAAGCTGTGCAATTTTCAAGACTTTTGGAATTTTCGGACATTGTAAGACTCGTGGAGGTAGATCCTGTAGATCCCGTAGAAAGTGGGAACATCGTTCAACTCCTGGACTCCCAAAACTTACGGAACTGGTGGCCCGCGCAAAACTCCCACCATTTGCAGAACTCGTCCTCCGACTCTGACGTCTACTATAGTTGGTATGAATATTCACATTATCGCTACAGACCGGCTCCTGATCTGTCCCTTACAAGATCTTGGCCTCGGCGTCGATAAGGCTCACCAAAAACTCGGCCTCCAATCTCTTTCTACCCTCCTTGACCCAGTCATCCGCCAACTTTCTCGACCAGCCCTTCAAGTTGGCCACGTCCTCCACCGCAACATCCAAGTCGCCTCTGATCAAACTGTTTTCCACTCTGGCAATCACAGACTCAATGTCCTTCCCCTCGGGCTTGGCACCTTTCACCGGTAACAACAACTTGGAGAAAATGATCGACGACAAGTGGCCCAACAAACCAGCATTAGGAGGCAACAACGACGCCGATCTCAACTCGGGGGTGATTTGTTCCCATGCAGTCAACAATTGGGGAAGCGTCAAGATGGACTGGCTGCTCTCGCCGTTAAGGATGGGCTTCAACTCCGCCACCGCCAACGCGAGCACCTCATCTTGTGACTTTGCCGTCACCGACTCCAAGTTGGCCACATATGGCTGGTAGAACTTGGCGGTGGAGTCTTCCTTGGTTTGGAACAACAACGACTTCAACTTGCCCAACGACTGTTGCACCAAGGTTTTGGAGCTGCTAGCAGCAATCTGCTTTTCGAGGGACACGGCAAACGCCTCGATCTCCTCCAACCTGGAGTTGACCGCTTCCAAGTTCTTCAATCTCAGATTTCTCTCCTGGTCGATCTTGTCCTTGACCAACGCCTCGAATCTTTTGGTCTGCTCGACTCTGACCATGGAAGTGGCGTTGACTGCAGCCTGGCTAATGGCCTCCTTGGCCGCGTCCACCTCCTTGGTGAGCTTGAGCTTGTACTTTTGCTCCAACTGGAGCTTTTCCGAGTTGAATTGCTCCAAGATGTTGCGGGTCATGTCCAATTCCTTTTGGGTGTAGGACGAGAGCAATTCAGTTTGCGAGCTCTTCAACCGTTCCTGAACTTCCGCATCGAACGACTTGTTCAACTTATTGAGCTTGGTCGCCAACAAGCCGATGTTAGTGTTGATGTTCGAGATCAACGCATCCTTTTGCGTGCCGATGGTGGACGCATCAATCAAGGTTATCAAGTCGTTGAACGCCTTGATGGTAGCATGCACGCTTTCGTCGGCGAAGCTGACATCTTGGTTGGCCAACGCGATCTTGGGCAATTGTTCAGTATGTTCACTCACAGGTTCGATGGCAACGCCCTTTTGCAATTGTTCCGCTGGCGTACCGTGCGACTTTGCCGCCAACTTCTTTTTGGTTTCTTCGAGCAATTGCTCGCCCTGCTGCTCCAACTTGGACGTCAACTCACCAATTTGCTTGGAGGAAGGAACGGAGAAACTCAACTTCTTCCACGACTTTTCCAAGTCGTCAATGCTGCCGTGCTCAATGAAGTGGATGAGCTCCTCGTAATATGGCAATTGCTTGTCAATGACAAAGTCCATCACCGTGTCACTCTTGGTAGCGGCATACAAAGTGGCACCGTACGCAATGGAGGTGAACGCCGCGGTCTTGAACAAAAATCCGGCAAAGGAGAATTTCTTCTTGTTCTCCTGCTTCTTTTGCTCTTTCTCGTTGTTCTTCTTCGCCGCTTCCTTCACTTCCGGGACGGCCTTGTGTCCCTTTGGAAGTTCGCTCTTCACCGGTTGCGCAGTCACGGGCGAACCGGGAGTGCTGCGAGGAAGCGCTTGCAAACTTCTTGCCGACGACACAAAATAACGGGATGCCACTTTTGTGGACAAAGCCGCAGTTTTGTGGGTAACAGCGCCAATCATGTTCACTATGGGGTTTGGGAAGTGTTGAGATTTTTTCTGGCCAACCATAGGTTGTGGTAGTGGGGGTGTACGGGTGTGGTTCCCGGCCCCGGTTCAACGTGGGGCCAATGTTGTATGGTGGAGGCCAATTGCATGGATTGAATTTGCATGGATTTTATTTCGCTGTTTTTGGTGTTATAGCTATTTCACTGTAGCTGGTGTTCCGTAGTGGTGCCAGGTGTTGTCCGAATCTGCATTTTGCGTACATATATTCCATTTAGTGCATCTACGTATGTTCGGATCCGCACCACCCTCTACTATGCTGAAGCAGTGGGTCGAGAAATTGGGTTTAGAAGCTCATCCGGCGGGTGGCTATTTCAAGGAAACAAGCAAATCCACAATCTCCACCACTTCTGCCACGGGGTTGACCGTTCCATTGTTTACTAACATCCTCTTTTTGCTGGAGGAAGGTGGAGCTCCAGGTTTCCACCAGATTCAGTCGGATGAAGTTTTTGTTTTCCACGATGGATTTCCTTTCACGGTCCATTGCATCCACCCGGATGGAACGTACGAAAAAATGCGTTTGGGCAAATCCGCGGACCAGAATGAATCATTGCAACTTATGGTTCCCAAAGGCCTGATATTCGCATCCTCAGTTGAAAGAGGCTGGTCTTTAGTAGGCTGTATGGTTTCCCCGGGATTTGACTTTCGTGAGTTCCGCCAGTTCTCCATTTCCGAATTGGTTGCCCAGTACCCGCAACACGAGAGTGTGTTGACTGCGTTATCTTCATGATAAAACCTTGTCTCTAACCTCTCGTATCACCAACGTGCACGAGGAAAAACTACTCGGAACCCATAGTAGATGTTCCTTCCAATAGACGCTTTTTACTCTCCATACGAATTGCAGATTGTAGTATAAATAATTCCAAACACATCTTATATGATTGATATGCCTAAAGCTTGGCCACAGGGGCCAACTGGGTAGACAAGATCCGCTTCATCTCATTGGCAGATTCGGTTAAATAATACTTCATGTAGTCCGATCTCAACCCGTAACCCTTCTTGCAAGAAATGTGAACGTGCAACCAGTCACTGTTGACCAAATAGGCCAAACCGAAACCTTCGTCAATGACCTGAGACCAGCCCCAACTTTGGAAGTTTTCCGACGGCACTTGCGAAGTCGAAATATACCAGTTAGAGGAGTACTTGAAGATAGGGTCCGTGAAAATCTCCGGGGTTGCTTCTCCCTGCTTGATCATCTGCAGCAAGCCCAAGAAGTGACGGTCAACACCCTTTCCATCCGCCGCCTCCACCAAGTACTTAACATGTTGTTTGCACGCAGCATTGAAAGTAGCAATCTTTTCCTCGTTTGTGGACTTGCTGTTTGCCCAAGTCTCAACAAAAGTCTTAGACTCAACCGAAACGGATCTTCCCGTTTCAGTTCTGCCCTTCAAGTACTTCCTGGTGGCAGCACTTTCATATGTAGGACGGATCTTACCGGTGAGCTTGTAGTATGCCAATTGGAACATCATCTGCACGTAAGCATCGGGCGAAACCTTAAATTTCTTGATTAAGTTCTTACCATAGCCATAGTATTGGAATACCTCCTGATCATGGGCAGCAATAGTGGTCTGGAACTTAGCAATAGCAGTAGCAATGTCGGTTCTAGTCTGAACAGAAAGGTCGAATGGCACCACAGAAGGCACTTCCGGAACGACAGACGAGGTAAGAGTGGAGTCCGCGGTGATTTCGGAGATAAATGCATCGGGGTCTTCCTTAGCAATGTTGTCCAAGATGTAGTTGTTCAACTGCACCGTAGGAGTGGCGTCCATGCGAGAGTGCTCTCCAAGGAAGCCCGAGTTACCATTCTTGCTGACAAAGAATTCCAAAGGCTTGTCAAAGAATCTGTTTTGGCCATCACCGTGCCAGTTGTTCTTCGCCTTCTCTTCAATGGTCACCGGTGCATTGTCATCGAGGCAAACAATGAATGAAGAAGCAAAAATCGACTCAAACGACGCTTGGTTGATGGGGGACTTGTTCATGGCGTTGAACGCATTCAAGTACTCGTCTCTGTTTAAAGAGGTAAGCGCACCGACGCCATCGCCTCTGGGGACTCTGGGGTTTATGTCGTTGACCAAGCTTTGCAATTGCTTGAAGATTGCTACCTTGGATAACGGCTGGCCATCAGTGTCGTGGTGGTACACCTTGTAAAAGTTGTTGTTCAATGCCACAATAAAGTAGCGATGTTCTCTGCCATGGTATCTCTTGGTGATGTCGCTGCCTGCAGCAGGTACTCTGGAATTGTTAAACATGAAGCGGAACGCATTCATGCAATAAGGGTTACCCTTAATAACCTCCGGGTCCAAGGTTTCGTTTTCCACTTGAAGAAGAAACTCCACGGCGTAGTACGAAATCAACGCGGCCTTGTACAATTGGTTCTGGCCTATGGCGTTGTGCACATCCTTGTGGTTGAAAAAGTACGACACATATGGCACCACTGGGTCTCTGTACGACATGTAGGCGTAGTCATCCCAAAACTCGGCCAACCAGTTGTCCTTGTCTTTGGCAAAGTTCTGCAATCTCTTTTGCAACTCCTCGCCTTGGCCGCCGGTGACAAACGCATCCACATTGGCCTTGGTTTTCTCCAATTGCGTGGGCGAGAGAAATGGTTCCACTGTTTTCAAGTACTTGGAGCAAGTCTCTTGGAGAGTTGGGACAGGCAACTTTGGAAGCTGGGTCTGGAACTTAAACAAGTCGCCTTTGACCGCGGAGGACGAAAACTTTCTAGTCATTCTTCCCACAGTTTTAATCATCGGTATTTGGTTCGGCTCGATACACTAAGTGAAATCCGAAAATGAGGAATGAGCGCGCTGGAATTTCCGACAAAAACCTGGGGTTATCAATTCATTATATAGCGTCTGGTTTTTGTGGGGACCCAACTCCGTTAGGCCGAGGAAGCCCGCTGTCTGGTGTACGGGTGTTTACTTGACGGCGGCCCGGATGGGCGCTGGTTTTGCTCGTTCTTTGCAGTTTGCTGCCGAGCGAATTTACCGATTCCGGTCGAAGGAGTGGGGGCTTCGATTGAGGATGCGGTTTCTTTTAACTATTGGATCGAAAGTTGGTATGCATTCGATGTGAAACACCGCACGTGCTGAGTGGTAGTTCCGAGGCTGCACTACCAAGGCGAGAAAATTGTTCTCGACACATTAAAAGTGCGGCTTCAACCCGCAGATTCTACCCTACGACTTTAGCTTCAGGTTTAACTTCAGCCGCAACTGCTGATCGACTGAGAATTGCAACTCAACCGTCTCAATCCCTTCTACCCTGTATCAAACTACAGCTCCCTTTCGAACCAATCAGCGGGTGATGCAGAACGTCTTTATGCCTGCTGGCCCTGCATAAACTGTATATGACGGGTCACAAGTAGAGCTATGTCCATTCTTGGACATCCGTACCACCTCCCGCAAACTCACGATCACCGCGCGTTCCGGAGAAAAAACAGGCTGAATTGAAAAAAACCATTTCCTGCAGGACGACGGCTATCGGCATCAACACGAAGCCTGTGTTCCGATCGACCCTACTGGTGCACAGCTTGCCCTACCTTCGGAATCGTCGCATTCTTTTGTTCCCAGAAATGTCGCTTCAGGTGGTTTTAGCGTATATCGCGCTTATTTGGTACGCAATCATCGTTTCCGTTGCGCTTCTCGGGTTTCTATGTCTCATTCTGGTGTTCAAGAGGCCACCTACGCCTACTGGAGACTTGTCCAAACTTGAACCGGTGACAATAATCCGCCCAATCAAGGGAGTTGACCCGGAGCTAGTTTCGTGTTTGGAACTGTCGTTTCTCCAGGACTATCCTCGGGATAAACTACAAATCTTGTTTTGTGTCTATGATGCTGATGATCCGGCCATCCCCATCTTGGAAATGCTTGTGGCGAAATATCCCGACACAAACGCGCAGATCTTGATATCCAGCCCTTTCGCGGACTATTTTGGACCTAACCCTAAGGTGAATAACTTAGCCAAGGGTTTCTTGGCTGCGACGCACGATATCTTGTGGGTCATGGATCTGAATGTGTGGGCTTCGCCTCTGCTCCTCGCAAACTCGGTCATGACGATGCTAGATAACAAAAACTGCGGAATCTCGCTCGGCGAAACCGACCGCCGCGTCAAATTGGTGCATCATGTGCCCTTGGCGCTTTCATTGGATGGCACCGACTCGGGATTTGGCAGTTTGTTGGACGAAATGTTCCTCTTCACATCGCATCTGAAATTTTACGTCAGCTTGAACAACCTCTCCGTCGCTCCCTGTGTGAACGGCAAGTCCAACATCTACCGCAGATCGGATCTCGATCATGCGGTGTCGCGCATTCCATACGAAAAATCCCAGTTCTTCTTTGAAAGTTCGGTGAAGCAGGATGCTTTGAGAATTTCCGAAAAGGGGCCGGGCCACCTGATTGAGTTTTTCGCCCGATACATTGGAGAAGATAATATGATCGCCATTGCTCTCTGGGAAAACTGTACCGGAAGAACTGCGCTCACAGGTGATATTGTCATCCAGCCTTTGATTTCCCAGAACCAGTCTAACTCTACTAGAGAGTACTTCAATAGACGGGTTAGGTGGTTAAGAGTGAGAAAATACATGGTGAAGGCTGCTACTTTGGTCGAGCCATCTACAGAATCGATCATCTGTGGAGTGCTCGGGACGTTTGCCATATCGACTCTTTGGTGGAAACAATTGTTTAACTTTCGTTTCTTTTTTCTCCATTTGGTCTGCTGGTTGATCTGTGATTATTACCAGTACTATACCTTGGCTCGTAATATCAATGATTCCAGACATCTGCCTCTTTGGCTAAGGAACATTGCCCCCATGTCCCGGTCTTGGTGGGAATGGATCCAAGTTTGGCTTCTGAGAGAAATTTTTGCCTTGCCTATCTGGATAGAGGCAATGATTGGGCACGAAATAAATTGGAGGGGTCGGCCATTCAAGATCAAGACCGATCTTTCGGCTGAGGAGCTATAAACTTGCTGCGACTAGCTTTCTCATAGAAGTTTAAACATAACGTCATATAATTGTATATAGAATGCACCACTATAAAGGGTATCTTAGAGTTCTACAGGTGGTTATTTTACCCTATATCGAGGGAAGGGTTGATTTATTGATAGGCAAGCCGTATTTACCCAATTCCAAATGAGGAGGATGGTCTTGTATCTAAACTTTGAGAGCTTCGAGCTGTCCCTTTCGGTCCAATTCCCTCTTCGTTATGAAATAGTGAGCATTATTTGGTACAGTTAGATTATATCCAGGCTCTTAAAGGATGGATATTAAGCATCGTTGAATTTTGTGTTTGTTTTTTTCTAATTCGGTAACATGTGTGAGTTATATAAATAAATACATGCAATATCGGCCATTGCAGAGACATTCACGATGCTCGGCACCTGCAGGTCAAACTGATAAGATGGTTGTCGGACATTTTCGCATTTTACCGGTCAACGATTTCAAGCACCAGAGTAAGCTATCGTTACACTTTATGTCGTATAAGGAGTCTAAACTTGATTTTCAGTTATTCAAACTCATTTATCTAAGATTTTCTTCGTATTGCGATACTATAAAGTAGTGTACTTGTAATTGAACTCTGATTTAGTTAACAAACCTCAGGAAGTCTATTTTGCCTGCAGAATCGACACTAGCAATCCTATGAGTCATGAACCACTTCATTGATTTGACTCTAATTGACATTTACCTGACAAGTACAACGTAATACTCACTATCTAACTGCTGCCGCTTCCAATTATTCATATTGAATTATTTGGCATGAGGACAGGTGTAGATCTCCTTATCGTTAGAGGTAGAGACAAATTCGGACAACACCTGCTTACCGTCATGAGCAAGTCCCTCAATGACACCAGTAATGTTTTCGTCGCTCATCTTTTGCTCGAATTTGAACTTGCTCTGGACGTCATCAATTGAAATCACCAAACCAAAAATAGCCTTCTGCATGAGTTTGAGATATGGCTCATGGGCATCAGAAACCTTCCACTTGGGCTCTCTTTCTTGTTCCATGTGGTCGGTGAAATCGTTAAGTTGCTTGTGTACAAACTCAGCATCGTCAAGAACTTTCAGCTTGCCGGTTATGTGGACGCTAGCAAAATCCCATGTGGGAACAAACTTTTCCGTTCTTTTCTTCTCGGGGTAGTAAGACGGAGAAATATAGGAGCTGGGAGATTGGAAAATAACGAGGACATTGTCATTGTCCTCTAATAAAGGGGCCTGGGGATTCTTTTTGGCGAAATGAGCGTGCAAAAACTTCTCACCCGTGTCTGGGTCTTCGTGTAAGTAGAACGGGATATGGTTAGCCATGATTTTTCCGTCGGAATCGGTTGTTATCACCGTTCCAAGCGGGTTGTCAAGGATGATTTGCTTCAGCTTTTCCCAGGATTGCTCTTCGTACTTCTTTGGAATATACATCTCGTGTATGTTTGATTACAGAAAATGCGTGAATAATTCCGCGAACGAGGATGATCGCATTTGTCAAGATATATATATATATATATATACATATATGCATATATATGGCAATACGCACTTATCTGCAGATGTAACCTCGTTATCAGTGTGGCTCACCTTTCTACGTGATTGTCACCTCTGAAATACATATAGATATACATCGAGTGTTTTTGTGCCCCTCTTAGCCTCTTAGGTACTTTTCTATCGTGATGAAACGGTCTACTCTCTATCAGCGGAACGAAGATCAATAGGGCACTGAGGCCGAAAACCGATTGCGTTCGACTTTCCTAATCCGGCAGTTGTGCGGGCTAATATAGCCTATTCCGGTAACGGTATTTCGTAATAGGCAAGCGAGTGCGCGTTATGTTTCATCAGACTCGTTCGCTCCTTGTCCAACTTACCACCATGTCTACCACTGTTCTTGTTACTGGATCGTCTGGGTTCATTGCCCAGCACATTGTGAAGCTTCTTATTAGCAAAGGTTATGCCGTCGTTGGAACTGTGAGACTGGCGACGAAAGGTGAAAAGCTCAGGGCCAACTGCGATCTCATTAGTGCGGGAAAGTTTCAATACACCATTGTTGCTGACATTGGGACGGAGAACGCCTTCGACCACGTCTTCTCAGACTATCCGCAGATCTCGATTGTACTCCACACTGCTTCTCCTTTCTTCTATGACACCACAGACCCGGAGAAAGACTTGGTTCTTCCTGCTATTCACGGTACCACCAACATTATGAAGGCTATTGAAAAGGAGGTCAACGGCGGAAATGGCACGATCAAGAGAGTGGTCATTACTTCTAGTGATGCTGCTCTTTACTCTGCTGATGACGAACAAAATGCGAAGCTCTCTTTTGACGAATCAAGTTGGAACGATATTTCCTACGCTGACGCAATTAAGGATCCTATCAACGCGTATTATGGAGCCAAGTCTTTCGCTGAAAAGATTGCTTGGGAATCATCCAAGACCCCTGGCTTTCCCCCATTAGTCAGCGTCAATCCTGTCTACGTTTTTGGGCCCCAAGCATATGAAAATGAAGTTAGTGACACCCTCAACACTTCTAACGAGTTGATCCACGGATTGCTCAAGCTTGGTCCAGAAGGCAAATTTGACAACGATAAGGGAGGATTTGTTGATGTGAGAGATGTGGCCAAGGCACACTTGGCAGCTTTAGAGGAAGATAAGCTTGTCGGAAAACGTCTTTATATGACAAATGGCAAGTTCAGCGTCCAGATGTTGCTTGATATTGTTAACTCAAAAATTCCAAGTTTCAAGGGCAAAGTTCCTACTGGAAATCCAGGCTCGGGGCCAGATGACATTTCTACGATGGCAAAAACCAGCAACGCGGCCACTAGACAGTTACTTGGTATTGAGTGGGTTTCGTTGACTGATTGCGTCATCGATGTTGTGGATCAAATAATTCGATTCAGAGAGAGCCGTTTGTAAGGCAACTCGGAGTAGTCACCAATGGGTTAAAGTAACCCAATTCAAATATATTTATAATAGAGTGCACCAGACCATTGAATATTATTAGGTTTGTCTTAGTGAGTTAGCAATCGTCTAGCATTAGTTTTTGAGGTCTATCTTGACAAAGACAGGATCTAAAATTTACTAATTCACCATTGCCTTTGATTCATGGACTGCCTTGATTTATGTCTACCCATTTTGTTAATATCATGATAGCTGTCATAGTCCGTAACGGGTTTTATACATTTCAAAATCTTCAGATTTACGCTCGGGTGCATTTCCATATCTCACTTATCAAGATGCAATCATATTTCAGCCATTGGTGAAATTTAGCGTTGTTAATTCAAATTTAGAATTATTTGAGAATTTTACCAACTTTTTGCATTTAAAGCCTGACCTCAAATATATGGAACGTTTTGTGAATTCGAGCAAGATTCCATTGCAAATTAAAAATTGCACCAAACACATTTTTGATTTAAAAATCGAAAAATCTAAATTATCAATCAATTTTTACTTTAATATCAAGTCTCGAATTGTAAGTTCTCGTTTTCGAGGGGTTTCATTAATATTCTGTCCACCCGGCAAAAACGTACAGGCATAACAAAAACTATCCGCTGAATTCCTTAATGCTTAGTCACCGCTTCAGTTAGGAAAGCTCGAAAAGGAATCTATTTTCGATATAAAAGTAAAATCATGACATTTATTTGTCTTAGCCTATGAAATATTTTATCGTACATTTGACTTCTCTTCCCATGATCTTCCACTAACTGATTATGCACATGACTCAAAATAACTTTACTTATAATCAAACACATACATCGATGGGTACGCTCAGAAAGACCACGATGGAACAATGAGCATGTATCGAGTACTGACGCGAAGCAATAGCCAAACATCATGGAAACGGAGCAATGATATGCGTACACAGCTCTATATTTTCAGTTAATATCCCTCTGAATGAAAAAAATAAAAATAGTCCAATTGTAAGCTTCGTATTTAGCTTCTCTTAGTTTCGATGATCAGTATGTCTGAGAGCCAACTAGCTTCACCGTCTACCACCGCGATAGATATTTGATAAACAACAAACATACTCCAAACGACTAGAAAAATAGACAATATGAGTCAGTTTTTTTAGCATGTATAGCGCATTATGCTTCGAAGGCTCCATTGAGCCAAAAAAAAGGAGTAATATAGTATTACATTCTTGGTTCTTGTTACATGAGGCAAAGAAGATCAGTACCTCACTATCCAAACTACAATTGGGTGTGTACCTATATTTCTGGTGTATTTACACGGTTCCAAAGTTATGCACTGAATGCAAAAAGTCTGTAACTCCTTAACTCAGCTATTAAGAATGTTGCTTTCTTGATGTCATGTACCATGCTTCATACGTGCGCACAGCTATAGGATAAACTGTGTCTCAATACAGGATACCACTCCTGTTGTTGCATATACTGTACGTGCCCTTATTTCCCAGTGCGAAAGATGCTCATCGATCTCAAATTGAGCTTGAGACTTGAAGCGATTTGTGAGGTTTAGAGTAGTGAAACAAATCTAGTTAACACATTCAAATAACTTCCCAATTCTAAAATTTGCAAAAACGTGGGAAAAACTCACTCAAAATCGATACCTGGAACATCTGCACGATGGGTGATCGAGAATGTCGGGCATTTCTAGAGAGATATATAATTTACAATAGATAATAATATTCCTTACACTTTTTTAGCGATAGAAAGAGACTGACGTTCTCTCGTCTCGCCGCTGTGATTCTTGCTCAAAAAGGTTTAATTGCTTCTTATACGGAATAACAATCAGATGATTCATATTTAGATACAGAGAACCATCGAGTACCAGAATGACAAAAGAAATTTTATTCAAACATGTATTTACCACTGGCGCTGTAATTTATTTTTGAAGTCTACAGTTGAATAACCTTTGGGTGTCCGAAAAAAGGCAGCCCGAAGCAGCTTATTCAATTCAACTTGTTGATAGTTTTGTTGGGAATTTTGCTCTCAGAACTCAAAGTCAACATTAAGACACACTGGCATTTGCAAGTATAAATATAGTATTAAAACACATTTATTTTGATGTTATGATTGGATTCGAATACCCGCCTTATAGGCGATGACTGTATTTCGCTTATTTGTGTCAATGCACAACTACCTATAAAAAATGAGTTGAACGTCGCACAACGAATAGCCGATAATTTTTCTGAAAGTGAATACAAGGAGACCAAAGCCTTAGCGGAAAAAATCTCGAGATTCATAATTCGTAATTAAACATTTATGACTCTCAATGAATCAACTAGCAGTATTCAGCGAACTCTGGGCCCAATAAAATGCAAGAGGAGATGGCATAGGGGTGCTAACGACGGTATTCCATACGTAGGAAGCAATGCAGAAGAAAATGACAGGCGCACTTGCTTTCCAACAGAAAAAACGAAAAACAATTTGAGGTATTTTAATCAAGCTTATTAAACAGAGGAAGCTCATATCTATTTAGTGCGGTTATTATACATATGTATTCAGGTTCGTACAGGTTTTAAAAAAAAATGGCGGGAACCAATTTGTTTTTAGGCATGCACGGAATTAAGACACCCCTCAGTCACGTACTACAATATACAAGAACACCACTTCTTCATACACGAGGTTGATAGAATCCTCTCACTGTATTCAGGAATGTAAGAGGTTTAATATTTTGACAAAAATGCTACGAAGTAGTTATTAGACATAGGAGTAGCTCAAAGCATTTCCATAACTAGTCAAGCAACGACTTATGCTGTAGAGTTATTATACCATCGAGCAAAACGGTTATTTTATTCCCACGGAAAGTGGGAGCTACACCTTTACTATTTGAAATGCTGATGATAGTACTGCTTTGTCTCTTAGAACAGATGGTGTATGTTGTGATGATGCAGGGGCTATTACCACAGAATTCAATATCAGCACTCTAAGAGGCTATGAAGGTGCTGGTGAAGTAAGTCTGAAAAATTCTACCGTCGATTTGAAGGTAAGGCCTATGCTTTGAGAATCGTCACCTTCAATTGGGAGAATTACGGGGAATTGGGGGTTTCTTTCACTGATGCTCTTTCGGCCTGCTCAGATGAATGTTGCGATATATGCAAACCATGTCTGAAAAATTCTGCCAACTTTTGCAATTTCGCCGGAATCACTGAACTATCCGTCAGCGATGACCAACTGACCGCCTAGTCCGTATCTCGCATGAACACATCTATCAATGCGTCACCATGATTCCGTCTTGACCCATAAGAGGAAAAGCTATCCGCTCATACGGACCTAATCGGTCGATCAGACGGAACTGAAGTTCCGTAATGGTCTGTGGAAGGTTCACCCCTATCTATCTCTCTCAACTATATAAACCCTAGGAATTTCCTTAACCTCTCAATTCTCTAAGGAAAACAACACCTGACAACATCGACTCCAACTCGATCTTCTCATCAATACAAATTCAGTTATCACTATGACCTCCGCTACCACTTCTGTCGAAAACCCTGACTCCTCTTTCAACAGTGCTTCCAGTACTATTGAGGATGATGTCACTGACCTTGGATCTGCTAACACTCACCCTAAGGTCCAGTCCGTTATCGTACCTAGATTGCACCGTGTCTACTA